>CM053772.1:149284786-149332785 GCA_028658325.1 Potorous gilbertii
ATGTAGTCCAGTGAACTTTCCTTGCTTGAGTAATTTATTGTTTTCCACCAGTCAATCATAAGAATGCCCTGGAAGTATTCTGGATGTTTTGTACTCTAGAACAGGAAGTGACATCAACAGCCTCAGCCTTTGGTCTCTGGGCCAATCAAATATTTTTTTGTCCTCTGTTTCTTCTTCTTTTTTTTTTTTTAAAGTTTATTTAATTTTTAGTTTTCCATATTCACTTTTATAAGATTTTGAATTTTAAATTTTTTCCCCTTCCTCCACTTCCCCTTCCCCAATACAGCATGCAAACTGATGTAGAGTCTATGAAGTGTTAATGATGGTATTAATAGCTTTTGAGGAAAAATTAGCCTAACTTACATTGCATTTCATTCCACCACACCACCTCATCCCATCCAAGGCCAAACACAGACAATTAGTGTCCTGGTTTAAAAGCATTGCTTTTCAGCAATTTCACTTCACTTTTAACAACAACTCAGCTAGGTAGGGTTCCTTGACTATTACCTTTGAGCAACCAGGTGCTTCCAGGATTAGGATCATGTAGTAGAAATCATGTTGATTTGAGAGTCAGTAAACTGAGTTTCTAGTTCAGGTTCTTTCTTGCTATACTAATTTGCATGCTCCTTAGTTTCCTCATTTGCAAAATGAGGTGGTTGGTCTAAGTCCCCACCTTAGACCCTTCTAGCCTATACTTTTGTATCATAGCAGTTACTTGAAAATGGACTACCTCCCCAAATATCTGCCATATCCTCATAGACTAATGGGAGCTAAAGTAGGAAAGTAGAGAAAGTTCTGGATTAGAGAGAATCTAGGTTTGAATTCTGGCACAATCACTTACTACCTTTGGGTAAATCATTTAGCCTCTCTAGGCCCAGTTTCATTGAATAGTAGGGGTGGAACGCGGTGGACAGGATGGTTTTAAAGGGGCTTTACAACTTAATGATCTGAAGGTGTTGGTAGAAGAAAAGAAATGATCAGAGGCTGTGAGATAGGTCTTTATGGGATAATGGATGGTTCAGTTTAATTGTGATTTGTTGTTATGGTTATTGTTAGATTTCAGATTTTCTGGGCAGATCTGTGGCTAGTTCTGTCTTCTCTGTGGCACCTGTCACACTGCTGGTTCTCAAATGTTAAACATTAATAAAATGGCAATGAGTGCCAATTTTAGATTAGACCCATAGATTCAGAGTAGTGATAAAGTATGATTGAAATACTTAGATTGGTAGAGATTGTAAAGAGGAACAATTAGTTGTAATTGAACTTAAATGACAGTTTAGTAGCTGTTATTTTGTGGGTGGATTAGACAAAATATTATTCCCTTACCTTGGGTCATTGGAGCAGTTCAAAATCACTACGTTTAAATGAATTATGGCTTCTAAATTGATGGTATCTCCACCTGGATAGTAGGGTTTATCAGAAAGGTGGAAGAGTCAAGAGAGTTGTTTTAGCAAGAGTGATATAAAATAGTGGAAAGATAAAAAGTTTAAATTGGGTTTTCAGTTTCATATCCAGCCAGAACAGACTGCCCCTTTTACAGATTATAGGACCCTATCCTTAGTGCCCAAAGAAGTGCACCACTGAAGGGCACCCAAATGGGAACCAACTGGACTAAGAAAATGTCAAATGAATAGGTTTCGAAAAGCTGATTTCACCATTTGGGAAAGCAAACTTATACGGGCAAAATGCAAGTTTAAAAAACGTAACAATTTTCCTGAATGCACAGCAACCACCCACCCATTCACCAAAAACATCTGCAGATGAAAAACAGCCAGTGAGAACTAGGCTGGCTTCCTTTTCCTGTTAGATGTTTGTCTTTTTGTAAAGTGCACAAATGGGCACAAAAGCAAGCACCATACTTGTGGGGAAGGAGAACAGACAATTTAGGGAAGAAGATGAAGGAGAATATAGAGGGAAATAAATTTTCATATCCTAAGGGATAAGCCTCAGGAGGAAATCTCTGGTGTATACAGTGCAGGGTTTTAAGACAAAACAAAGACACACCTATCTGTTATATACTACAGTCCTTCGGGTTATTATTTAGACAAGTGGGAGGTGAAGAGCATAAAGAAAGTTTTAATTTAATTTTTTTATCTATGCTACAAGATCAAGTGAAATTATTCCCTCGGGAGCTTCCAGTCCAAATTCTAGGTAAACAATCTAGGTAAACAAGCTTTGCAGAGATGGTGCCTTCTTTCGACTATTTGGCAAATTTCAGATGCTCTGGACTTTAAAACCTGGAAAAGCTCCCGGGATCAGAACCCCCAGAACAGAAACGGGAGATGGAGGGGGGAAAGGCTAATGGGTAGGCAGCACGGCGGTATGTTTGTACTCGAGTCTACCCACTAGAAAAGGAGGGCGCTCTGCAAAGTGCTTAAGCAGTCCCGTGTCCAAAGGCACTTCGTTCCTTCAGGGCGGAATGAACGCCTTAGCAGAAAAAGTACGCAGAGCTGGAAGGACCTTCTCCTCCCCACCACGTCGGCCCAGGGGATCTGCGCTGGCTTTACCTGGAGCGCAGGCTTAGGTGCAAGCTAGGCGGAGGAGGCGGCGGCAGAGGGCGGCCGGGAGGAGGGAGAGGGGTGGAGTCAGCGACGGGGCTGGAGGCTCGGGGCGCAGAGCCGCCTCCCTCAGTCCCTCCCCCGGAATGATGCTGCTGCCCCTGGACTCGCCCTGTTGGTGTCACTCACTCTTCACCATGGTTGCAGCACAAAGCAACAAGCCTCGGAGGCCGCTTCCTCCCTAAGGAGCGGCTCCAGCGGCGGCCGAGAAGGCGCCGGAGGAGGAGGAGGAGGAGGGAGCAGTGGCTTCGCAAACGCTCACACAAGGGGGCTTCGCTCGGCTCCGCTCTCGGCCGACAGACTCCGCGGACCCTCGGACCCGCCGGGAGGAGCTCTCCCCCGCCCCCGGCCCGGCAGCCGCCTGCAGCGCCCCCTCCCCTTTCCCCGGACGGGCGACGAACAAAGTTGCCGAGAGCTGCGGGGGCCGAGGGGCTGCAGCCCAGGCTGCGAGCGCGCCCCGCTGCGGAGCCCGGGCCAGGACCGCCTCCCTCCCCGGGCTTCTGGATGGGGGAAGGCGGCGGCGGCGGCGGCGGGCGGCGGAGCAGCCCGGGGGGATGCAGCAGCAGTCCGGGGGGCCGGCAGAGCCAGTAGACTGAGCCTGGGAGGAGCGGCGGCGGCGGCGGCCAGACTCGAGAGCCGGCGGAGGGCTCGCCTCTCCCTTTCCTTCCTCCCGGGCCAGTAGCTGCGGCGGCGCCGAGACTCCCGGGGGAGCTTCGGGAGGGGGCGAGAGCGGCGAGTCCTGAGTCCCCGAGACCTCGGAGGGTCTCGGGGCAGCGATCTGCCCCCCCCAGACCCCCTCCCTCCCCTCCTCACCTCCCAGCCACCACTCCCCACCTCCCTAAAAATAACTCAGCCCCCGCGGGGCCAGGAGGAGCCGCCACTGTCACCCGAGAGGAGCCGGGAGGCGTGTCCGAGCCTTGGCCCCGGGAGCCGGGGAGCCGGGCGCGCCAGGAAGCCTCCAGACTGAACCCGGGGAAGGGGGAGAAGGAAGAGTTGACATCCCAGTTCGCCCGGGCCCGGGGCTGAGGGTCCGCGAAGATTCGGGGAGAGCTTTCCGGGCGACTCGGCCCCTCAGGGTCCCGGCCCTGGGAAGTACCCCCAGCCTGAGAGGCCCGGGAGCGGCGGCCTCGGAGGCAGCGGCGGCGGCGGCAGCGCTCGGAGCGCCGCCTTCTGCTCTGCTCCCCCTCCCCCAATCTCCTCCCCTTCCCTCCCCTCCCCGCTCTTCCCTTCTCCCCTCCCCTGCCTTCTCTTGCCCTCCCCTCCCTACTCCCTACTCCCTGGCCCGGCCGGCCAGGCCAGTGTCCGCGGGAACCCCTGCGGACCCTGCGCCCCGGGCCCCTGCGGCTGCGCTGCTGCGCCGCTGCGCTGCGGGCGGACGATCGAGAGACGGAGGCAACGTCTGAGCCTGAGCGGGGCCCGGGCGAAGCTCCGCTGGGGCTGGGAGGAACAGCCCCGGCCCGGCCCCGCGGGGGGGAGATGGCGTCCTACGTGGATAACAGCTTCCGCCAGGCGGTGATGAAGAACCCGGCCGAAAGGAGCCCCCAGGTACCGGCCCCCGGCCCCCGCGTGGCTCCTCAGCCCAGGCGATGGCCTTCCCCAATTTGCTCTACTTTTCCTCCCCTTTCTGGTCCCCTCTGTCCAGCCACCTTTCACACCCCTCCTGCCCCCCCCCCCACGCTCTCTTTGCCTTTCTCTCACTTCTCCACACCTTTGCAACTATCCCTTCCCATCCCCTTCAACTCCTGGGTGAATGATTTGAATTCTCTTGTCAGCCTCTTATCTTCGATCTTCCCTCCCTCTCCCTTCTATTGCCTCCTATTCAGCGATCAGCCCCACTCCCTCCCCCTCACCTCACTTCAGGATTACTGTGGGCCATCGGTCACCAACTTCTTGTAAACCAGGAGATCTTTCTCCTGGGAAACTTCTTTTCCTCCGCACGGTGCCCTTTAAAGTTTTAGTTCTAGGTCTTTATGACTCTTTTTCTAATAATATGTAGAGGGAAGCTCAGGGGAACGTGCAAAAGTAGAGGTGCACTGTTGGCTAGGTTAGTTTTGTACAACGCTATCAAAATGCTGAATTTAATATTCTGAAAATTTTTCCTCTTCAGAAGAGAAATGTTGAGATGTGTGTGTGTGTGTGTGTGTGTGTGTGTGTGTGTGTGTGTGTGTGTGTTTGTTTAATTTTGCCTAATGGTGCCCTTTAAAGAAGGGATGCTGAGTCCCTTACCCCCTACCCCGCTGTGAAAATGTTCTAATACCTAAGAGATGGTACCCTTGAAATGTTTGTAGTTTACATTACAGTACTGACCGCAAGTCAGGGATATTTACATGCATTGGTAGTAATGGTATTTGAACAATTTGCATAAAAGTGAACCGATTCTTTTGCATTCCCTAATCTTTTTCAAGTAAAGATAGTTCTTTTACCTTTAGAAACTTAAATTTGATGAGTGTTTTTTTAAGGGGGAGAAGTGGCATTTGGCTTCTTTAAACTGCATTTGAGATGGGGGAAATTTTATAGCAATGTGGTTTGACTTTTTTCCCCTTTAGCTGTTTTTTTTTTTTTTTTGCAGCTGACTGGATTATGCTAAACTACAACATATTCTTTCAGTTTTGAATTGGTGACTAGATGCTATGCTGCTTCCAACTGTCTTAAGACAAATAAGCTCTTAGTGATCCCTAACACAAGCTGCAGTTCTGAAACTAATGACTGAGTTACTTAATTCATTAGACTTTAATGCCATCTGTCCTGTCTTCATGATGCCCTCTTCCTCTGAGTTGGTTGTGCCCTATTTTCAGGAGGCCTATTTTTCTGCTTACCCTTCCCCCCACCTTTGGATACTATTAATTTTTTCTTTCCCCCTTCAAGACAAAAAGAAGCAAGCAAGATAGAGCATGAACGTTTTATATAGATTTATAGCCTCATTTTGACAGAAGTCCAGAGGATGGTATGAGAGTCTCACTTAAACATTTCCCAGGGAAGTTGATGTAGTGATATCTGGGAGCTTGCAGAATGATGGCATACGTTGACTAACTATGAAAGACTGTAATTTTATAAGTAAAATTATTTTAATCTGTCTCTAGAAAGTTCCTTCCTAAAACACTCCTGCAGCTGAAAAAGGAAGATTCTATCCATGCATAGTTTTCCCTTTTTATGTGCCCCTGTTTCATCCAGTATTTGCTTTATATTTGGCAGCCATGCCAAATATTTCTCCATGTGTAAATGGATGGCTCAGTAGGGGTATGATTTGAAAAACAAATTTCAGTTAGATATTTCATTTTCTTTCAAGGATACTGTTTGAAATATAAAGTGAAATCACATGCTTAGAACCTTAGAACCCCAGAAGGGTAGTTGGGAGATGATGTAAGTGTCCTTTAGTGCAGATTAGAAAAAGAACATTGTGGTTGGTCAGTTAGTAGACTTGCAGTTTCTCAGAAACCAGTCATTCAGGTGGTGGGGCATCAAACTAGGCTGGACGAGACAAAACCTCTTCTGTGACAGCTGAAAGCATGTGCCAAATAAAATGAACTGTTAAACTTTCCTGTTTCTGTGCCAATTCTGTAGAATAGAATAAAATGGATGTAGCATAGAAATTAGTCTGAATGGAATAAGGAGCCAAGGCAAGAAACCAGGTTCTCTAGGCAGCTAAATGCAGAACTTGAAGAAGTGACCTAGAACCTTTCAGAGAGTCATCTTAGTAAAGTAGCTTGGAAACATAGATTTAGAGGTGGAAGTTATCTAAAGTCATGGGCTTAGATGTCACGTCCAACTCCCTTATTTTATATGTAGGGAAACTTCGAGGTTAGGGAATTTGGTCAGGGTCACACAACTAGTAAATAATCTTTTGTACATTGACTACAATTTCTACGTATCGTTAGACGAGATTCTCCTTAGGTGTAATTGAGCCAGTGTGAAAGACCTTGAAATTATGTATGTAAGGATTGGTTAAAGGAGCTGGGGATGTTAGCATGTTTAGCCTGGGGAAGAGAAGGCAGGGAGGAGGAGCTGAGGTATGTGATAGGATAGCTGTCTTCAAGTTTCTGAGGGACGCACCATTACAGGTGGATGGTACTTCTGTTTGGCTCTTGGTGAGACTTAGGGAACAATAGGTAGAAGTTGTAAAAAGGCAAATGGAGATTTGACTTAAGGGGCAAAGGGTAGGGGAGAATTGGGGTAGGAGTACTTCCTAGCTATTGAGTTATCTAAAAATGGAACAAGGTGATAGAAGGTCTGGTTGAGGCTATTAGAACTCTTGTCATGTATGTTATAGAAGGGTTTGTAGAGTTCCATTTTGGATGATTAGGCGGTCTTCTGAGACCTTTCAACTCTGTGATCTGGTTTTGTGAAAACTTTGGTGCTTAAAAAGAATCCATTCTCATTTGAGTATTAATATTAAACTGTTTACCTTAGTGAATATTCCATCCAACACTCTAAATGTGAGCTATTGTTTTGCACCTATATTTTTAAATTTTTAAATTCTTTCTTCTCTCCCTCGCCCTCTTTAATCCTTTCCTAATTGAGAAAACTATGTTTAAATTTTATCTTTCATATTATGTTATTCTGTTAACATAATAGTGGGAAAGTTTTATAGATCTTGAACTAATGGGGTTAGAAATCTATACATTTAGTAAAAGCAAATTTACTAAATTAAACATTTTGGACTCTCAGATGAAAAGATTAGTAAAAATATTCTTTTTTGTTTCTTAGAACTTCATAATGGATCTTTGCAACTGGTATAATACTGGGCAGGGAAACTTTAGATGACCAGGATATAGTTGGGGAAAATCAGAATAAAAAAGTTTTTAATGCTAAATAATATTTGTTTTGAAACTTATTTTAACCACCCTACCCCAGAATTTTAGTTTGTGATTCAAACTGAATGAAGGCATAGTTTTATATTTAGGTCAATCAATTCTCCTGAAAAATTATGATGACATAACATGTAGCCTCCATAGTTAACTGACAGATCAAGTGGACAGATAGTGGAAGGAACCTCTATTTAAACAGGGCAATTTAGATAATTAGGAAAGAGGATTTATTTTTGAAGTATATATCATTAAAAATTTCAAGGTTTTCCTCTGAGTTTGATTTCAGCATCTTTGGTAGAGGAGACATATTAAGGAAGAAAAATACATCATTGCCACCTTTTGAAAAAAAGCTAAAATCTAATGACAAAAATTCACTTCATTATGTGCCCTAGTTACAAGGGGTCTGAAAACCTGACCAGACTGCTGTAGTCAATGGAGTACTGTCTTCAAGGAGCCAGAAAGCCTCAGAAAATAATAATAAAAAGAGACATGTGCTTGTTTACGTTGTTCAGGTTACTTCAGTTGGAAAAAACCCCACCAGCTCTCTTAAAGTAATTGGTTTTTAAAAACTATTTGGGTTGATGACTGAAATGTTAAGTTCCATCACTAAACAAACTTAATGAAGTAACAGAAGTAAATAAATTGCAAACAGCTTCATCCCTCAAGGCTTCCTATAATGAAATGATTTTTCTAAACTATTTTAGTAACTTAGTGGTTTCTAACCCTTTGAAAGGCTCCTGTCTTGCTGAGGCTTAATGTTTTTCACATTTCAGGTAGAACAGCAGCTAATCTCACTCTCGAACATAATAAGTACCTCTTCTGAAAGTTTCATCTAATCTGTTTTGAGTGACTTTTCTAAATATGCCCCCTTTAACATTTTGTCTTGCAAAAAGTAAAGATAAACTTGTATTGATGCAAAACAGTTAGAATTTTTGAGGAATGGTTAGTTCACTTGCATGTTGCTAAAGCTAGCTAGCTAGTCTCAGACTCACCAAACTATGTTAACTTTCTACAGATCGTCTTTAGCAGATGTTTCGAGCCATAAGGAAAGATTGAATCAGTGCTTTTGACCCAACTCCTTGATAGAAGTACCTGTCTAAAAGGATCTGAATCTGTCTCTGTATTTCTTTGGCATGTATTTAACTGTCAAACATTTAGGAAGAACAATGGTTTAATTATGAGAAAGGAATTTGAATATAACAGTGAAATTTTCCACTCAAAATAAGTTCTTTAGTGCCATTGTTTGTGAACACAATCACATCATTCCATTTGACAACTGATGCTTTGATTCTGCTAAAGCTCAGTTCTAAATAGTTACTTTTTTTGATTCAAGAGTTTATGTTCCTAAATAACAACCAGGCTTTTTTTTCTTTCTGTTATTCATTCTGAGATCGTCAGCTTAAAAAGAAAATGGTTACAGTTTCTCATTTTTGATACTTAGATAACCTGGGTCCATGATCTTGCAAATGGCAACACTCCCACCTCTGATGAAAATCACAACAACCCTTCCATAGCTTCCGTTCCTTTATGATTATCATCTGTATTATCATTTCTGTATTCCCTTCTTAGAGGATCTTTTTATAGGGGATCCGAAATGTGTTCTAGCTTTCCATTCATTCTCCAAACATTTTGTGGATACCCTCAGGTTGTATATCTGATATCCCTCCCTCTTCATAGGATCATAGGTTTAGAGCTGGAAGAGATTTTTAGATATCATCAAGTCTTTTTCTACTCATTTTACAGAGGAGAGATCCGGAGAGGTTGAGTGTTCTATCCATGGTTACATAGCCTAGTATCTATCTTATGTGGGATTTAAACACAGGTCTTCCTGACTTCAAGGCTGTCCCCTATTACCATGCTGCCTCTGTATTCAACTGGTCCTTGCCTTTTTTTTCTTTTGAGGTTATAGGTAAAAAGGAATTATAAATTATAACTGGCATAAAAATCTGTAACATGGCTAAATTATATTAGCATAATGATAGATTTGCTGTAACTACATGCTATGCTTCTTTTCTAGTCTTAGTATTGTGGAAACTTTTGTATTTTAAGATACCATTTGGCATATTTAATAATTAAAAATAATTCTTTAGCTTCCTATGTATATGTTGGCCATGGCACAAGATTGTCTTTTCCAACGAAGATCTTATTAAGTGGGTTGTTGGTTTAGAGTATAAGGTTTTTCTTGAAATGGTAGCTCTCCAATTGGTAGTCTTTTAAAATTAAAACTGATAGTATATAATTTTGGGATACTCCCTGGCATATAGTATAAAATTACTTAATTTTCTTTTTAAAAATTTTATGGGTGCTTTTTCTTGTTTTCTTACACTAGTGTTACTTCCCAGCCATCACTCAAACACCTCTGCGACTGAAAATCAAGAAAAAAATCAGAACATGTTTTTCCCTCTCAACAAATATGAGAGTGTGTGCAACGTTCTCCACCAATATTTCACTACCTCTTTTCTCAAGAGTAGTCCGATACCAATATCAGTTGTTTATGTTTATTTCTAATGCAACTTTTTGGAAACAAAAGTGTTTGAAAGGGGGCTCGTTTATGTTATTTGGGTCTTTCCCAGTCAGTTATCTATAGGATATGAAGTTGAAGTCTAATTGAAGTAGTATCACTGAGGTAACATCGAAATAAAGAGATTTGGGGACTGGGTAAGACCTTAAGGACTCAATTACCAGAACTGTTTATGTCTCATGCTTCCTTTGTACCTGATTAAATTTTATGTATTTCTGAATATTCCTCTAGACTTCTTAAAGTTTGAAGTGAGATGAATCTTAAGAGTTCGAATGATCTTCTTAGGGACACTCCCATAAGCTATGGAAAATCTTACAAAAGTATAAGACATGCTCTTTGCACCAATGAGAAGGAATTACTTTTGCTTGGGCTTGATGAAATATTTCATATTCTAATAATTTTTCTGCTAATGTTAAACAAGAGTTACATGTGCAGTCACTTAAGAATTCTAGTTCATTTCAAAAAACACTGTCATGAAGTTATCTCTCTTGTGTTTCTAGTAGTTCTTAAAAGTCTGGAAATGACATTTCTGGATAAAGAGGCCTCCTACACTATATTGCTGCAAAACTTGCTTTTGTGGTCATTCGATTACCAATTTTTTTGTAGGCCATTTGGATTAAAATGTAGTGAAGAAGTTGCACCGCCCATGCATATGGTTGTAGCTGCTGCTCTCTACATTAAGAGGTGACTGACTGAGGCTTCTGGATCCTTCATGTGAAGCATGGCCTTGGGCCCTCTGTAGTAGTGAAAGAGAAGAATCTTAGATCTTAAGGTGCAGGAGACCTTAGAGGCCATCTAGTCCAGCCTAGAGGAAGCTAAGGTCCAGAGACCTTGAGTGACATATTCCTTGTCACAGCTGGACAAATTTAAACCGAGGTCTTCTGACTCCACATCTGGCATCTTCTGTCGCACTCCAGTGCAGTGCCTCACTGGCCTTTTGCCTCTTACTTTGATTAGATGTCAGGGAGGCTATTAAATTTTATCATTGTTATTATTTTGGTATACACTGGGATTTCATTATTGCAGTGAACTCTCTACAGAGAGTTATACAGATACAGATACAGATCTGAAGTTCTGAATTGAAAATTTTAAGTGACTTGTTCTTGGTTCCCATAGCCAGTTTGTATGAACTGAAGAAGGATTTGAACTTTTAGCCTTGTGGGAAGATACTTCAGACCTATCACAGCTACTGCAACATTTCCTAGTTGGATTGATCCACATTAAAATATAACTGGGAAATATTTAACAAAGTAAAGAAAACTACAGTAGAACATAGATGTTAATCTGTTTTTTTCTAAGTCAATGCAGGGACGGATGCGTGCTGCTTCTATTTGAGTTTGACACCATTAGTACTTTGTGTGAGTGGGATGCCCTAGAGATGGAAGAATATAACATTCTTGATCTCTAGAAATAAGCATATCTGGCTTCCCTTATTGATCTAATTCTTCAAATATACAATAATTTATATTGTCTGCAAATAGCATTTCTTTTATTTCCTATTTAGACACAACAAAATCAAGAGGTCCTAAGCGACTTTTTCTCCCACCAGCCCACACATGGATTTAATTCTTCAACATTTTTCTTGATATGTTGTTATCATTTCCAAGTATATCCCTTCTCTTCCTCTACCTAGAGAGCCATGCCTTAACAAAGAAAAGAAAAGAGGGTAGAAAATAGTTTAAACAATATTAACTAACCCATCAACTGAGCCTGACAGGTTGTGCAATCTTCTATACCCATTGTTACTGACAAAGAAGGGAGGGAGGTGTACATTTATTTTCAGAGGCAAATGTAGGGTTGGGGAGTTTTGATCTGGAAAATTACTTGTGATGCAGCCAACATAATTATAGTAACTTTTACGAGTCCCCTTTCCTTTCCTCCCCCTCCTATGTTACACAGGTTAACCACCAATGAGAGACTGCTAAGAGAAGAAATTAGTCACATTTAGCTTTTTTTTTCCTTTTTGGTGGTGGTGGAGGGTAGGGTGAAGGAGTAGGGGTCCATATTGCACATCTAGAAACCTTAGGCGAGTAGCAGGCAAAAGGGCACGGACTGATGTCAGCAATTAAAGGAAGAGAAATCAGCTGATTGTCACGTCATGGCAACTATTACAGTTGTTATCTTTCCAGGAAAGACCTGAGTCTTGTGAACTGACCTGTTGTATCCTAAGAAATCCTGCTTTTTAGGAGGTGTGCATGTTGAGTTGCTTGCTTGTTTCCATTTCTCTTTTTAACATATTGAAAGAAGGCAGCATGGTACAGTGTGGAGTCAGAGCACCTGGGTTCACATCCTGTCTCTGGGGTTTAGTGCCTGTGGATAAGTTTACTGAGTCTCATTCTCTTGGTTGCATGTTCTTTTTAGCTTTTGTTCCATCTCTGCTATTTCTGCTATTCTTAAGCGCCTTTCCCTGCAGCCTGACTCTGAGTAATTGGCTTAGAAAAAAGGACTCTTCAAATGATTTTAGTTAAAAAGTTTGAGACCAGATAGAAATACGAAATCTTTTTGGAAGATAATCCTTGGTGGTGGGCAGTACAGCCCTTTTAGAGACAGCTAGTAGGACAAAGTACAGTAGATAGAATGCTGGTCTGAAGTCAAGAAGAACTGAATTCAAGTAAGACTTTCAGACACTTACTAGCTGTGTGACCCTGGGCAAACCACTTAATTTCTATCTCAGTTTCCTCCATGGGGTTGAGTGTTGCGGAGAAGACTGAATGAGGAAGTAAGTGCTTATCCCATTACCTAGTAGGCACTTAATAAATGTTTCCTTCCACTTTGATAATAGCTTATCTCTTAAGAGAATTTGGTTAAAGATCTTAAGGTCATGTCTTTTGGAGCGGCTCTTGCCTCTGCCTTTATTGGCCAAGGACTTAGAATCCATTATTTCTAGCTAAAAGGATTTTCATTGTACAGCTTGCAGACTGAGGCCTGCATAGTTTCTGCAGATTAGTCAAGATTCAAGCCCACACTCTCTAACTTTGGATCCAATGCTCTTTTTGCCATACATTGTTGGGGCCTGATTGGAAAAGCAGTGAAGAAGAGGATTTTTATGAGACAGCTAGAGAACAGGGGAAAAAATTAGCAGTCTGTAGAACATAGGATATTGGCTGAGAAAGTGCCATTGATATCTCCAGATAATTCAGAGCATTTTGAATTCTCTCATTCTGTTTGATTGAACAAAGGATAGAAATGACTCTTTAGTTACAAACTTTATCCTGAAGAAACCTCTAATTGAAATCTTGATTTAGTTCAAATACATCATAAAACAATTATAAGCTGTGTGACTTTGGGCAAGTCATTCAACCTCTTTGACTCAGTTTCTTATCTGTGAACTGGGCATAGTAATAGCACGTACGCTAAAGGTTGTCATGAGGATCAAATGACGTAGTAATTGTAAAACACTTAACATAGTGCCTGGAACATAGTATTTCAGTTATATTGTTATTTCTTTAACTATGCAGTTAAGGCCTGGTAGAAAGCATATCTATATTCATTAGGGAGATTGATACTCTGCTTAACTTAAAGGAATATTTATTACCTCCTCCCTCCAAAAAATTAACATAAACTTTCCTCCTTGTCAACTTGTTCATTAAAAAATTGTTTTATTGTTATTGATCATACCAGCAATTAGCAGGTCTTCATTTATCCAGGGAGTCTTTTTCAGAGTTCTTATGAGATGTTGTGAATTTCTGTGTACTAAGAGTTTTGATTTGTAGTTCTTAGAACTTGAAATCAGTGCTCATGTCAATTATTAATTAGCTGCCCTTGCTCACTTGACTGATACCATAGTGGCCCTGTCCTAGGTTTCATGATCTGTGATTTTCCTGAATTAAAAATATAAATGGAACTTGTGATCAAAACCATGCTATTGAGAGAATTGGTGACATTTCTTTGTTAATATTAAGTTCATTAAGTCTTGTTAGCTAACATTTTAAAAATTCTGAACAACTTTGTGAAATGTTAGAAAATTTTCCTTCCTATAGTATACTAATGGGAAATGGGATGAAAATCTAAAACTGGTATTAAGTATGTGCTGTGAAACTTAACAATGAAACTTTTATTCTAGGAATGCTTTGTAAAATATTAAATGAGGAATTAATTGAATATGAATAGAAGCTTTTGTTAACATCTTTGGATGTTTTATGCATTTGGGGGTGATTATAGGGAGTTGAGATGAAAAACAAATAAGGAATGAAAATATACTGTTACTCTTCAGATGAATTTTATTTTATTTTATTTTTTTTTGCTATCTTAAAGGATCACTGAGTTTGAGAGCACCTTATCCATCAGCAAGTATTTATTAAGTCTACTGTTTGCGTTGGCACTCACTGCTTTGTGTGTTTTATTCATCTGGTAGATGGAGTGACAGAGCTAATATTACTCTTTTATTTGGTGAAGACCTTTAGGAATGTAATTGCATGCATTTTTGAGCATAGGATGCAGAAAGCTATACACTTTCTTAAAAGCCCTTATGCTTTTCTAAGAAAGTACTGGAGGATAGGTTGAGAATCCTTAAGAGAACATAGCTTTCCTTTCCAATCTTCTAATCTTTGAACTTGAGCTATATTGAGAAGTCCTGAATGAAAGACAGGTTGGAAGATTTCAAAGACCACTAGGAATGCTAATCCTAATTTAATTTCTCATCTGACTTTTAAAAAATAAGTCTGTAGGATCTCAGAAGCCCTTTTTTTCTGTTGCTGATGTCACTTGTTTCTGTTGTCATGTTCCCTGAACAAAAGGAACTCCTTTTTCATGTGTGTATGTTTATATATATATATCTGTGTGTGTGTGCGCGTGTGTATTTCATCTATGGAAGCACTTGAGTTCTTTAGACAATCTTAAAGGAAGTAGTTTCAGGTTTTCAAATTAAAATGATTTTATTGCCCCTGACTGGTTAAGTTAAAACATTCAATGAGGACAAATGGAAAGGATAGGACATGAAAATCTTTTAGCATGTAAGATATTTATGACAATAGTAGAACTGCAGGCTCTTAAGGAAGTCAAGAACATTGTGGTACAGTTGGAATAACCTGTGGATTTGAACCTGCATCCAAATCTGAGAACTGCCACTCACTGCCAGTGAGACTTTGTATAATCTTTGGGATTCAGTTTTGTGACCTCTCTTTACACCTATCATCCCATATTCCTATAAACTAAGGTAAAATTAAAAAGATATGTTTTTGTCTCTCATGTGTGTTCATTAATATTTCTTATATAGTTTTTGTGGGGAGTAATAGGCAATAAAGGAAAATGAGAAGAGAAAGTGGCTTTGTTATTGGAGGCATTCTTCTTGTATGAGCTATGTTGTCTCCAGCATTCTACCTTGAAATAAGAAAATACGTGTGTTTCTAAAGGTTTAGTTTCATAAGGTTCATGGAATAAACATTTTAATTTTCAGAGTTACAATATAAAAACAAATTATTAACATCTTCACTCTTTCCTTGCTTTCCCTATCCTTTACCAAGAGGATGTGTGCTTTTGGATTCATTGCAGGTTTTCTGCTTCCCTTTCTTTGTTGGTTATATATTGGAAGCTGATGAATGAAGAAGAGATATGATGGAAATGACAATAATTAGTGTTTACATGCTCTAAATTTTGCAAAGTGTTTTTACAAATATTGTCTCTTTCTATCCCCACAACAACCTTGCTCTTGTTAGCAAGATAAGGCAGACAGGTAAGACAGAGGTTAAGTGATTTGTCCAGGGTTACGCCGTTAGTAAATGTCTTTGTCTGGATTTGAACTTATTTCTTCTTGACATTGCCCCTATCCACTATGCCACCTAGCTAATTTCTGTTTTGGGGAACTTGCTTCACCCAAAATGTGGGTGAAAGATTGGTGGAGTCCTGATCATAACAGGAGTTAAAAACTTACATGGTGCCCTTAAATCCTGTTGAGAAGAGTGCATTTTTGGCAGGCTGGTATTTATTATTTTTTTCTCCATATGTTGACCCATTAGAAGAGCAGCCAGATTAATCTTCATTCTCTTTAGTCATGTCATGCTTTTTAAAAACCATCCATGATTTTTTTGTATTAATTATTGAATAAAGTTCAGACTCTTTGGATCTGCATTCAAGGCCCTCCATAATTTCCTTTTCCATCTTAATTTATTTATTTAAAAATTTTTTAATATTTATTTTTTAGTTTTTAACATTCATTTCCACAAAATTTTGAGTTCCAAATTTTGTCCCCATCTCTCTCCTCTCTCCACCCCATAATGCCTTGCATTCTGCTTACCCCTTCCTCTAATCTGCTCTCCTTTCTATCACACCTCTCCCTTTCCCCCATCTTATCTCGTTTCTTGTAGGGCAAGATAGATTTCTATACCCCATTACCTATATTTCTTGTTTCCCAGATGCATGCAAAAACAATCCTCAACATTCATTCCTAAAACTTTGAGCTCCAACTTCTCTCCCTTCCTCCCTCCCCACCCATCTCCACTGAGAAAACAAGCAATTCAATATGGGCTATATATGTGTAGTTTTGCAAAAGACTTCCATAATAGTCGTGTTGTGTAAGACTAACTATATTTCTCTCCATCCTATCCTACCCCTCATTTATTCTATTCTCTCTTTTGACTTTGTCCCTCCCCAAAAGTGTTTACTTCTAATTACTCCCTCCTCCCATTTGCCCTCCCTATCATCCCCACTCCCCTTTTCCCCTTTTCCCCTACTTTCCTGTAGTGTAAGATAGATTTTCATACCAGATTGAGTGTTCCAATCATGAATATGACTTGTGCCTTCCATTGAATTAGATGTGGTTCTCTGTGTCAATCCTTTGGGGATGAGAGTAAGGAAATTTCTTTTGACTAAATTCTAGAATCTGAAGAATGTTAGAACAGGAAAGAAGCTCAACAATCATCCATTTGAATGCTTTCCTTTTTCATATGAAACCACTGAGTCCCAGAGAGGTCATGGCTTGGGCAAGGTGACAAATCTCCCTACTGTGGCATAACTCAAGAGTGGTTTCATTAACATGCTATTCACTTTGAAAAGACTCCAATCTCATTTTAGTAGTGTGATTTGGGTAAAATGTCATAATATGTTATTTTATATACACATTGATATATAATTTTTATGTTTCTGATTTATTTAATGCAGTTTCTTTGCAGGATATTAAACTGCTTTATAGCTTTGCTATCCTCCCCTAGTCCCTCTCCTTCACTTTACACTAAACCTCGTTTTTGTCTGATTGTTATCCAACACAGATTACTTTGCATTGGCAGGCGTGTTGTGATGTGATTGCTGCAGGTGTGGTTTGTTAATGATGGTAGGTTGGGGTGTGGTTTGTTAATGATGGTGGGTTTGGGCATCCTATTTCACTTCTGCAATGTAACTCCCCTACCAATTTTGGGGATAATTGTATTATCAGAGATCCATTGTATGACTTTTAAATAGAATTATCTCTGGGTGGGACCTTCAAGCACTAATAACTCAGTTGATCCTCTTTTCCCTCTCACTAAACAATGCAGGATTTTACTTTTATGCATGATGTAATTTAGTGACTTTTGCTTCATTCTCTGTCTTTTATTTATTAACGTGATCTTCTACAGGATTTCACCTTCTTTTCATTGCAGACTGCTCTGTTTGTGTGTTCTGTCCTCTACTTAGTTTTATTTGATTTGAGACTCTCTTTCTAAACCAAAAGAACCAGATGTACTAGTTTGTTCCTTCAGAAAGACTTTTTTTCTTTAACTAAGTAGAGCTTTAAATGTACTTTTTCATTGACTGTCATATTTGTAAAATTCAAATGAATATTTACCTGCAAGATAATATTTTAAACAAAAATGATCTGTTGTCACATATGACACCAGATTTGACTTTGAAAGTATCCTTGCTTTTTGCTTGGATTATGGATCTAGGCAATCATATTTAGTTTTGAGTATGACGTTTTGAGCATTTCCTGATAGCTTGAAAATGAAATAATGAAATATTATCAATATTATGTATAAAGATTCCACAAAATGGAATGAGAAACTGCTAGCTTGGCTTGTTCAGTAGGGAAAGGTAATTAGGGTTTTCTTAGTATGCACTGTTGGATTTTTAGCAATTCAGTTTGTTTCTGAAGAGGGCATGAGTGATACTAGAGTTTCTGGACTTAATTACAAACTCTACTTTTCATTTGAAATGAGTAATAGTTAAGTATGCAGCCGTTGCAGTACTGTAGTTGATTTCGCTCCTTCTATTGACTCAGTGGGGTACATGTTCCAGTCTTCATGATTTGAAGCCCTCTCCCCCTTCCACTCTCCTCCCCACCTTGCCCTTGGTAAAAGAGTTGCTAAGGCCCAAAGCATAATGACCTGGTGGCACACCTTTGGAGGAAGAGCCTCTTCTAACTTAGCTAGGCTGGTTTTGGACAACCAAAACAGACCTGAGTCTTGCTATACCAAGCCTTTTCAGCATGACAGAATGTGCTTAAAGCATGTCCTTGCTGTCAGAGACTTCAAGGACCCAGAACCACCTACCTCCAGCCCTGATGAGATGGATGAGTAGCAATGATTTCTGTGTTTTAATTTTGTTAAATGCAGAATATTAGCTTTTGTATACACACACACACACACACACACACACACACAGCAGGGTGGGGTGGAGAAGGGGAACCCAAGAAACATACATTGTTTTCCTGTTGCAAGATAGTTAAGACTAGAAAAATTTTTATTGGTTTAAAATAATAAATAATAAAGATAATAAAGAATCGTGTATCTTTATGTCATGTGATTTGAAATGTTTAGAAAAATTTCATCTGTAGTAAATGTGTAGAACAACAACCAATGGCCAAGATTTTCTATAATAAGCCATTTCCCATCATGAATGAATCAGTATATAAGCTTGTGACCCACAGTGGCCATGTGACTCAGGACATTGTCACTTAACCTCCTACTGTTATTTAATCTAGGCGACTCTTAAATTGCCGAGGGGGCCGTGACCTGCATTGGTAGAGGACAGCCTCACCTGGAGGAGCCTGCTATACCAGTGAAACCATAGGTTCACTATTTCCTATATGCAAAATGAATACAATGAAATTCTGGGCAAGGGATAGGGCACTTGGCAGGAGGGGCATCAGGACAGATGTCATATAGAAAGTAGTATTTGCTTGTGAAGGGGAAGTAATTTATACAAAGTTAACTGTTTCAGTGTAGAATGCCCCTCCTGAAGGCTGTGTTGGTGTCCTGGAAGAATTGATTTACCTCTGAAAGTTTTCTCCCAGTAGCTTTCATCACAAAATGATTAGCCTCATTGTTATCCACTATCTTTAAAGTGCATATCTTATTATATGCTCCTGAATAATTTTCTTAAGGGTATTTTTGGGGAGTGGAATTTTTAAAGCATATCCTTCCTCCCATATTCAGATTGTGTGAGGAAAGATAGTCTTAATGAATTATAAAACTTTATTTCTTTCAGATCTATATGGAACAAACTACAAATAGTCTTTCAAATCAGAGGTCCTGCTAGGACCCTTTCTAATTAGAAAAGACCTATTTATTTGGAGTTTACAAATGAAGAATTTATGAAAGTTTGTCAGCACCTTAGCTGTGGTCTAGAAGTAGAGCCAGTGATCTGGAAGTAACATTCACCTAGCTGTAGCAGTTAGTTAGCAGTTGATGTTGCTGGTATTGGATGGCAAGACTTTTCTCCATGAAGGTTGCCTCCCCTCATTACTGGCTATGTGGGCCAAGTTGGAAGCAGAGGTGCTATTTGGAGAATTAGGGACCTACTGCTATTTCTTGGGCTCTTGGGAACTGGGTCATGGGGTATCGCCACTAAGGTCTGAGAAGATATGATGGTGAAAGTGGTGGCAGTGGTATGATTTAGCCTGGTACATGCAACCTCTTGTCTGAATATTTGAATATATTGCTGTTTTTTCTTCTAATGGCCATCTATTATAACCAATATTTTGAATATTTGCATATATGTGTGGGGAGCATGTCAAAATATTCGGAACTTGCACATTTTCTCTGATGCATTGTGCTTGTATACCATGTAACTTCTCTGAACCTGTTTCTTTATTGGTAAAATATGAATTTTGGATTAATTTTCCCACCTGGCTTCACTACCTAGAGATTTTTCCATCTTCACCACCAAGCCCCAGGAAGCTCTTCACTGGGAAATCTTCTTCAGCACTCAGTACTTATGCCTTATCACCACTCTCTGCCCTTTTGATTGGAAGGTGGAGCCTTGAACTCAGAAACTTTAAGAGAAGGCTCAGCATAAACATCTCTTTCCCCATCTGATTGAAGAAATGCAACTTCTGTACTAAGTCCCTGTATCAGATATCCACACCCCTCCCTTTTCAACAACCTTTTGTGTGTTGTCTTCCCCCACTGGATTGTAAATTCCTTGGGGGGCAAGGATGGTCTTTTTTCCTATTTGTATCCTATCACTTAGTGCCCTATCTATCACATAATATCTTCAGGTTTTTTTTTTGACTATTGACAATGCTATCTAAGGTTCTTTTCAGCAAGAAATCTAATTGGTAATCTCATTCTCTTTCCCCTCAAGTACCTGGATGTAAGCTCAACTTTCTAACATGTCTTTCCTTTTCTTACTTTTTTGGCTGGAAGGTAGAGATCAAGACATTGATTGCTAATTTGTTAAATTGATAATCAGTATTGCCTTGGAGTTAATGCATGGGGTTCATTTGAATATAGATACTGTTGAGATCTTTCCTGGGTTGATTCTGGAGAAGAGAAATAAGTACTTTGGAAAGAGGAATATGGAAAAGGGAGAGAAACTGAAGGGGAGAAACAATTGAAGAGGGTTTTGCTTGGCTTAACACTGGGTGTCTATCAGTCAGGCATACAATAAGAATTTATTAAGCCCCTTTATTTTTTATATTTATTATTATTAAATGTATTATATTTATTAAGCTTCAATGTGCCAGACACTGGCCTAAGTGGTCTTTTTTTAAATATCTCATTTGAGCTTCACAACAATGCTTCGAAGTGTGTACTTATATCTTATATTTGACCTCTGAGGTTGTGACTTAGGAAGCAGAATTTTAACTTAGGTCTTCATGACTCCAGGCCTACTGTTCTGTCCACTGCATCATGAGCTTCCTCTCTAAAGATAATTTTCTCTCAAGAAGTTTATAATCCAATGACAGAACTTCAGATTAGGGGACCTTTCTTTTAACTTTGCCTTGTGAGGTTTTTTCTTTTTTTTTCCCTCATAGATCATTTGGGATTTTTAACTTTGCCAGCGGCTGTTAGACTCCATCCTCTTTGAAAATTATTATTAATGATGCCAATTGACGTTGACTACATTGGTACTTACCTCCAATTCCCATTAATGCATTCTAAGGGAACGAGGTGGTAACATTCATTGGACAGATTAATATGTATGAAATCAAAATGGACAAAATTGTATTTTATTCTGCAACAGTTCTCTTAGACCAAGTTTTACTGGTGGAGTAAAATGTGTATATAGGAGTTGTATCAAATGATAGTAGGTTGCCTATTTTCTGGAGGAGCTGTTGGGAAATGACAATAATTTGCTACTCAGTCCTTCAGAAACGATATGTTGCCTAGAAATTTCTTTAATTTTTATTCCTTGGTTTCTTTTGTATAACTTGATTTAGGTCTAGAATCCTGTACCATTCACCTTTCAGCACTACTTCGAAGAAATTAACGTTGAAGTGTAATACGTTGATTATGGTGACTTGCATGACTGAATAGGAAATAATAAAATTCCATTACAGAGTGACATAAATTCACCATCTTTTGTTTTCCAATTTTTGTGTCTTTTCCGCCTTTATATATGGGAAAGATCTTTTGAATAAATAACTTTATTTTTAGGCAATTGGTCTGTGTTTCCTCATCTTTAAAGTGAGAGGGTTGGATCAAATGGCCTGTTTGGTTCCTTTCAGCTTTAGTTATATGATTATTTGATCTTATTATTATTAGAAAGGAAGTGTTGATTGGTTAAAGAAGTTTAATAGGATTTCGCTTTGAAATTAATATTTTTTGTCCTATCTTTGTTTTCTTTGGCTTATAGATTTAAAAAAAATTCAGTGTATCAACTGAAAGCTTTGAGATATTTTAAAATTCTGGTCCTTTGAATTCTAACAATTATTGTTTAAATTTTATATGGAGTAAACTCAATTTTCGAGAAAGGTACATATTGAGATTAATTTAACCTCATGAGATTGAAGAGTTAGAAAGGACCTTAGAGTTCACCTTAGAGATCCAACTGTCTCCTCATTTTTAGATGAAGAAATCAATACCTGTAAAGGTTAAGTGAATTGCTCAGTAATAATTAGTAATTATTAATGTGAGAATTTTGATTTGCCTTTGTCCATTTTTAGTGGTACTTTTTTTTATGAGGGAAGAGAAGAAGAGATATGTACTTTTTAATAGTTGTATTGTTGAATGGCAGAGGCAGCCAAGTGGGAGCAGTGGATAGAGAGCACTGGGCTTGAAATTCCAAATTGTAATCTGGCCTCAGAAGCTTACTAGCTGTGTTACCCCGGACCAGTCACTTAACTCAGTTTGCCTCGGTTTTTCATTTGTAAAATGAGCTGGAGAAGGAAATGGCAAAACCACTCCAGTATCTTTGCCAAGAAAAATAGGGTCATGAAGAGTGAGATTATGACTCAATTACAATAACAAATTGTTGAATCTCATTGCTGTGGATATTCCCTGTTCACATCTTTGCATTCCATATAGTTCTTTGGTGGGGTCTGCCAAACTTAGAGAACTTCTTTTAGAAACTTTTTTTTTACATTTTGTAGATACTAGCAAAATATTTATATTGCCCATTGCTTTACTTTTGTTACATGACTTGTCATGCATCTTTTTCTTTTCATTAATTTTTTTCTCCAAATATTCCTTAAGTTGGCTTTATGAGTTTGCTGAATCCTTATCTATTTGTATCTCATTTTCGCCCCTGGGGAAACCCCTCTTTAATTGCAGGATTCACATCCATATATGTATCACTGGGAAAAGAACTGTATTTTAAAGAGTTTTTGTTCTCCAGATCATTCATTAGATTTAGCTAGTAAAAGAGGAAGGAGGAATGGTATTCAAAGATTTTTAGATGGAAACGCATGCCATGTGGTTTAAACATTTTTAAAAAAAGAACTTAACAAATATCAACAAAACGTGAGCATTTCCATATAAGAACAGGGAAGAAGATTATATATGAAGCTGTTAACTTTCATATGTACGTTTTTTTAGTAGCGTGAATTTACTAGAGTAACCAAAATGGCCAACTTATGTCCCCTTCTGAATTTCCCTGTACTTTTCTTCTGTGCATTTTTTAAAAAAGTTCATTGATCTTTGCCTTTTTTTACATCACATCACTCTGCCTACTCATATATTATGTTGACATGATGAGAAGTAGATTAGATTACAGCAGCAGAAGTCATGTAGTGGGGAGTAGTGGAAAAAAGACAGAAGGGATAAAGACCAGCCCCCTAATTTCCCAGCAGTTGCATACCTTGAATTTAGACTCCTTTATCATCATGTTCCCAAGAAACCTCTTCCAGCAGAACTCATCATCATGAGAGATGCATCAGCTTTGGAACTTGAAACTCTTCATTCTCTTAAGTCCCCTTTGCTTCTCTGATATGCGAGAACTCCTAAAACCTCCATTCAAAGGGGACTCACTGACCAGACAATTCTTCTTTTCCCACAACCTGCTGTTTCTTGTATTTAACCTTTCTCTCCTTCTCCTCCTCACTTTTCAACTGCGTGTTTGTTGTCTTTTTGAGGTCCTGGACTGACTTTCTTTTTCTTATGCATTTCCCCAAGCACCATGCTTGGCATATTGTAGGCCCATGCTTATTGACTATTGGTTGATTCTAACTGAGGGCTTTGACGGATCAAAGTCAAATTACAGGCTAAAGAATTTGAAATTGATCTTATAGACTTTGGGCAGTCGTTGACAGTTTTTGAACCAAAAGGCAGGTTTTTGGCAAGGACCAAAGGCGGGGAAATATATCTGGTGGTATTGATTAAGCTCTGGGATGTGGCCTGGGACTAAAGTGCTCAAGAGAAAAGTGTGAAAGATTTTAAATTCATCTGAATAAAGCAGAACTAGAATATGGAGCTATAATAGGCGTAGTAATGGTTGAGTTTTTTAACTTTTTCAGATTAATGTAATTGCTTATTTATATAAATAAATGGAACAGGAGACTCAGATGAGGATTTGATCTTGATAAGATAATTCAACCAATTTAACATGAACAAAATAAGATAATACTAATTTTCACTTCTTAAAATGCAGTGTTTTTTATTGTTCATAGATGGGACACAGGACTAGGATAAGTAATTTTTGTGACTGATGCCAAAATGAGAACCAAAGAAAAGTTTCACATATATAATGTTATAAATGGTGATTCTTAAGCAAATAAACTGAATATAATCAGTGTCTCTTGTTCTGGCTCTTTCTCCTAACCTTCCCTGACCCATATTCTGTCTCTTCTAATCAGTTCCCTTCTTAAAGAAGCACTAATGTCATCTTTGAATAGGAGTCAGGGCATTGAGGCTGTTAAAGAGCATGGGGCAGGATTAGGTCATCTTTTGGGGGGGTCTTACAGATCTAAGATTCACAAAGCCCTAAAATTTAGACTTTGTAGTTGTCTATGTGGGAAAAGAGAGGTCAAAGAATCATTTTTCCTCAAGTGACTGAGAAAATGATGGGAGTCTTAGGAAAGTAAAGTCTTGGGGAGAAGGACCTTTTCTTTTCTTTTAAGGTCTATTTGATGCTTTGCTGTAAGTTGGATATTGTAATGGAAATATCCAACTAGCTTTAGTCAGGTGTGGGACACTATTAAGAGGTCAGGTGTGGAAATGTTAATTAGAAGCAGGTGAAATTTTAGCAGTTAAAATTTGTAGGTGGAAAGTTCACTTCTCTAGGTAAAGAAGATCTACTGAGTCCTAGAAAACATGCATACTGTGGGCAGAAAAGGAGAGGAGACATAGATATATTTTTAGCTTTCTTTGTGGTTGTTCTCTTTGGTAGTCTGGCAAAGCGTATGGCCTTCCCATCAGGATTATTTTTTAAATTGTTATTTCTCCCTTGTTTTTGAAGAGGACCATGAGATAAGGGAGGTGATGCTATGACATGCGAGTGAACTAGGTTTAAGTTGAAGGAGGGCTGTGCAAAGTCAAAACCCTCACTTGCTCTTCTGGAGCCATCTGGGTCCAATGGCCAGATAGGGATTAGGACAACTGGAGATGGCCCAGGTTGCAGTCGGGGACCTTGGAGTTTTCAAGCTACAGTCTTTAACAGATCTCATTCAGTGATTAAGGCTTTAATAAGAGTTAAGGCCTAGAATGGCCTCTTTATTACCTACTAAAAAAACATCTACTTGGGAGGGAAAGAGCCTCAGAGTTTCTGGCCAGAACTGAAACACTTGCTTTTTATGTAAGTTCATTCTGAGCCAGTCCGGGCCCAAACAATGACAAAGTAGATCTTGGCCGGGGATCTATTGTTGGCCAATTTAATATGATCTGGGGTTAAGGCTGGTTTTTCTTTAAGAAAAAAAAACCACATTTTAAAAAATTCTTAACTGAAGGAAATGATAAATTTTAGATAGAAGTAAGTAAAAATAAAAATATAATTTTCTTCCTCACCTGAGGTCACAGAATCTAGGTTAAGAATTCCCAGAATAAAACTAAAGAATATCAAAGGTAGAGGAGCTAGTTACCCTGTAGCATCGCTAAGACCTAAGGAACATATTGTTTCAAAAACTGCAGAGTAGCCTGGGAGAGTTGAGACTGAGAAAATTCATTATGGCTATTACCTGGCCATGGATGTGATGGAACCCTTAGACAGGGGAAAGCTTATCTACATCTTCAGCTGCTTTTCTACTGGATTTCTGCAGCTATTTCCATTGGTTTAACTTTGGGAGCTGGTACTGTCGACGCTCATCTATCCTAAATGTGCTCTTTGACCACTTTCTGAACACCTTGTCATCCCTGATCTGATCACTAAATCTGCATTAGGGATACCAGCTCCCCCCTCACATACCTATCTTTCTACCACCTATCCCTTCTGAACATTTGCCTTTTCTTGTTGTAAAATAGAGGTCTCATCTTGACTAATCTTATCAAGTTCATTTTAAACTGTGTTGAGCTCATTTATAAAAAGATAGCTGGTTGATCATTTTTTCTTAGTAGTATTTTCTTTTTCCAATTACATGTAAAGGTAATTTTCACCATTCACTTCCATAAGATTTTGAGTTCCAAATTTTTTTTACCTCCTTCCCCTTTCCACTTGTCGAGACAGCATGCAATCTGATATAGGTTATACATGTGCAATCATATTAAACATTTTCACATTAGTTATGTTGTGAAAGAAGAATCCAGCTGGCTTATCTTGACCAGAACAAGTTATCAGGTCCCTCCCTTTCTGTTCTTGTCCTTTGATCCAGATTATTAGTCTTTTGACTCAGAGTGATAGCCCTCTATCTACTTTTTGGAGGTATCACTTGATTGTGTGCTTGCAGAGAAATGGATTTTCAAAATTAATTTACATATTATCATAAAATATATTGAGCCTAAACGTAAAACTGACATAATTCTCACCAATGAGAAAAAGCTGTTGTTCACCCTTGAATGCAGTTCACATAGAATGACTATAGTCAATTTGCAGGGAGAGAATAAATGGTAGGAAAGAAGTTGGGACTGGCACTGACTACTTGTTCTAGATTTCTGGACAGTGAAAGGCAATTCAGATAGTACACAAAAATATCAAAACAAAGGTTTCTTCTGCCTCTCCCTCCAGTATTTTCAGAGACCTGAAAATAGTTGTAGAAGGGGGAAAAGAATTATTAGGGAGGGATTGCAGATGCTAGAGAGATTAATGGATTGGATCATTGATGAAGTAGGAAGAAATAGAACTGTTAGTTAAAGCAAAGGAAAAGATATTTTTTTTCTTTGAGATCATCTCATGATGAGAAGGTAAAAAGACATCTTGAGATGAGAAGAATACTCTCTTTGTCAGTAGCAGATTTCACTTTTCCACTAGTTCTAATGTCACACACACACACACAAAATTCAGAGATGAAAGAGATGTTAATGATCTCGTTCAGCCTAGATATAAACAGGAAATTGAGGCTCGATTATTTGTTCAGTAGCAGGATTAAGATTCAACTTTGAGACTTCTTCATGCCTCATGCTGCTTCCTCATATCATTGTTTACCAAAAGCAAAAAATCTGCCTACAATCTACAACTACCTATTGCAATCTGTAATTCGACTTTTAAAAATCTATTGCTAAAGTGATGTGATTACTCCATCACTCATCCAATCCCAGACCCTTCATCATTCAGCAGAACATCTTTGGGTTGCTGTGACTGTATACAATACATACATGTATTTATCATATGTATATAGGTATATTTCTGGGTGGTTTGGAGATGGAATTCTTTGACTTAGAGTGAGGCCAAAACACAGCTGATCATAGGGCCCATGCCCTCAGTTTTTATAGCTTGCTAAGACTTGCCATAACTTGGGCTCTGCTGATGTATCAGTAGGTCTTTCAGAACTCAGGGTCATTGTCGCACCTATATTCAAGATTATTCTATTTCCTTCATCCTTTTGATATAGGTTCAGTATAGAAATAGGGTTTCAACAACCTAATCTGTAATAGTGGTTTCTTCTGAGGCAGTATGGACTAGTAGATAGAGAGCTGGCTGGCTTCCTGGATGCAGGTTTAAGTCTAGTTTCTGAAACATACTGGTTGTTTGACCATGGGTGAACCATTTAGCCTCTTTGAGCTTCAGTTGTCTCACCCGTTAAATGGGCAGCAAAACTATTAAAGCCTTTTCCATTTCCAAGTCTGTGGTCCCCAGCGGTTTTGAAAATGATGCTTATATGCCTTGGTAGGATAAGATTTACTGGGTGCTTTGGTCTTAAGCACATGGACCATGGGGATGGCCAGAGAAGATAAAATTTACTCTATAGTGGTGGTATGATTACAAAATATTTTAAAGGTGAAAGATATAATGTGTTTAATTACTACCCTTCTGTTCATCTGAGTGTAGCACATTATTTTGAATTATATACTTTGCAAACAGGAAGAGAATATTTGGAGATATTCAACTTTCTAACTTCATTGTATTGAACTTGGTTTGTGCTCACCCCGTTAATATTTAAGGGACTTTCTCTCTTGCATTAACCTCATGGAAATTTGGAGTTTTGAGGGAGTTTACCTTTAATGAGCATTTTTATCCTGAGTTAGGTTTTTGTCCTCACAGAATATATGAATCATAGCATCAGAATCTTAGAGCTAAAAGGGACTTTAAAGATGACAGGCCAAAAATGTCATTTTACAGATGAGAAAACTGAGGGTTTTTTTATTCCTGAAGAAGATAATTTTCCAGGGCTGGTTAAGACATATTGTAACAGAAAATATTTTCAAAGTGATTACATAATTACCCTTCTGGTGAAAAATTCCTCTCCCTAATGGACTGTATATTTTTTTCCCCCTTTGTTCATAAGTACACATAATTGCCATGTTTTTGAGGGTGGGGGACAATGGTATTGCTATGATAGCAAAACTTGCCTAATTCAGACAAAGTTATGGGGTTGAGGCTAGCCTGGATTGCTGAAAAGTCTAAATTATAGCTTTCTGAAATTGTAGTTTTTATAGTCTTAATTTGCATATAATCATCAAATAAAGTCAAAAAAGTGTTACCAAGTAGAGGTATTTAGGGAACCTGTTTTAATAAGGGATTTGTAATTAACATATCCTTTTCATATAGGAAGGGAAGTTTCTACAGTGTTTGAAATGAGAATGTGTGCTTTAAGTATTCTCATTTTCTCTATTTTTTGCAAAATTTTACTGTAAAGTTTTTATACTATTACCGTGAAGACCTTTTAATAAAGGGAAAATAGCTCTGAGAAATGCTGGATGTGTATTTGTGCTTTCAAAAATACCGGAAGTTGGTGACCTCCATTTATAGAATTCTTTACTTGCCCTTTTATTGGAGCTTAGGTTGTTGAATTCTTGGTTCTGTTTTCAGCCTGTAACAAAAAGGCCAAAGAAAAATAATGATGATATAGATGCCTCATCATGGTGTGAAGGTGACTCTGGTTTCTCAAAAGCTAAAGAAGTAGAACCCAAGTCATTGGGTATGTATATATACAATGATGCGTAGAAATGGTACAAGGAAAATAACATGTTTTCTTGGGGGGGGGGTAAAGGCATTGACATATTATGACAAAATTCTTTTGACTAGTTGTGCTATAAATATTTGTGTGTGTGTGTATGAATTCTTTCCCTTTGACTCAGAAGGGTATGTACAGCTAATGATTTCTTTCTTATAGTTCCAAATCACTTTCCTGAATAGTTGGACAAGCAGTCTATTAAATGGCTGGTTCAGTGGCTACAGCACTGGTCATGGAGTCTGCAAGATCTGAGTTCAAATGCAGCCTTAGATACTAGCCTTATGACACTGGGGAAGTTATTTAATGCTCTATTTCAGTTTCTTCAGCTGTAAAATAATAGTACCTACCTCTCAGGATTGTTGGAAGATTAAATGAGATATTTGTGAAGAGTTCCTGGCCTTAAGGTGCTGTTTTTCAGTCATGTCTGAACTCTGTGTGCATTTGGAGTTTTCTTAGCAAAGATACTGGAGTGGTTTGCCATTTCCTTTTCCAGCTCATTTTACAGATGAGGAAACTGAGGCCATCAGGGTTAAATGACTTACTCAGTGACACACAGATGATAAGTATCTGAGGCTGAATTTGAACTCAGGTTTTCCTGACAGTAGGCATGGCAGTCTATGCACTGCGCCACCTATCCCCTAGTCAGCACTTACTGACTGCTTATTTTCTTTCTCATGGCCATTCCAAACAGTTGACATGTTCTTTTTTTTTTTTTTTTATTGTCAAATCAATGGGTTAGTTGGAACCTCAGAGGTGATTATTAATGATTTGGATCGTCTTTTCACATGGTTGTTGATAACTTGCATTTCTTCTTTTTAGAACTGCCTGATGATTAGGGGAATTTGTCTTGTTTTTGTATTAGTTCCCTCTCTATCTCAGACATCGTCTTCTTCCAAAGCAGTCTACTGCAAAGGTTTCTTAGTCTCTCTCTCTCTCTCTCTCTCTTTCTCTCTCTTTCTCTCTCTCTTTCTCTCTCTCTTTCTCTCTCTCTCTCTCTCTCTCTCTCTCTCTCCCCCCTTCTTTCCCCCCTCCTCCATTGATTATTTGCCTTCTAATTCTAGCCACATTACTTTTGTATATATAAAAATTTTTCACTTTTTAAAAGAGTTGAAATTTCTCTCCTGTGATCCTCTCTTTCCGTATTTGGGTAAGAACTCTTCTCTCATTTATAGTTGTAAAAGTTATCTCCTTCCTTGCTCCTCCTCCTATACCTAGTAGGAAGTTAAATGCTTGTTGAAGAAATGAATAAATTCCTCTTTTGGTATGAATTGGACTCTGAGGTTGCTTCCAATTTAGAGATTAATTTACGTTTAGGATCCGTTCACATTGGTATAGTCTTCAAATTGGATGGATAGTGAACTTTTTCAATCTCACTGGAAATCGGGGTCTGTTAAAAATCATGATCCTAAACTTTTTATTGAAGCACAGTCTTCACCCCCATCCCCCAAGCATTAAATAATTCATTTTATTTTGGCATATGGGAGCTTTGTTTTGTTAAATTGAATTTACTAATTCTGTTTGAAAAATAGATCAAGCTTTTAAGAAGACTTCATTTTTATTATGGTTTTACATTTTAGGTACTTGCTACTCTAACCATCATTTTGAAAAGTTTAAAACATGCTTAATTTTGGATATATGCTTAAGCCTAACATTATGTAAACATTAACTGCAATCCGTGTATGTGGAGGACATTTTTACTTATTAGGGAAATTAATTGTTATTTTCTGCCATGGTTACACAATTAAGTGAATCCTCTTTTACACAGTTAACCCTTTTATGAGATTCTCTTTTGAGTATTTGCGCATGTGACAATATGGAATCCATTAATGAACTGAGGATGATGATATTCTGGTCATCTTTGTTGTTAAAGGCTGTCTTATTGCCATAATTGATTTTTAAAAGGAGCCATCCACCTTGCAAGCAAGAATTCTTTATTATACTCTTTCATCCGTTAAAAGTGGTGTTGTACAATAACTGAAAATAAAATTTACATTTGGAAATAATTTCTTAATGAAATTGTCTTGGACTCTCGCAAGGTATAAAATGGTGGATGTCTTAGGGAGCACACCTGTACCTTTTATAGTTTTCATGGAAATATACCTTTTAAGAGCTGTTACCTCTTGGGAACCACAAAACAAAACTTAAACTATATTCATTAGGGAAATATATTTTAATAGCCTATCACATTGATTCTATCAGCACATCTAAGGACAAAGATCCTAGATCGTTTTCTAGATCTAGATCACTGGAAAAAACCTAACTCCAGTTATTTGCTTGTTCAGCCATACCCGTACTTTCACACTCACATCCCCACACCCACATAGACACACACACACTCTCTGAAGAACGGCAGTGCTTTGGTTATACTCATTAAAAAATAACGATTTCAGTACTTATAAAACCCCCCACCATAACCTCATCTGGATGAACATTCATTTGGGTGGGTAATCCCTCTATCCAGTTCTTCCTTCCGTGACAGGTGGGCTTCATGAATTGCTGCTTGCAAAAAAACCCCCAAAACTTCCGAACCTTACTATTGATCTTTCTGTGAATAGCATATAAGCAAATGAGGTCATTTTTTTTATATCATTATCACCATCACTACGTAGCACCACCACCATTATCATCTAATAACATTGTAAGGTTTTCAGAGAACTTCATATAGTATGGTGGCGCTATCAGTGGATGGATCCACTGGACTGGGGCTGGTCAAGAAGACCTGAATTAAAATCCAGCCTCAGACACTAGCTGTGTGAACCTGGCCAAGTCACTTAGCCCCTGTTTGCCTCAGTTTCCTCATCTGTTGTTGTGTTTTTCCTTTGTTCTCAAAGAGGACCATCACTCTAAGAGGATAATGAGCTGGAGAAGGAAAAAGCAAACCACTCTAGTAGCTTTGCTAAGAAAACCCCACATAGAGGCATGAAGAGTCAGACATGACAAAAATGGCTGGATAACATGAAAAATGTGGTTAGCACTGGGGTGATAAAGAAAGGCAAAAGCGCTTCCTGCCCTCAAGGAACTGTCATTCTAATGAGAATGATAGCATGTAAACAATTGTATACTAACAGATATGTACTGTATGATGGGAAAGTCATTTTAGAGAGAAGGCACTAGCCATGGTTAAAGGGAGGGAGAAATTGGAATAGACCTCTTGAACTGCCAGGGAGGCACGTGAAGGACAGCCAGGGTGAGACTTGGAGACCCCATGTTTAAGAAGCAGTAAACCAGGAGGCCAGTGTCTCTGGGTCATAAGAATACATGAAAATTGTATTTTTTTTTTAAATCTCCATCCTTGTGCATGCTCAATTTGCAGGTGAAAAAGATGAGACTGTGTTTGGGGAAAAAAATAAGATATAGTCCCATTAGAGTTGGCTTTGTACTGCAGCATGTACATGTAAAGAATGTCCTTTGGTCACCATGATTTGTATCTTAGATCTGTTCCTCTTTAAAGTGTTACTTCAAAATGAAAATCTGTTCACTTGCAGCCAACCTGGTATGTCTTTTGCTTCTGTTTCCCAGCAGTAGTTAAAATTATTCTGTTCAACTGATGTTTGTTGATCTTCTACTATGTGTCTAGCGTTGTGTTAGCTACCATTATGGGAGAAGCAGAGAAGTATGAAACATGGTCTTTGCTCTCAAGAGACTTATTGTTTAAACTTCCTCTCAGCAGTGAAATAACAGATAATTATCTAAGATTGGATACATTAAATACCAAAATCAGTGGTATAGTGCTGTCCCTGTTTAAAGAAAGGAGACAGACATCATCAGTATAGCCTGAGGAGGACTTTTCTAGAAGGTATGATTTGAGCTGGAAACTATGCTTGAAACCATGCTTCAGTGTGTGGGTCTTTTTAAGTGTGTGTTTTACCTGCCTCTTTGTAGTTTTTCCAATTCACAGTATGATGTCATGGAAAGATCACAGGGCTGTGAGTTCAGAGACCTGAATTCTAGAGCAGCTGCCACTAATGAGGCTGGGCAAGGCACTTAACCCTTTTGGGTCTCTTATAAAAAGAGAGTTTAATTTTATTATTTCTTTAAAAAGTTAGATGCTTTATGTTTTTCACAGGTGAATCATTTCCTGACATACCAAGAAAAAAAACCCCCACAACTTCTACTCCCTTTTCCCCCACCTGGACCTTCACTTAGAATAGAGAAAACTACTTGTGTGTTTTCTTTTCTCTTCTGGGAGTTCTTGCAGTTCATTTCAGTTTGACTACCTGTTAGTGATTTTAGTGACTTCACGGTAATGTAATATGTGTTTTCCTACTTGTCACTTTAAAATTTCATTAAATTTCATTTCATTAAAATCTTTTCATATTTCTCTGAGTCCCTCTTTTTAGTTGTTGCTTATGGCATAATAATATTCTATCTTATGCTATCCAATTGATGGGTACCCATTTTATTTCAGGTTGTGTTATTTTTTTTGAGTTGGATTTTAGGTGTTCCTCAAGGTCCTGTCTGAATCTATGAGGCAGAATAGCGTATCAGAAAGAATATTGAATTTGGAATCAGGAGACCTGGGCTTTGAAATCCTGGTTTTTTTACCTAGGACCTATTTAGCTTTGGGCGAGTAAATCACAACATCGCCTGTTTTGTTTCCTCATCTATAAAATGGGGGGGTTGTACTAGGTGACCTCATATGGCCCTTTTGGATCTAAATCCTATGGTATTTCTGATTGACTTGTCCGTGGGATGCAGCCCCATGGAATCCTGTTTTCTCATGGTTTGACTGGTGTCATTGACTGACACTGCTTTTGGTTATATCATTTTACCATTCAATGTTAACTGTTATAGTGTTACATGTAACCTTGTGTATAATGTGAATGGAATTGCTTAATAAGGTAGACATGATATACTGATACATAGACACATACATACGTATGCATATATATATATACACACACACGTATTCTATATATATTTTTTGTTTTAGCACAGTGAACTCAATGCTTAGGACAATGCCTGGCACATAGTGGTTACTTTATATATGCTTGTTGACTCTCTAGGGGACACTTAACATAGTAGGCACTTATGTTGGATTGATTTGAAAAGGTATGACAAAAGAAATTGGTATATATAGCAGGCTCATGCTCTTGGTACCTTTTTTACTCGCTCTTCATGTGCTCTGGGAAGTTTTCCTCCTTGGAATTCTATTTAAATACTTCAAGTTACTTCTGTAACTTCATTGCTGGTTAGGCTGTCCTTTCACTCGTGGAGATAGAATATGCCCCTTCTACAACTTAGTTATGGTTTCTGAGGGTTGGGGAGGTTGAGCCTGAAATATCCATCACCTTGAGCCAATTTGCAGAAGGCTCCTTCGTGGTTGGATGGCAGCCATGTAGTTCATCATTGGGCTTCTACTTGAATCCTTTCCAGTTAGATAGCCTTTGAAAACCCAGGGTCACTTCCTTGCCCTGATGACGCATCTGAATAGGAACAGAATTGAATCCTTAGAATAATAAGTGAATAAACTGAATTTCCCTAGTATTATTCTGTATGTATGTATATGTATGTATATATGCACACGTTATATCTATATTTGCACATGTACATATGTGTGTATGTATGAATGCATGTAAATTTAAAGTGATTTTAAGCATTGCATACAGTACTTTGTGCACTGGCATTTTTTTATAATGTGATTCATTTAGGAAGGGAGTTGATTTGAACAGTGCTAAACATATTGAATCAATTTTCAGTAAAGTTATATCTGCCCCCAAATTGCCTGAAACAAAATATGCCATAGCAAAAGGAGAAAACACATACAACATTCCCTGTAAATCTTTGCAAGCTTCGCATCAAGCAATCCATCATTCTTACCCAGCTGGATGCAGGTATAAGGAGGAAAGAAGATAAATGAGAAAGGAGAAGAGAGTTATTCCACGTTGCCTAACATCTGTCCTTTCATAATGTGTCCTCAACCGTACGCAGCCCATTTTGGATCCCAATATGTAAGTATCTGTAACCCTCAGTTTTTTTCAGGCCTGTATTTTACTGCTTTAAGTTACTTGAAAAAAGTTTAAATGCACTTAACTTGTTGTATATATTTTTAACTTGTAAGTATTTTCTACCACACATCAAACATATCAAGTGATTGGTTTTGGTTGTCGGTATCAGTATTTCTCCCAGGTGATTTGGAAAGATTATATATTTAAAATGTAAGCAAAACCCTGTTTTCCCCTTCGCTTACTTGAGATATTAAATTAAATATTCATTTGTGTATATCCTTTGCTCAAGAGGTGAAAAATCATTACACTCTAATGGAGAAATCTATGGCCCTGGAACTGGGAGAGCTGGTTTCTAGTTTTTACTCTGTGACTCATCGGGCATGTACCTTTGAGTTAGCTACTACCACGCTTGGCCTCAGTTTCTTCATTTGGGAAAGATGAGGTAGGTGGAGACCCCCTTCTCTTTTTATTCACCTAGGGGCAAGTGAGACTTTAATTTCTTTGATAACCCTCAATAGGCATTCATAAAGCTTCTGTTATATACTAGGTCCTGGGGAAACAAAGACAAAACTCAAAAAATTCCTTCTTCTAAGCAGCTTACATTTGGAAACAAGGTGAAAAAATTGTATTCTCACAAATACTGCCTCATGTTTATCTAAGTACTGTATATATTTATTTTAAAGGGGGAGGATGCTGCCAGCTAGAGGACTAGGATGTGGCCTTTGAGCTGAGCTTTGAAAGCTTGATTTTGTGTGGTGTTAGGGAAGGAGTTCATCTCTGGCATGTACATAGTCACAAACCTTGAGGTTGGAATGTGGGGTACAAGCTCATAGCAAGCAGACCAATTTGACTGGAAGGTAACGTATATAAAGGGAATAATGTGATTATTGAAAGGTAGGCTATAGTCAAATTTTGAAAGACTTTAAGTGACAGAGTAATTTGTTTTATTCTGGGAATATTTATCCTAGGGAACCACCGAAGCTGCTTAACAAGTTACACATGAACTCGAGAGAGGAGAAGAATGTCTAGGAGTTGGAGGGTGGCCCAAAATATTAAATGCAGCAAAGAAGGATGACAGCTGAGAGAAAGCCTGTAGGTTTGAATTTAGACATTGCAGAGCTTGTGGAATATTTCATTTGATTTCTGAGGTTGGAAGTCAGAATCTGAGAGTTTGAGAAGTGAGAAAGGAGGGGAAGTAGAGGCAAGGAGTGAAGGTAATTTTTTTTTCTAAAAGTTTGAAAGGAAAGGGAGATAGGTAGCTTGAGGAGATGGTAGGGTCAAGTGAAGTTTTTTAAGGATGGTAAAATTTGGCTATGTTTGTAGGCAGCATGGATAAAAACAGAATAAATGAAGATGAAACGCAGGGTAGCAGTGATTATAGGGACAGTTTGCTAGAGCATGATGAACATGGGGTCAAGGGTACATGGGATCAAGGCATAGGTGAGAAGGCCTACCTTCCATCAAGAGCTGGAGTGAATGATGAGAAAATGGAGGAAGATGTCTAAGGGTGTTGAAATATTGGAAGCTCACAGTGAATAGTTTCTATGTTTTAATGGTGCTGTGTAAGGCCAACTCTTGTTCAAGGTTTGGAAGTCCTGAAGACAAAGGATTTGGAAGAGCTACAATTAAGAATGTGAAAGAAAGTCAACTGAGGCAGCCTAGGGGACAGTAGTTAGGGAAAGCACTCCTTTCATCTGTAGCCATAGCACAGTTCCTTCCCATTAGCCCCAGGGTCCGTACCACTGTCGACAATGAAATATTTGTTGAGCAATAATAAATTCTTGATTAAGATTAAAAAGATATGCTAGAGGTCATTGAGTCTAGTCCCTTTGTTTTACAGGACAGGTAACTAAAGCCCAGGGAATTGAAATGTTTTGACCGAACTTATGGGGTGAGTTTAGATGGAAGCTGAGGCGCTCAGCCCCAGATCCATGACTTTTTGTCCAGACCATTCTGTCTAAAACACTCTTGAAGCTATTGTGTAAACAGGTCTTTTGAATTGAGATTTTGGAATATTTTACTAATTTGAATTAGAAGAAAATAATCATCATTACTATTTTTTCTTACTTCAAGGATTCATCGTTTTTGAGCAGGGAAATAACATGATGACTAATTTTTTCCCAAGATTGTTCAGTCTGGTAGATATTATTTAGGATGGGTTGGAGGAAAAGGCCTCAAAAATGGAGAACTCTCTTAAGAAGCTATTTCTAGGGTGGTGACTATGGGATAAAATGGAAGCTGTAATTCTTAAGGAAATTAAATAACATCATAATTTCCAAGCCTCCAGAGTGGCTTTACTTAATAAACTTAAGTGAGAAACCCAAATAGTTTTCACACTAGAAGAACAAACAAAATCATTGCTATTTCTTATTGTAAGTGTGATTCCTGACATCTGTCATCCTCTATGTGGCATCATCTTGCAAAAAGGAAGGAACTGATGGGCTTTTCCCTAATACAGTACATTACTGGGCTCCTTCTTTGAAGACTCTTCAGTTCGCACAGAATAGAAGAGAATACATTTTGATAAAATAGCCTTTGAGGACCCAGAATCTCATCCAGGGCATGGAGAGACTTTGGAGCAGGAAATTAATTGAGGGATGAGTGTAATTCGTCTTACTGCTTGGTGGTAAAGTGACTAAAGCAACTGGACCTGGAGTTACAAAACCTCAATTCAAATCGACTCTTAGACACGATGTAATATAACCTTGGGCAACTTATTTAACCTCAGTTTGTCTCAGTTTCCTCAGTTATAAGATGGAGATAGTAATAGCAGCTACTTCTCAGTGTTGTTAGGATCCAGTGAGATAATATTTTTAATGTATTTAGCAAAGTTCCTTGCATATGGTAGGCACCACATATTAGCTATGTTACTTTTTCATCATCGTCGTCTTCATCTTTTCCATAATTTCCATCACCATTTCTCCATACCTTTTGGGTGACTCTTCTCCATCTTTATCTTAAACTGAACTGCCCCAGAAGTCCATGTGATGTGTGAGGGCCTTTTCTATATCTCTCTTAACCTTACATGGGAAAGCTGGTGGGCCCTTTTTTTGGTTCTTATTCTTGCTTGACTTGCAGCCTCTTTCAGGCCTCCCTCCCTGATGATATCCAGAAGCTGTGTAGCTTCATGGTGATGTGTGTAGCCAGTTTGAGTGACTCTCTTATTTAATTCTGCAGAAACCATGGGATTTCATGTTTTGCTGCAGTACCATATAATTGGGAGAATATTAGTGCCAAAAAGGTGGGCTTTTGTTTCAGGGAGAAGCAGCTTGGGGAGGGGGAGGGAACCATTGAAAGCAATATGCAGTTTCCCAAAGGCAATCTGGACAAATTTCTCTCTCCTGTTCAATTTCAGACCCAGTTCATTGGTCATCTGAAGTATCAGTCTGTGGTATATGAGATGGTAGAATAACTTTGTGTGTGACTATCCATGTCATGGTCTGGATGAGAAGCATTCATTATCCACTTAGTTTTTACCAGTCAAATGGTTATTCCAAACTTTGAATAGTTATGTATCCATTTCGGAGGCCCAGCTGTATTCTAAGGCTTGATGCCACCAGGACAATATTGTTAGAAAATGAGTGTTTGGAAGCATTCCCCCATCATTTGGACTCTGTTCTGGATGTTTTCTAGGTCATTGGACAAACTCTTTTGTCAGGAATATATAATCTGTTTTATGCATTGCTTGATATCAGAAGGTCATTGACCAAATTATCTCTATTACTTAGTCTTTTAAGAAATCTCAAATACGTCATTATTTTCACTCAAAATCTAAGATCATATTACTAGTCCAAGTGGCTAGAGTTGTCTAGTGAGGCAAAGAGGCAATCATTCATATTTTGCTTTGACATCATTATGACCTGTTGAGATCTAGCAAAAGCCAGGTCAGTGGTAGAACCTTAGTTAGAATACCAGGATTGCTATCCTCTTGGGTACTGGCAGAATATTGATCCTAATTTCATCTTTCTTTATATATTAATGAGGCCAGAAGAAGTGAGATCTAGATGTTTAGAATTTTTCTTTGTGGTGGCTTGATTCTAGCAATTTATTTTGGTAATCTTTAATGTTAATGAAATTATACTAGTCATGCCAGAACTTAGGAAGACATGTTAAAGATAATAAATTAGAGTGTGGCATTTTGATTCAGAGAAGCTCCCTGAGAGTGTCCTTTTTCTTAAAGCATTTTAAAGACGGTAAACCTATGTTTTTTGAATTTTTTTCTTTATTTGGCTGTCCAAGTTAATACTTAGCTGTATCCTTTTAGATGCCAAAGCCTTCAGGTTTAGTTTTTTAAAGAGTTTCTCATTGTAAATCATTTTCATATTTCAAAGAACCATTGTGAAAAAGCTGATTGATACCAAAGTATGCGGAATAGTTTTGATCCTTTTCTCTTTAAGTAAAGGAAATTTACTGAGTGCATACTGAGCTTTCAAAAATACTTTATGGTAGAAAAATATTTCCACATGTAAGTACTTTTCCTTTGTTTTCTAAGTTGAATTTGTAAGGATTTATAGCATTTTAAAGGATACTTATGAAGCTTGAATTGTCCAGGGGGTTTTCTTATGTGAACTGGCCCTGATATTGGGAAAGATTGAAGGCAAAAGGAAAAAGCGATGGTAGAGGATGAGATGGCTAGATAACGTAATGGAAACAACTAACATGAACTTGGACAGACATGGAGAGAGAGTGGAGGACCTGGTGTGCGTCCATGGGGTCACAGACAGTTGGACAAGACTGAATGATGTGACAGAATTTGCATGAACATTAGCTACGTAATTCAGTATTATATGATGCATTGCACATGTTTTTGATTTTTTCCCTTTCTTTTTGAAATCTATTGACAGTACAAATTCTGAATGTGGACATGTGAACTCAGGCATGTTTCTAGTAATTCAATTATTATTTTTAATAACAAGAAGATACGTGGATGAGAATTGTCTTAGCTGATTTTGGGGAATTGGGAAATTGAGGTTTTCAGAATGTTCATTAGTGAAAGATATCAGTAAGTTCTCTCTATATTCCATTTTATGAGTCAGAGGAACTAAATTTAAATCACAAAATTCCTTCATATAATCTTCTCTGCATCCATTTTACTAATCTGTTGTAATAAGATTCCAAAGGATGTACATAGACCAGGTGTTCTGAGCCTTCTGAAGGTATGAGAGTTTTGTTGCAGGCGGGGATGAAGACTATTTCACAGATAACTATGATTCTATTAAAGTATTTCAAATGTAGTAAGTAGTGTTAGGGGAAAAATCTTATATATCAAACAAGTTCTCCTTTATTAAAATTGATTAATCTGTATTATCCAATTATGTGCATATGTATGATAAACTCTGAAATTTATTTTCTTGTGGAATAGGAAAAGTCAAGGTTTACTGAAAGAGGTACAGGGACTGAAAAAGTTTGGGAATTAGTCGTAAAGATAGACCCTTTAATAAATTTCCTGTTGTACCTATTGTACTGCCAGTTATACTTTGAATAGAAGAATATAATTGACAAAATAGCTTAAGACATAGATGGCATAAATTTTATTGCCAATTTTAGCATTGTTAAGTTGTGGAGGAATTTCAGTAAAAAGAAGTGAAATAAAAAGATCATCCTTTGGTGCCATTCAGAGTAGTTCACTCCCTCTCCTTGCTTTGGTTCTTAGAAATGGAAAGTTTTAGAGCTCGTGGGGGAACCTTAGGGATTAGTTTGAGCCTCATTTTAAGAAATTGCTTCCAGGTTCAACAAATTAGTACAGTTTATTTTGGTTTTTGGTTCGTCCCAGCAGCCTAGAATCTGAGTTGTAAAGGACCGTAGAGACCAGCTAAGCTGAATGAATGAAAAAAACATTTATCAAGTCCATGGGAAAGGCAAGGCACAGGGGTCATTTGGGTGGTACTTGGGCAAGTCTGATAACAGGTCCCCCAGAGTCTCTGTAGCATAGTAACAGGGCCGGTGTGAAATCCTAACCATCCATCTTACTAGAAGGTTTGTATAATTGGTGACTCCCAGCTTATTTAGTAGTGTGAATCCTAGGGGGAAGGTAGAAGAGCCTAGCCATTCAGAAATGACTATGAGTGGGAGCAGGGAGGGAATTTACTTTCCATCCAGAAAGGGGTAGGAGGTAGGGACATTTGCAGGAAATTTGGAGAAAGTGCCATGCAGTGGCATACCATGGGGTATGGGGGATGAGATGAAGGAAGGGGAACCTATACTTACCCGCTGGAGTCCGGATGGCCTAGTTTAACCCATCCAGAGCAAAATTATTCTCTAAAACATCCCCAACAAGTAGTCATCTGTCTTTCGTTTCAAGCTTCCCACCTATCCTGCTCTAGACTCCAAACACACTAATCTCCAGACATCTTCTCTGTGCCTGTGGCTGCTGGACCCTTCCAGCCTACTTCCCTAGATTCGTGCTGTGGAGTAGCTAAGCAAACCTGCTTTGGCTTTCCGAATCTGTTGTCCTACCATATGTTCCCCCACCTCAAGTTTTCCACCTCTTGTTTTAGGAATTTGGAAGCAATCAAATCAGTGTTACCTTTGCTTCTTGAAAGAGTGTATTTGCTGTTCCACTCCTTTCTCTGTGACTTCTCAAACCAAATCTCCATTAAATCCGCCACCATTCCCCTGCATTTCAACACATTTGCAACTTCTATTATTTGTTTTGTTTTGGGGCCACCACTAGAAATCTAATAGACCTTTCGTGTGATCATCCTGTAAATACTTTCATGAGTAAAATAGGAAATTCTCTATCTTTTAAAGCCCTTCATAACCTGACTCTTTTCTAGCTTTCCAGTCTTCTTACACCTTCCTTCTAGTGTTTTTTGCCTCCTTGCTCTTTCTTTCACAAAACAATTCTGCATTTTCACCAGTGTTCCTTAGGTTTCGAATTCTCTTCCTTTCTTCATCTGCACCGTCTGGTTTTCCCAACTTTTTTCCAATCTGAGCTAAAATTTCACCTTCTGGAAAATGCCGGTCCCAGTATCCCTTTATGTTACTGCCTTCCGTTTATTATCTCCAATTTATCAGGTAGATATATCTTGTTCATACTTGGTGCTCCCCCATTAGGATATAAGCTGCTCAAGAGGAAGGACTGTCTTTTTTTCTCCCTAATTTTGTATCCCCAGCACTTCTCAGCAAAGTGTTTGTCACATAATAAGTGTTTAATAAATGCTTGTTGACTTGATGAGTTTCAATACTAGATTGTAGGAGCAGCTAGGTGGCACAGTGGATAGAGCACCAGCCCTGAAGTCAGTAGGGACCTGTGTTCAAATGTGAACTCAAACACTTGACACTAACTGTGTGACCCTGGGCAAGTCACTTAACCCTGATTGCCTCATATGCCTCTTCCACCCCCACCTCCCCCAAAAAAGGACTAGATTACATAGGATTATATATTTTTGACCTGCATGGTACTTCAGAGTTCCTAGTACCTAGAGTATTTAGTTCAGCTCCTTTATTTTACAGATGAGGAAAGGAGAAACAAGGAGATTTTATATGTAGGATTTGAATCCACATCCTCGAACTCCTCCTGCTGTTCATTTCTGTATCATCACAGCTATCTTTCAGTTGTTACTTTTAATTTTTAACCAGTTTTTGGAAGTTAAATATATAGATTGGAAAGGGACCTTTTGTATGGTACACCTAGCGGTTTCTGCCAATTGAAAAGGGAACACAAAGTAACAAATCAAATTGGAAGCCTTTTCCTTTTGGCATCTTTAGAGGAGTGGTGAATGGTACTTTGTAGGCTCTCCTACATAGGGGTAGTAGAAATCCTGTGGTGTTAAGAATGACTGCTGGAATTGTTTTTGGAGCAAGACCCCTCGATCCATTGACAGTCCTCTGAAACCTCTTTCTCAGAGACATTTTTGAATGCACAATTAAAATAGTTTTACAAAGGAAACTAATTATGTTGAAATTACTATATACATACCTATGTAGAGTATGTATCTATATCTGTTTCTTTGGATTTGTAAAACAAGTTTATGGACCCAAGGGTCCCTCTTTTAGAGACTGATTCTTCAAATTAATTTTCAATGTAGATTTCTTTGGTAATTCATTTGGGTCCATGGAGAAATGATTTAAAGAACTATTGACCTTTGAACTCTCAGTTGAAGATAAGATATTATGTGAAGCAGTAGCCACCAGGAGCTGGTCTTGTGATCGTTGTCCCCATGCTCTTTGCTAGCTGTAGAAACTCAAGACCACACGGCAAGGGGATGAACCTGCTTTAGATTGACAAAGTCTTTGAAATTAGAACCAGTACAATTGTACATTCACTTTGCACTTTGGTTTTCCTAAGCATTAACTGCAAATAAAATGCCCTATTTATTACTTTGCTGCATGGTCACTCTTAAGAGTGACACCTGTCAGATGAGAACTTAGAGAATGAGATTCATTAGTGCTTCAGAACTTGGTATGACTGGTGTGTGTGGCTGGATGGGGGTATCTGTGTTGCATATTAACTACAGCATTTACTTTAGCTTGCTGACATGACAACTTGAGATTTTAAAGAATTGTAATAGTTCTGAAACAGAACCTTAAGAGAGGGAGAAAAGGAAATTTCCTAAATCGTGCTTTTAGATTTTGTGATTGGTAATGGTTGTGAAGAGTCTTTCTGTGTGTTTAAATGTCGGCTTATAGCTTTTCTGCTGCAGGTCTGTTAATACACATGTGGTCTATAGGGGCAGATGCCTAATTTTTGTGTTTAGTTCAGTGGGAGATAAAGACACAGTTCTTACCCTTTGGTGTTGGGGAGAGGATTGATTAAATTTTATCTGGAAGTGAATAAATAATCTTCCTGTAGAGAAAGGTCAATTTCAGATATGCAGGTAATGTTTCAGTTTTCCTATTTTTGTTTCCCACTTAATTCTCTTTTCATCATGCTTTTAAATTTACTTGTTTTGTTTCTTCCATTTCACATTTCTTGTATGTTCTGTGGGGTTAGGAAGGAAGGTCATTGTGTTAAGAAGTAATACATGGTAGATTGTTCATCTTTTGTGGTAGTTTAAGTCTTACATATGCAGATTTTATGTTTACCAAGTGTTGTTTTTTCCTTTTAGCTACTGGAATGTTTTAGATCCTGAAAAGAACTGAAAAATACCTTGCACATAAAGAGGTTTTTTTTCTCTTGACGTAAAAAATGATTCTTATGCTGTAAATTTATAGAAATGTTCTATTTATTTTAAAATGATTCCTGTAAAATATTTTTCAATTGGTAGTAGATCCTATGTGGGATAGGCACCAATAAAAGTGCTTCATATTTAACACAATGCACACTTAGTGAGGTGACTACTCTGCACAAATTCCTGGACAGTTTTGGGTGAGCTAATCAGTCCCTGCCCTCAAGGAACTCCCTATCTTGTGGGAGAGATAATGAAATATCTTAGTAGGAACTAATGCAGCTGTATAGTAATGTAGTCTGTGAACTAACTACCTGTAGTAGTATCATGGGAGAATAAAAGCCAGTAGTGTTTATGCAATGGAGAGTGCTTATTCATCTTAATCTTTTAGGTAATAATAAAGGAAAAGTCTTAATCTCTTATTTCAAACTAATTTGCATAATAGTCAATGTAGGTCACTTCTTTACACTATTAAATGGATATGTTCTAGAAGAGTTGTTTGTGAAATACATTATTTTCTGTTCTTGACCTCTACTGTAATTCAGTAGATATGCTCTGAGGGTCAGTGAGTCTCATTGTTTTGGGGAAAAACATTTGATATAAGCGAAGGAAGGTTAGGGTATTTAACCTAATAACTCAATTACTCTTGTGAAGTACTTAAGGAAGGAACTAGGAGTGGGGGTCCTCAGCCTTTGTCTAATCCCTCTGAATATAGTCAATTTTTTCCCCCTTTACAAAGAAGGAAATTTTTTTATCCATCTGACACTGGGAAAGAAATGTAACAGCAGAGTTTTTCAGTTCAATATTTATTAATCACTTACTGTGGTTAGGAACTGTGTTAGGGCCTTAGTCAGCAGTGAAACAAACAGACCTTACTTTCAGGGAACTTGAAAATTCAGAGGAATGGGGTAGGTGTGTATATAAGGAACAACATGTGGACAAGTAAGTAGAGTAAATATGTGTGGATGCATACACATACGTACATACATGCATACACATATACACACATACGTGTATGTGTGTGTGTGTGTGTGTGTGTGTGTGTGTGTGTGTGTGTATCTGCGGAGTTTCCAATCTCAGGTGTGGTCCACACCTGAGATTGGAAACTCCGCAGATCAGGAACTCATATGTAAGTTTCAGACAGTTGCCATGAGCACTTCTCTTAGTGACCCAACCAGATTGTGTCAGAGACAAAACTCAGTTCTTCCCTACTCACAAAGTCCCTGCAAATATGAGATATATACAAAGTGAATAGGATGTCATTTTAGTGGCAGCTGTGGAGCCAGGGACAGCCAGGGAGAATTGAAAAAGGCCTCCTGTTGGAAAGTTGTCCTTGAACTGTGCCTTGAAAGGTCGTAGACAGATGTATTGCTTTAAGGTTTGTCTTGTGTCAGGTGTAATTATAATTTTACAAGTTAGGTTCAGTCAACAAGCATTTCGTAAGCACTTGCTGTGCTGGTCAAGTACTAAGTTCTGGGAACAGAAAAATGAGTAAAAAAAAGCATTTCCTGCTCTCCCAGAACTTACATTCTATAAAAGGATTCTGAAAGGGTGGGGGGAGGGGAAGAAAGGTACCTGCATGGGAGCACAGTGGTAGAGAAGGTCAGAGAGACAGGAATGATTTCTGAAGAAGAATGAAAACCTGTCTGGCCTGGGGGGGGTTTTCCTTAAAATGGAGGTTCTTTCTGTGCAAGGAGGTTTCTGTGGCGTGATAAAAACAATCTGTAGACTTGGTTGTACAACCTGGAGTAGAGTAAGAGTTACAATAAGATCATAAATTTAGAACTGGAAAGGATAGAGAGGGGAAGTGAGCAGGTTGTGCTCACACAACTAGTAAGTGTTGAAAGTAGGAGTTCAGCCTTAGACTTCTTTATTCCAAGGCTAGAACTCAGTCCATTATTTCATGCTGACTGTAGAAACTGAGACTGGGATAGGTTGAGCCCAGACTCACGGAAGTAGAAAGTGTCAGGAGCAGTGTTCAAACCCATCCTTCTGATTCCACTCAGATCCTCAGGTTATATCCACTGTGCCATGTTGTCTGCATCAAAACGAGAACATTCCAGGAGTAGTGTCTAGATGAGGCAAAACCATTGGGTTACAATACTTGGTACAGAGGATAGCATGCAGTTTGGCTTGGCTCTATCAGATAGTCTGCAAGGGGGAGTAAATGTGAGGGAGCCTGGAAAGAGACTGGAGACAGATTGGGAAAGTGTTTTTAGTTGAAAATGCCAGAGGACCTACCTCTAGCTTTGTATTTTTGGGAAAGTCACATGTTCTTCCCAAATACCCCAATTTTCTTATATAAAAAGGGGTGTGTGTGTGTGTGTGTGTGTGTGTGTGTGTGTGTAGATCTCTTTAACCATTGCAGTATATTGAAGGTGGGGGGTGGTAACATGGTCAGACTTTGTATAGGAAAATCACTTTCGCAGCTAAGTGGATAAGTACGGAGAGACTCAAGGCAAGGAGAGCAAAGAGAAGATTATACAACTATATCATGGGAAGCACCCAGAACTTGACTGTAATAGGGACAGTTATCAAAAGAGAGGAGTCAGATCATGTTCAAGTAACTTAACCTCTGAGCCTCAGTTTTCTCATCTGTGAAATGAAAGAAACATCCGTCTTGACAAGCTCAAAAATCTGGTAGAATCAAATGAAATAATGGATACGAAAGTACTCAAAACTAAAATGAGCTATGGAAATGGGTGGTGGTATCAGTTATACTATTGTAACATGTTAACACTGAAACTAGCCGGTTTCAATATCAGGATGATTGGAAACTGACATGATTATATGTCAGTAGAGGCAGTGGTCAGTTTACATTTCTGGGACTAGAAACTTCAGAAGCTGTTGGTCAGTCAACAACTATTTATTAAGCACCTACTATGTGCCAGGTACCATGCTAAGCTTTAGGAATACAAGGAAAGTTAAAGATAGTTCCTGCTCCCAAGGACCCTTGCGTTCTAGTATGGGAGACAATATGCAAACAACCATATGCAAACAAGTTGTAGACAGGATAAATTGGAGGTAATTAATAGAGGGAAGGTCTTAGCCTTCTTTATCAAAATATTACTGATATTTGAGCAGCTTGAGTTATTTTCTCTAGGTCTCAAGATGGGGTTATTTTTAAACTGGATTTTAATGATGATTTTTTAAAAAATGAAGGTTTCTATGTGTGGTGTTCTTTAATACTCTACATTTCCTAAATATGAAGTCATTTTCAGATGACTCTATTTCAGACATGCAAAAGCTGTTCATTTCCAGCTGGGGCCAGCAGTGGTTAGGTGAAGTATCATTTTTAGAGTATGATGAATACTTGGAATGAGTAAAATTTAGTTTTCTGTGAAAACCTGATTCTGAGACTTAAAAGAAAAAAAATTACCTTTGTGAATTGTAAAAGAGCAAATGAAAACAAAACACAAAACTCACCATTTCATTCCAAATTTCTAGACCTAGCAATTTTAAACATCCAGCACATTGTTTTCCTTAAAGGTGTGTGTGTGTGTGTGTGTGTGTGTGTGTGTGTGTGTGTGTGTGTGTGTGTGTGTATTTTTTTAAATTCCACTTTCTAGGTTACCTTTATTTATTATTTCAATATCAATTTATTTATTTAACTTTTTACATTCATTTTCACAAAATTTCGGGTTCCAAATTTTCTCCCCATTTGTCCCCTCTCCCCACCCCAATACACCGAGCATTCTAATTTCCCCTCATCACCAATCTGCCCTCTCTTCTATCATCCCTCCCTTCTCTTGTCCCCATCTTCTCTTTTGTCCTGTAGGGCCAGATAACTCTCTATTCCCCATTACCTGTATTGCTTATTTCCTAGTAGCAAGAACATTACTCAACAGTGGTTTCTAAAACTTTGAGTTCCCACTTCTCCCCATCCCTCCCTCCCCACCCATTCCCTTTGGGAAGGCAGGCAATTCAATATAGGCCATATCTGTGT
>CM053772.1:149333285-149352414 GCA_028658325.1 Potorous gilbertii
GGTATGGACATTTTGTAGCCCTTTGGGCATAGTTCCAAGTCATTCTCCAGAATGGTTGGATGATCTCACAGCTCCACCAACAATGAATTAGTGTTTCAACTCTCCCACATCCTCTCCAACATTTATCATTTTCTTGTTCTGACATGTTTGCCAATCTTATAGGTGTGATGTGGTATCTCAGAGTTGTTTTGATTTGCATCTCTCTAATCAGTAGTGATTTAGAGCACTTTTTCATATGATTATAGATATCTTTAATTTCTTCCCCTGAAAATTGCCTGTTCATATCCTTTGACTATTTATCAATTGGGGAATGACGGAATCTTTCCAGGCCAAGCCAAAATAATCATAGAATATCATAGCAAAGCCAGGGACATTTACTTCAAATAAAATGTAAGATAAATATTGGAACAAGAATTCGCATGTCACTTATTTCAGTCTCTCAAACCTTCTAGCTGTTCCTTTATCTCCTCTCCACAGTCCATTTCTCAACGTGGCATTTGAATGGGGTGGAAATGGGAAGATGTTTATTGATTTACTTATAGGATGATCTTTATAACAAACCTGGGAGGTAGATGCAATCATTATCCTCATTTTACAATTGGGGAAACTGAGGCTGACAAGGGTTAAGTGACTCACCCAGTGTCGTACAGATCATCAATATCTAGGACTAGATTTGAATTTGGGTCTTCCTGACTTCAGGCCCAACTGCCTCCGTGTTTCCTCACAATGAACAATGAATTATGAGATAGCCTTTTTTATTTCTCAGAACCCAGAAGGGGAAAACATTACTTTCTTTTGCTTCTGTCAGGACTGCTGACACTACCTGCATCAGACACAGTTCCCTATTTTTCCTCTCCTCTTTCTACACCACTAACCCTCCTTCCTGAATTTTCTCTTTTCTTTCAATCTGTTTCACATTTACAGCTTCGTTCCACCCAGTTATCTTCCATGTTACTTCTTTGGGAAGTGGCAGGTCTGTCTGTGTCAGACAGTGGGCAGACCAGCTCCAGGTTCTGAAGGGCTCCATTAAAGCCAAAGTTGGGGTGCTTTCTACAAAACCTCCCCCTCCCCTCATACCCTAGGGTTAAAATTCAGATCTTTTGACTACAAATTTAGCTCCTTTTCCTTGGCACTACATTGTCTTCATTATAATTGTAAACTGTATTATTTCTTTCACCACTCAAATGCTTGTAAAAACTAGAGAATGATTAATGAAGTCAACATAAGTAAATAAATAATGCTATTTCTTTTTCTTGAAGTTCTTCTCTAAACTCATTTTTTCCAATGAATAAAAGACCATCCCTAAGGACTTAAAGGGCATGGAGAAGGGTCAGAAAGGATAGGTGAAGAGAAATGAAAAGTCTTTCCCTATGGGACATTTCCTCTACAGATTGTAGTTTTCCTGAGATGTAATTCCATTTCCTATAACTCCAAGGCAGTGTCTTCTGTGCCTTGTAACTCACAGTAACTGTGAGTTAGCTAGTAGTTTCTCAGAAAAGAAAATGAATAGAAATAAGGCAGGTTTTGAGGATCTAGACTCTTAAAAAATATCATCTATCAGATATAAATACTGTGCTTTGGTGTCCCTGATCTGAGCTAGGCATCCAGCCTCAGGTAAAATTCATCTTCTTTTATTTAGCATCTCCTCTACTTGACTCCTGTCCACTTTTACCTCACAAGAATCCGTCATGTCCTGTTCACACTTCCTAAAATTAATTAAAAATTGTTTTCAGTAGTCTTGGATGAACTCCTTCACAGTGAGTTATCGATGATTGACAAGACTCGGAGCATCATAAAAGGAAGCAGAGGGGGAAAGGTGGAACTGGGAGTCAGGAAACCTGTTTAAATCCTATCTCCACGTTTGTTTGTGACCATGGAACAAATCACTTCATTTCTCTAAGCCTTGGTTTCCTCATCTATTAAATGGGAATAATTATATTAGTAATGTTTATCACAAGATCCCTATATGGCTAGTATGTCTCTGATCTCATGCTCTTGAAATACAGCTGGATACACCTCACCTTCAGGATTGTATGGGGTACCCCTGATGAGTTGAGAGTACCTGTTTACTAATGCTATCAGCTTATGCTCTCATCCCAAGAGTTTTTACCTGAAGTTATCCACCAGTTTCTAGTGGCCTTAGTTCCATCTCAGCAATTACTATCAATTATTATTTTTTTTTTTTACAAAGGAACATTTATTTTGAAGATACAGCAAGTACAAACATCCCTCCAACAGCTCAGGCACACACTGTCACTGATATTTCCTTCATTCCTGCAGAGAATAGATGCAAATTTATTGTGGTTTCTACACAGCCTTGGTGCCACCAGATTCATGCCCAAATATGGTTATGACTGCTAGATGCATTCTTTCCTCAGTTACTACTGGACTGACTCTCAAAGGTCATTTCTTATTCTTAGGGACCTTGACCTTGGGCTGACAGTAAACCTTAGCACAGACTGGATTCCTAGACCACCTAGAATGAGATGGCTCATTCTCCTTACCTTTTGAAACTTACAAAGTAGTAGCCTGCAGATTAATCTCCTTTTATCTAAAATGAAAGGATGAGCACTAAGGCAAATGACCGAGGCCAGTTTTCACAGGACCATGTTTTGGCCTTGAATGTTGAGAAGGTCCAAGGGCTCTCCCCTTACAGCACTAGCAGCAAAGGAGTCAAAGCAAGAGAAGACATTCAGTCAAGAGACAAGCCAAATCTAACTAATGACTAAGGCCTTTGGAAGGCACCTCCAACTGTGGTTGCAGAAATGTAGCCAATCAGAGGCTGCTCTTCACCATGTAGTTAGAAAACCAGAACTAGTTACAGAATATCTAGACATGCTCAAAAACATCTTCAAGGCACTTCCATTACACAGTATTACAACTCTCCTGTAAGGAAGCTGATCACTCTTCCACAAAGGAAATTGCATCAGCCAAAACTACTGATACACTTTGTGCAAGCTCTTAACAGCAGGACTTACTGTCTAGTCCCATGTTACAACTGGTTACACTTACAAGGAAAATACTTTATAAAGTTTACGTGTACATAGATGTTTTATTATTAATAATGTCAACTTTATTGTCCCTCCCAGAGACAAAATCTGTATTTTAATTGGAGACACAGCTTTAAGTTAAAGCAATGAATCTCTAATTGTGGAATTTCAGAAATCACTGAACAGTATGTAGGAGATATTTGAAGTATTATCAGTCTTCCTAATAATGCTCCTGAAATTATATCATATTGGTGATTTTTCTCTTTTTACCATGTCTAGACATAAAGATGGATAGGGGCCCAACATGGACTTCTCAGAGTTAATCTAAAGAAATTTGATACCTAGGTTCACCCACAGGCTAGTGCTATCACCCTAAACTAGTCATTGGCTGTGCTGGAATCTACATCTGTGTTTTAAGCTTATTATAACAGAGGAATCATAAAATTAAGTGTTTAAAAAATATGAAACACTGAAAACTTTAATAATTAAATGGCATGTGCAGAAACTGGATGTAATCAGTTTGTTTCTACTTTTTAAATGTCCTAGGACTCTTGTGACAAGAAGTCACCAAAAAAAAAAAGTTGTCAAAGTTGCAAATATAAGCTTAATCTGGCCCCTACTTTTCAATCATTTAATTCAACACTCCTACAAAAATGAATATGAATTACATGTTCACTCAAGCTACCAAAATAATATGCTTCAAAATCTTCTATTCTCTCTGAGGTTCCATAGTCCAAGACTAGTGGTTTGAAATGATGTCACCTTGTCCCATAGAGCAAGAAGATTTCTTTTTTTCTTATTCTCTCTTGGGATGTTAATCATCGCCTCTCTGCTACATAGGAGGTAATTAAGGTCTCTTCCCAGGATACTGGAATTTAAATTCTTATGTGAGTCATGCAAGGACTGTCATTTTTCTGGGCATACTAAGTTCTGTTTTAGTAACAAATCTTTGTTTTATTTCATTGAGAAATAATATTAAATTATTTAAGAAAAAATTGAATATAACTACACTTTCCTAATAATGCTAGGTTCCTGTAGCATTCCTATTTTAAAATCAGCTTCCTATAGAGAAAGCAACAAGAAAATATTCTTAAATTGTTTCAAAAACTCATAAAATGTTAGAATTAAACAATGTGTTTTCATAAATATTAAGATTATAGTTCATTTGCTCAAATGTTCATAGACTCAGGAAGGTGCCTCAGATCCCCTTTTATTTTAAAAATGAAGAATCTCAGTTCCAGGAAATTTAAGTGACTTGTCTAAGTTACTTTATGTAAGTGCTGCATTTGAACGCAGATTCTCTGGCTTCAGATTCAATGATCTGTCTTCTATATCACTCAGCCAGAAAATAGAAGGACTGATGGATTAATCATTCCTTCTAGATAATGTAGGTGGTAGCATATGGCCATTCTTAGATGATGGCTCTTCTGGTTAATTAACAACCAGATTTAACCAACTTATAACCAATTTTCTGGGTGATGAATCTGACACAAAAATGTGACCTTATAAATTATCTGTCCCAAACTCTTTATTTTACAAATGAGGAAACTGAGGTCAATCAAAATTAAGTGATTTGCCCAAAGTTGCAATGATAATAGATGTTTATGATAATAACCCTGAAGTACTATGTAATCCTAAAATGCCTTTTGACTCACCAATGAAACACTAAACTATTTCTAATCTTTAGAAAATATTGTTGTTTTTTAATTCTTTCAAAATGTTTCATCTATGTATGGTCATTCTTAGTCAGACTGAATATTCATTTAACTCAAACATCATACTCTATAGTGGCAGCTAAGTGGTACAGTGGTATCCACCAGTGCAGGAGTCAGGAGGACCTGAGTTCAAATCATACTTCAGACACTTGACACTCACTAGCTGTGTGACCTTGGGCAAGTCACTTAACCCCAATTGCCTCATCCTGGGTCATCTCCAGTCATCCTGACGAATATCTGGTCACTGGATTCAGATGTCTCTGGAGAAGAAGTGAGGCTGGTGACCTGCACAGCCCTCCCTCACTCAAAACAAAGTCAAGTACAAGTTATGTCATCATTTCTCTGATGGCATGGTCTTCTTCGGCAACGAAGGATGAACGAACGAATGAATACTCTATAGTCCTTATGGATAATCTGGGATTTGCTGCATTAAAAATCATCTAGTCTTATTACAGATGAGGAAATTGAGGCCCAGAGAAGTGAATTGACATGTGCAAAGTCACACAGCTAGATTATAGAAGTGGTCGATTCAAATGTAGGTCTTCTAACTCCAATCCAACACCTTCCCATGCGCCCCTTCCCCCCCTCCCCCACTGTACTTCTCTACACGATCCATTGTTAGAGAATTATAATTAGAGTTTGCTGGTAAGTGCTAAACAACCATCCCTCCAGAGGGGAAAAGGATACATATGGTACACTTTAATATTTCATCTTCATTAACATGTTCTCCATCACTTTCTTAAATCTAGACAATCAACAAAATAATAAAGCAAGACTAATCAATGGCATTTCACAGTTTCTGAGGTGGAAATGCTCACACTGAAAATTTAGCAAGTTGGCTGTAGGATATGTCTGAAATAATCAAAAAGCATTGATTAAGCACTTACTGTGTGATAGGCTCTATACTAAGCAACAGAAATGAATACAAAGATAGACATGAAACAGCATCTGCCCCCAGTTAGGGAGACAACATGAACATAGATGAGAGTAGACAGACTATATATAAGATGAATACAAGCTAGTCTGTAGAGGAAGCATGCCCGAAGCTGGAGGAATCAGGGCAAGACTTCATGTTGAAAGTGGGGGATTCCAAAAAGTGGGAGTGAGAAGGGAGTGGACAGTTATTAGACCAGTATGACTGTGCAGCGGTGGGAGAGGGAAGAATTTTGTAATCAGGCTGGAAAGGTAATAACTGATATTTTTATAGTACTATTGAGATTACCCAAGTGCTTCATGTAATTTTTTTTTTCATTTGAGTCTTACAACCAAAGGATGAGCTGCTGTTATCTTTTTTTATATAAAAGGAAACTAAAAAACTCTGAGGTGGAATCTGAACCCTGGTTTTCTAATGTTCTTTACATTACTCTAGACTGACCAGCCTTGTTAGGTTCTGAGAGGTTTGTCATCAGTGATTTGGCCACCAAACAATGACTTTTTTCACCCACAACAATAACTCATGAAGTTGTCTACCAAGGTATAGAGGGGCTGTGATGTACTTTGCAGGAGGGAGTTCTGACACAATTGAAATTGCTGATTCCTGAAGTTGGAAACTACAGAATAGAACAGATTTCTACTTGACCATATCCACCCAAAGAAAAGACACCCATCAACCATAACGTTCCCTATAATCAACTGGTGCTTTTGAATGAATAAGATGAAAAGATTTCCATAAGGACAGATTGTGGCCAGCCTATGACTTTGTACTGACTCCACTTTCACAAATACTGATAAAACACCTCATCACTGCTTCCAAGGCGCAGTTCCGTGACAATAGGCAGAAATCAAGCCTCTTATCAATATGTTAGTACATATTTCATGCAGGGGATTTATTTAAGAATATGGAGAGAGGTGGTATATTGTAAGGAAAATGTAGCCTGATTACACGTTATTGCCCAGATATACTTATGACCCATACAAGTTAACTTATTCACTATGCACCCTTACACAGAATTGCATCTCCCATTTCCATGCCTTTGCACACATTGTCCCCAATGCCTGGAATGCACTCCCTCCTTACATCTTCCTTCTAGGACTTCTAGCTATCTACAGGATTTGCTTTAAGAGCCACTTCTTGGTCTTCCCAGCTTCTGGTGCCCTCTTCAATTATTTGCATATATTTTTTCTATTACCTTACATGTGTACATATTGTTTCCACCTTTAGTAAGCTAGGTGACATAGTGGATAGAGTGCTGGGTTTGTAGTCAAGACCAAGAGTTCAAATGTGACCTTATTGAGTGTGACCCTGAGCTTAACCTGCACTTAACCTCTGTTTGCCTCCTTTCTCTCAGTTGTAAAAGAGGATAACAATACTACAATCTTCTCAAAGTTATTGTGAGTTTCAAAGGATATAATATTTGTAAAGTGCTTAAACATAGTGCCTGGCACATAATAGGCACTATATAAATATTAATGATGATGATGCAATCCTTTGGAGGGCAGGAACTGCTTCCTCCTTGTCTTTGGATTCCATAACTAGCACAGCAGTGTTGTTAAGTCATGTCCGACTCCTCATGACCCCAATTTGGAGTTTTTTCTTGGCAGAGATACTGGATTGGTTTGTTATTTTTTTCTCTAGCCCATTTCACAGATGAGGAACTGAGGTTAAATGACTTGAAGAACAGGGTTAAGTGACTTGCCCATGATCACACATCTAGTAAGTATCTGAGGCCAGATTTGAACTCACAAAGATGAGTCTTCCTGATTCCCAGTCCAATTCTCTATCAACTATTCCACCTAGCTGCCCAGGATAGAAGTAGGTCCTTGGCAGTTACTAGAGAACTGGTAGACATATTAATAAAAATAGTTCCTATTTGCATATCAGTTTAAGGTTTCTAAAACATTTTGGTCCTCCCCAAAACTGAGAAAACTAAACATGTGAGAGCTAAAGTGGTATGGTCCAGCATCACACATCTAGTACACATCCAAGGGAGGCTGGGTTCTAAACCAAGTATTTCTGACTCCAATTATTCTAGGATAAATCCAGTAATTCCCATTTCACAGTCAGTACCTTTCCTGTACCATGTTGGTTCAAATCCCAGCTCTGCCACTTTGTGTGACCTTGGGTCAAGTCTCTGTCTCTGTGGTCCTCAGCTTCCTCATTTGCAAAGAAAAGGGATTAAATTAGATGATCTCCAAGGTCATTTCAGTCTCTGAATTCTGAAAGAATATCTGATTCTTTAATTGTATCTCTAGAGGTGGCAACGAGTTTCAATCTGTCACTGCAAGGGTTAAAGTAGACCTTGGTCGCACAGACTGGGGCAGCCCCAGAAATCTCTGGCTTAAGAGGAATTGAGGATTGCTCATCTCACCTTGTGAGAATGACATAGAAATCTGAATCTTCCACTTTGCTGTGACTGGATTTTGCTGATCGTTGCCATTATTTTGGTGCATATTGAAAAATATTTATCATTTTTATTGAGTTCTGTGAAAATTAGGGAGAGGAAAATGGAAATTCCTTTTGATTGTATGGAGTAGCTCCCCTGTAGATATGAAGTTGCCTATTCTCAAGAAAAGTACAATGGGAGTACAAAAGAGGAATGGGGGACATAATTCATCACACTTATTTGCATATGCATTAACCATCCTTCTCACCCACTTCCCTGGCCCTACTGTTGTGAGGTTAACTAACAAAGCTCTTTGAAAAATGGAAGCAGTCACATAAATATTAATAAGAGTTTATTTTCCTAAAGTTATAGACAGTAAGTGATCACAACTGAGCACTTATGCTGTCTTATCAAATCACTTTCTAATCAAAGCAGGTCATTCCATTAAAAGACTGTGTTTGCTTTTAAAGTATTCACTTTATTTCTGGAGAGCTTTTCTCTGTATAACTCAAGGCCTTGTGCAAAGAAATTGCAAGATAAATAAAGGGTATCATTAATAACGAAATAAAACAGAGTCAATCAGAAACAAATGAGGTAGAGGTAATACAGAAGGGAAAGGTGCGTGGTCTGAGATAGAGGGGTCTCAAGATGAGAATGGGAGAAGGAATATAGCAAAGTACACACAGGCAAGTCAGTAACTGACTTTGTAAATGGCCTATGGACCAAAGGTAGATTTTTAAGTTTGCTGGTGGGAACTCAGAACACATCTGCTCACAGCAACAGTGGAATAGGAGGCAGCATGATGCAATGGTCAGAGAGACTTGGAGGCCAGAAGATTGGATATGAAGTTCATCTCTGATGCTTGCCAGCTATGTGACCTTGGGTAAGTCCCTCAACTTCCCTGGGCCACAGTTTCTCATCTGTAAAATGAGGAAGTTAGACTTGCAGCTCTACACCTATGATTCTAATTATATAAATAGTGATTAGGTTCTTAGCTGGTTTGCAAAAACTAATTTCACCCATAATACAGCTGAGCCATAAGACTACAAGCACTGTAGTTTTCTGCTGTTTCTATTAGAAAAATGAAGCCTGAGATCCAAATGGGAACTGCCTGATAGCCTGAGCTCAGGGTATCAGGTGTCACATCAACAGGGGAGCTACTATATATAATCAAAGAAATTTTCATTTTTTCCCCTAATTTTCATAGGCCTCAGAGAATCTCAAGCAAAAACAATAACCTCAGAAGCTGAGAGAGGATTTCTTCCCCTACTTGAAGAAGAAGAGAAGTCACAAGCCTCAGGGAAACTGCCACCATAGTGAAAATAGTAGGGATGGCACCTCATCATTGGCCAGCAGGGTGTACTTTTTTGTCTAAAGAGTAAGACTTTTTTTTTTCCTCCAGACCCAAGAGAGGGTATTTGGGCACCTTAGACAAGGCTTGATAATTGGGGATCACCCCACCTTGGAGTTCCTCTCTTCCAGATGTGTAACTTTCATCTGCTATCAATATATCTTCACTTTTTGTACACCTGTTGTATCCCTGTAATAGAATGTAGGCAGGATCTGCTTTGTTTTGTCGGTGTGTATCCCAAGGGTGTATACCTAGCATAATGTTCAGCACATGATAGATTCTTAATAACTGCTTCTTGGATGATTATATTTATTTAAAAACAAGTTTCATTAATGCCTTTTGTTTTTATATTACAGCCATTCCCAGATATCACTGCACTTTCTTACCTATCTGAAGGAAAGAAAGAAAGAAAAGAAGGAAGAAAGGAAAGAAAGAAGGAAGGAAAATAAGGAAGGAAGGAAGGAAAGAAGGAAGGAAGGAAGGAAGGAAGGAAGGGAGAAAGACATTTGGCTCTATGCAAGCACTGTTCTAAGTTCTAAGCACTAGAGATACAATTAGAAAAACAAGATAGTCCCTGCTCTCCAAAGACTCTTATTCCAATTGTTAAATAGGTAGTTTCAGATGAAAAGGCCCTTAGGAGGCATCAGTGAAATATATGGTCGTACATCTTCCTTAATGTCATTTCTGCTAAGAAAATTCAATCTGTTTCTGATATTTGAATGATTTGACATTGCTGACTCTTCAATAGTTATGACTGTTGAGGAGTCTAGGGCTGTAGCACCTGCAGAGACACAACTCCACAAAATTTGATTTTTTCAGATGACAACTGTGGAGGTTAGGCTGGGTTAAGGGTCTGGGGTCTACTCTACCCAGGGCTCTTGAGTTTCCAATCCTAGGTTGTCTTCATTCACATCTAAAGGGGAGGTGGTAGTATTGGTGGTTTGAATCTCCTGCCACATGCCACTTCCAACCTCTCCTCTGGGATCCCTGGCTGCTTGAGTTAAACCAACTTGACTTCCCTGAGAGTTATATAGCAGGCCGACAGCTATGAAGTCTACATCACAAGGATGACTCTCCTGAATAATGGTTTTGGGGGCTAGACTGAAAGCATGACAGATAGTTGGAGGGCACTACTATTCCTCAGGATCCGGGGCTTACTTTCCCATTAATGGCATTGACAGCAATTCGTCAGCGGTGATATTGATAGCACTGAGGATGGTGAATCCATTGCACATAGAGATTATGCCCCTACAATAGATAATAGTTGCAGGATCTGGGAAGCAAGACCAATGATCTGGGAAACACTGCTACATTCAGGTTTCTGGGTTTTTTCCATCAAGGTCTGAGGGGAAGTGGTGGTAGTTGTGGTTCCACTCACATGGCACACAATACCTGTCTTCTACCTTTCCCTCTGAGTGCCTTGCCTCTTCAGCTGGTCTAGTATCCAAATGAATCCTTCTTTGCAAAAAAATGAATAAATAAAAAGTGTGAAGCAAAACAAACTGAAAGTGACTATATCTAATGGTGTATACAATATTTCGCACCCACATTCTACCACCCAGATCCTTCACCACAAAAAGAGGGAGGTGCTTCCTCATCTCTTACCTGGATCCAAGATTATCCATTACAATTACTCCAATTTTAGACTTTATTTTAGTGTTCAATGAGGATTTTTTTTTTAGCCTATTTGATCACACTTTGATTTTCCTTTGAAAACAATCTACACAGCTACAAACAATGTTTTGATTGTTCACTCTCAAAATCATGTTGCCAATATATTTATTATCATTGTTGACCACTGAGGCATGGAATGAATCCAGAATGAATGGTGACTGTATGCTATCATGAGTTTTTAGTAGAGGAGGCCTTAATTGGCAAAAAGTCCCTTCTGAAACATGCTCTTAAAAATGAATAATCACCATCTCAGACATGTGTTATCTGATGCATGCTATTATCACTCAAATCTTTTAGAATACTGTCATACTTATGTGTAGGGTTAGGCTTATACCTAAATGATCCTATGACACCAACAGTTCTCACTTTAGAAACCTCCCCTATAGACCACTTGCACTTAGAAACTGTTCACACCTTCTGCCACCCAAGTCAGAACCATTGCTACAACTGCTGCCATGAACGCTATAGTGAACAAAAACATCTGGAAAATTCTACAGTATTGGACAAGTTGCTTACAAATGAATTTTGGAAACCAGCACTTTAAGTTGGGACTAACCTGTATTGTGCTATATTGCACACTACTATACACAATGCAGTACACTGAGTCTAATCTCAGATGAGTTTGAATAATGATGAAACATTTATGAAAAAGGCAGGCAAACATCTCGGACATTTATAATCCAAGAGATTTACAATTCAATGTTCTTTCAAGTTCTATTCATGTCTGTCTGTCTGAGGAGTTCCAAGCATCAGCTGGTATTAAAACCTAATCACTCCCTCACCATGCTTAAAACTTTATTCCATGTAGGTCAAAGCCAAGGTCAACTATTATAGTAGCTTAAGCTTGTCATGGAATTGCCCAGATTACACAAGACAAGATGTAGTAATATGCAGTGTCTGACTGTAAAGAATTAGGTAATACATATGTGGTGCTTAACTCATATTTTAAAATTTTTTATTGATGCTTTTTGTTTTTGATACCAATTATTTCTTAATATATTCCACCAGTCCATGTTCCCAGAAGCCTCCAAGCAACAAAGAAAAAGAATTATTCAAAGCCAACTGCATACTGATTGGTTTTCCAGTCAAGTTATCAAGTATCAGCTGTCCTCTAGAACCAAGATAATCATGAAATGTTTTGATGACTCGATGATTTGTTTTTCTTTTTGTCAAAGTTTTTCACTATAGCTCCCTAGTATCACAATTCCTAATATTAATCACAGAGGACTTCCCACAAGTATACTCATTTGTAGAAATCTAAATACTGCTTTAAATAGTTTGAAAACAGCAGCACCTTAACCTGCAATTTGGTGGATTTGGGATCCTCATCCACATAAGTATATCACAGCTCACAGTCTTAGAGTTTCTCAAGCGTCCCAGGTTTAGAGTTTCTAGAGTCTTGAGAGGTTAGGTTACTTGTCCATAGCCATATAACTAGTAAGTGTCAGTGGCAGAACTTGAACGTAGGTCTTCTACTCTAGCACGCTACCCATTATGCCACGCTGCCTCTTAGTCTGAGAATACAGTACAGATTAAATGTGTGTATGTACATATTCTGACTTTCTGAAGTTCTTTTTGTTTTAAATGAAATGCATTTCTTTCTCTCAGAATTGGGAATAAATGTTCCTATTCTTTATAGAATGGTCCCCTGGCTATCTCCTCTCCATCTTAAATGTTCTTGTTATTGATTACTTTAGGGGTAGTTTGCTAGAGTCTAGCATCTAGTCTTGCAAGGTGTAATACTTAAGAGTACAAAACAGCTGGATGTCAGGTTTTGAGAAGATAGCCTAGAGATCTTACCAAGATAGCTTAACTTAAAGTCTCTACACTTGTGGTCCCAAGGCAAAAAGGAGCACTTGGCTTCAGTCAACAAATGGAGTGCCAAGTCACCAAAACAGTATTGTGAATGTCAGAATCTCATTCAAGGAGGGGAAAGATAAACAAATAAACGATAAAGCAAATTCTACTTGGTATCAAGTATTTCGAGTATTTGTCTCTAAGGGAGAAAAAAGTGACCAAAGGACAGAAAATATATATGCAGTGTTTATACTGAGCTTTTGAAGGTCATAAAAATAATTCCAGTAGTGAAACAAGAATTCATTCGCTTGAAAAGTAGTAATTACAATATAGACTGATGCCAGCTGAAGACCATGGCTATTATGGCATAACTACAGAAACATCCCAAGAGGGTCATGAAAGGGGCTGCTGTCCAGGGTCTTAGCCTTTGTTAGAGGCTAATGTATTTTGAGAAGATGTTGTCTGGGAGACATTCATGCAGACAAAAGAGCTGCAGGTGGTTCTAAGGCTGATCCAGAGTTCCCTAGGCCTTAAAATTTGATTCTGCTATAGGATAGTTCCCAGAAGGCTCTGGCCTAGTTCAAGTGGAAGAATCAGCCACATGGAACTGAATTACCTGGTCAACTGTGCCACCAGGCCCTTCTATTTATTCAGTCAGAATGCTAGTTTTTATAGATCAAATATCTACTATCTGCCTATCACATGCTTAGGTAATCTGGGAAAATAAGAATTAGGAGATCACATTATTAGTCAGTTAACAAACATTTATGAAGCACTTTTTATGTGCCAGAAACTATGAGAAAAAATACTTCCTGTTGCAGGAAGTTCACAGTTTAATGGGGTAGAGACCACAAACAAACAAATATGTACAAACTATATACAGGCCAAATAGGAAATAATTAGCAAAGGGAAGGCATTAGAATTAAGAGGGGTTGAGAAAGGTTTTCTACAAAAGATGCGATTTTACTTGGGATTTAAAGGAAGTCAGAGAAGGCAGAAGAAATTAGGAGAAAGAGCATTCTGGGTATGGAGGACAGCCAGAGAAAATGCCTAGAGATAAGAGTTGGAGGGTCTTGTTTATAAATGGTCAGGAAGCCAGTAGTCACTGCGTTGTAGAGTACATGGCAGGAAGTAAGATGTAAGAAGACTGGAAATGGAGGAGGGGCCTAGGTTTTGAAGGCCTTTGGAAGCCAAGCAGAAGATTTTTGATTTGATCCTGGAGGCAATAGGGAGTCCTTGGAATTGATTGAGAAGGGGAGTGCTGTGGTCAGACCTGTATTTTGGGAAAATCACTTTGCTGAAAAGAGGATGGATTAGAATGGGGAGAGACCTGAGGCAGACAGACCCACCAGCAGACTATTGCAACAGTCTAGTGGTTAGATGAAGAGGGTTTGGAGCAGAGTGATGGCAGTACAGGGGAGAAAAGGGGGCAAATTCAAGAGATGTTGCATGTTCTCACTCATCTAATTAATACAAAGAAATGTGGAATGGTTCTGTAGAAAGACTGCTGGTTTCAGAGTGAGAAGGGTTCTAATCCTAACTTGACCACTTAATTCCTACATAACCTTAATCAAGTCATTTGACTGCCCTTAAACTCAGTGTCTTCAACTGTAGAACAGATGTCTGAACTAAATAATTTGCAAAGTCTCTTTTAGCTCTAAAATCTTATTCTATAATAACTCATTTTTCTACAGGGCTTCAAGGTTTACAACATATTTTTCTCATTTCACAGATTTGGAAACTGAGACTCAAACTTGCCTTGGTTACACACGAATGAAATACAGATCAATCATATGAGTTGACCGAGCAGTGATGTCATCGGAGTAGCCAGAAAAGTGCCATTTCCACCCAAGTATCTATACCAGTAACCTAACAACACCATTTGAGTTATGCTTTTGGACTAAATAAGCTTATTTTTAAGTAGGGGAGAAATCAGGGCTTTATTCCTGGGTGCCAAATTTAGTGGAGAATGACATTACTTTTACTCTTTCATAGGATGGTACCATGTGGTGAGATTCTATCCTGAAAATCTCAGACCTGCCATACTCCCTCCAACCTCATCCTGACTTTTCAAGTTCTATCTCCTCACTATAGGGAGGTATTCCATCCATCCCCCTTCAACTGAGATATCTTTCTTCTACTAGCCATTGTTGCAAAAGTTCCTGGTTAGTGACTTTTTAAGTAATTGTATTCAGCTTAAAGTAAGGTGTCTAGCTGAAAGTTTTTGTTAAAATGTAAATGTTATCTAGGTAGCACAGAATAATGGAAAGAATTAAATAAATAAGCATTTGTTAAATATTTCACAGTCAAGACACTGTCTTAGGTTTTGGGGATTAAAAACCCTTCTTTGATCAGTCTCACTCAGCAATCTCTCCTCCTTTGAAGTCCAATCAATCAAAATTTTCACCCAATCCACATTGATATGTCTATGGTATGCTCTTAGATCTTCTTTCTCAAAGATTCTAGCACCTAGCTCAGCCACACCCAAGTCATCTTGACTTATGTCTTTCCACTGGACACCCATGATTCTGGAGGAGAGAGGAAGGCTGAAGATTTTGCAGTTCTGTCTCACTTGCAATCCAATTCACTTGCAAGACATCAAGACATCACCCTCCTGATATCGTTGGTCCCCTTCAAGAATGAAGAATGAACACCACTACCACCAACAAAAACCTAGCTCGTTATTTTCCTCTTCTCACCAACTCTTGCCCTTATATTACGGGACTTCAACATCCACACTGATAGTCTTTCAAACTCCCTGCTCTCTCAGCTCCTCAGCCTCCTTAAATCCCATAATCTACTCCTTCACTCTACCCTAGCCACACATAGTGATGGCCACACATAGGAACTTACCATTACCTATAAGTCTTCTACTTTTTTAATTAGAAACTTCATCTGAATTGCTTTATCTGAACATACCTCCTCTATTATATCTTTACTTACACTTCACACTTTCTAAGCCTATTTCTCTTCATTCAGACCTTCAATCTTTCTACCTCTAAATACTTTTAAAGGCCATTAGCTCTGTTCTAACCTCACTTTCCTCCATTTCCAGTGTTGACATTATAGTTAGCCATTTTAACTCTACATTGTCTTCCACTCTTGAATTTTGCATACACATACACACACACACACACACACACTCACATTTTTCCCCCACTTATCTCTTGCCAATCCTAAATGGATCACTCCAACCATACACCTCCTCAACTCCTGTTCACAAGCTGTTGAACTGAGCTGAAGGAAGTTTCACAATTGTCTTGACTAGGTATGTTATAAACTTGTGTTATCCAATTTCCACTGTGCTCACATTTCATCAAAACAGTCCTTTTTATTCCTCTTTAATTTATTCCTTATCTGGTGCCCACAGAAGCTATTCTAAACTTTCCCTTCCCTCTTCAGGACTCCCATACTTCTCCTTCCCACGTTCTCCCACCTGAAGACTTCACTTCTTTCTTTATTGAGAAAATTGAGGTTATCGGACATAAATTCTCTCTTCTACCATTCTATTCATCTCAAAATCATTGCTGTAAAATCCTTCGAGCATTAACCATCAATAATATATTATATCAATACCACATTACTAATTGTTTATTGAATATTTCAAACTGGATGTCCCAGAGATAACTCAAAATCAAAATGACTACAACTGAACTCATGTTTCTCCCATGCCCTTTGCTCTTCCAAAATTTACCATTTCTGTGTACAGCACCAACATTTTTCCATACTCACAGATTTGTGACCTCACCTTGTCTCCTTATTCTACCTCACCCCACTTTTCTAATCAGTTGTCACATTTTGCTATTACCATCTTCACAATATCCCTTGCATCTGGTCCCTTCTTTCCATTCATACAATTACCACTTTAGTTCAGGGGCTTATCACCCCCTTCCTAGATTACTACAAGACCCTCCTAATTGGTCTCTCTGCCTTAAAACTCTCACCACTCCAGTCCATCCTACACACTACTGGCAAAGTGATTTTCCTTAACCACAAATCTGACCAAGTCACTCCCCTCTTCAATCAACTCCACTGGCTTTCTCTTGTTTCTGGGACAAAATAAAGTTTCTACTGTTAAGTTTGAAAGTACTATGCAATCTGGTCCAAACATATGTTTCTGGCCTCACAGGTTATGACTCTCCCTCCAGTACTCTGTGTTCCAACTAAATGAGACTTCCATATGTTTCCTCATAATGACACTCAAGTTTCCATCTTTGTGTCTTTGTACCTACATTTTCCTGGAATGCACTCTCTCCTTGCTTCTATGTCACAGAATTCTTCTCTTCCTTCAAGATACAGTACAATCACCACCATCTACACGAAGCCTTTCTTAATCTCCCAAATGCTTGTATACTCCCAAATAGTCTTACATTCAACTATTTTGCATTTACTTGTATTTATTCTTTTTATACTTATTCTGTACAAGCTTGTGTATGTGTTTGTTATTTCTCTGATTAGGAAATAAGGTTTCCACAACTAGATACTGTTTTATTTTTTATATTTGGATCTCCAGCATGTAGTATAATGCCTGGCACATAGTAGGCACTTAGTAGATGTTTTTTTGTAGAAACTGGCTGGCTCTGGAATGCCTTCTTTAGAGGTGGCACTTGAACTGAAGCCTGAAGGAAGCCAGAGAGTAAAAAAAAGCAGAACTTTGGAGGGAGGACATTCCAGGACTGGGAACAACCTATGAAAGGGCACAGAGACAAGAGATGGAATGTGGTTTGGAAAGAATAGTAGGCAGGATGATTTGACTGGAATAAAAAGAGTGTGTGAGGTAGGCAGGAAGAATGGAAAAGGTACTAGATTATGGAAGTCTTTAACTACCAAATCAAAGGGTTTAGATTTCATCTTAGGAGCAAAAAAGAGTCACTAAAGCTTCTTGAGCCAAAGAGTGGTTTGGTCAGACCCATACTTTGGGAATATTGATTTGGCAGCTTCAAAGTGGAGGAACTGGAGAGGAGAGAGACAAGTAAAGAAACCAACAGGAAGCTTATCACAATGACCCAAGCAAGGAGTGATTATCTGAAGGATGATTGCCATGGGAACAGAGCAAAGAAGAAAAATGAGAGAACTTTTGTGAAAGTCGAATCAACAAGGGAGATGAGTCAAAGATGAGTACAAGGTAAACCTAAGTGATTAGAAAGATTGTGCTGCCTCGACAGAAACAGCAAAGTTGGGAATAAAAGTGAATTTAGTAGGAAAAAATGTGTGTTCTGTTGTGAATATGTTAAGTTTTAAGACCTCTGTGGAGACGTCAAACAGCCAATTTGATGACATAGGACTATAGCTGAAAGAAATAAAATCTGGATGTGTAGCTTCTAAAGTAGTTTTCATAGAGAAATTGGACCATTGAGAGCTGATGAGATGACCAAGAGTGAATATGCAGAAAGAAACCAGAAGAGAACTGGGCTGCTTTTAGAGACAGAAAGCCTAGATTCTCTTCCCAGTACTGATACTTATCAGACATGTGACTGTTAGCAACTTCATTAACATATCTGAACCTTCACTTGATCATCTGTGGAACCAGCAGTGCATTCCTCACAGGACATTTGTGATAAAAATTGTTTTTGTCAGCTATATTAACATTTTTATTAACATCATTTAGAATAATAATATTTTAACAGAGTACAAGTACTGAGGGACAGACCTGTTGATGAGACAAGTCAGGTCAAGTCAATAACATTTATTAAGTACCTCTTATGTTCCAGGCACAGTACTAATTTCTAGGGAAACAAGCAAAATAAAAATCCCCAGTCCCTGATTCCCAAGAAGCTGACAGTCTAATGGGAGACACAACATATAAAAACAAGATGTATAGGGCAAAATGGATGGAGATCATCAACAGGGAATGCACTAATGTTAAGGACTACCAGTAAAAAATTCTCCTAGAGGGTGGGATTTTGGTTGGGACCTGAAGGAAGCCAGGAAGTGGAGATGAGGAGAGAGAGCATTTCATGCTTGGAGGACAGTTGTGAAAATGGAGTGTCTTGTGCAAGGAAACTCAAGGATATTACTGGGTTATAGGTTATATGGAAGTGAGTAAGATATAGGAAAAAGGGAATGGTAAAAAGGAGCCAGGTTACAGAGGCCTTTAAAAGTAAAGCAGAGAGTTTTCTATTTTATTTTGGAGATAATTTTGGAGCCACTGTAGTTTATTGAATGGGGGAGGAGGGATTTGATATGGTCAGATGTAGGCATTAGGAGATCAATTTCACAGCTAAATGAAAGTTATCCTACAGTGGAGAAAAACTGGAGGCAGGGAGACTATTCAGAAAG
>CM053772.1:149352914-149379496 GCA_028658325.1 Potorous gilbertii
GTAGAAAGAAGTAGCATTTCATAGTGGGTAAGAAACTGATCTTGAAGGCAGGAAGACCCGGGTTCACGTCCTACTTGTCAGATGGTCCATAGACGCAGGACAAGTCACCAATCTCTCAGTGCTGTAGACAGTTACCTAAAGAATTAAATTGCACATAAAATGTTGACCTTCTTTGATAGAGACAGTTTCCCCACTTGGAATGTCCATGTATCAATGAAATCACAGGCATAGTCTCTATCCCTGTCCCTATTCCTATCCCTATCCTAAAGACAAATCTTGCCTTCAAGTAGCTTACATTAATCTGAAGGAATATAACACATACCCAGATAAATATAAGGTCAATTTTAAGGAGAGAGAGTTAGAAAAAGAGAGTTAAAGAGGTAAAGACAGGGGGAAGGGAGAAGAGAGAGACAAAGAAAGGCAAAGACAAAGATAGAGAGTCCTAAGAAATGGGAAGATCAAATAGGTTTTATGAAAAAGAGATTGATTGATGCTGTGGTACTCAACAGTGTCAAATGTAACAGAGAAGTCATAAAGGACAAAGAGTGAAAAAGTTGGATTTGGCTAGATGGTAATTGGAGATCTTAGATAGATCTTTATGTGAGTGGAGAAGAAAGGGACTTCAGAAGTTTAGGTCAACACTCTATTTTTTTAAGATAAAGAAACCAAGGCCCAGAGAAATCAAGTGACTTGCCCAAGTTCACAAGGTAATAAGCATTAGAGGTGGCAGAGATTAAGAGGTAGAAGTGGTTTTACAGAGCATGAAAGGAAAAATAGATAATGAAGAAATCAAGGATGTAGGCACATACTCTGATGAAAATTATGTCTCAGAATTTTACTTAAAAAACAATTAGACCTGTGATTTCATCTGTATGAGGGAGTACCCAATGAACTTCTGTACCAAGGTGGATTAGCACCTTCTTTACAATGGATAGGCTTAAAGAATCACCCAAAACAATGGAAGATTCAGAGACTTGCTCGGTGTAGCAGAACTAGTATATATCAGAGGCAGGACTGAGACTTTGGTTTCTTGACTCTGGGACCAGTTGTCTTGATCCCCTATGCAAAAGAAACAAACATTCACTGAGCATCTCCTGAGTATAGAACACTATTCTAGGAATAGAGGGAAGTAATGGAAAGTGTTTTTTTGTTAAGAGAGTCTTCGCTGTCATGGAGTTCAATCTAGTAATGTGGTGTAGGTACAAATGCAGACAATTATTATATACACTATTAGTGAAATATATTACAGAAGACATATGACAATATGATATGTGAGGAATGAGGAGGAAGGTTAGTACCAAAAGGGGAAGACAGAACCTGAGGAATCCTCATGGAGGAAGGTTTTATTTGAATTAGACTTTAAGAATAGACTACTATGGTGCTATAAGAAGCCATGAGCTCAATGATCTTAGAAAAACATGGATAGACTTGCACAAAATAATGAAGAATGAAATTAGCAGAACCAAGAGAATACTGTATACAGTAATAGCAATGTTGTTTAAAAAACAACGTTGAGCAAATAAATAATTTTGACTATAATAAGTACTCAGATTAACTACAAAGGCTGTATGAAGGAAGATTATCTGCATCTATAGAAAGAACTGATAAATAGAAGCACATATAGAATGATTTTACATATACATACATATATATATTTATACACATTTTTGTGACCAATGGTAGCCACCTCTAGGGCAGGGTAGGGGGAAGGAAGAAAAAAAGAAAAAAGACATTTACATGATATCTGTATTATATATTTAAAAGGAATAGTAAGCTGTACACAATAGATTCACAGTTTTGTGTGGAATAATCTTTTTTTTTATTAAACTAGGCTATGAAAATGTTTGTTTTATTCTATAAATTAAAAATCAAATAAATAAAATTTAAAAACCAAAAAAAATGGTTAGGAATTTAAAAGATAAAGAGGAGGAAGGAAACCATTCCAAGCACAGGCACTGGTGTGAACAAAGACAAGAAATGAGAAAAGGACAAGACATACTTAAAACACAGAGGGTAGTCTCTTGTGGCTGAAATGTAGAGTTTGTGGAAGAAGTAACGTAAGGTAGGAAAAGTAAGATGGTGTCAGATTGTAGGGGACCTTGAATTTCAAACAAAAGAACATCAGTGTATCTGAGAATAGTCTAGACATTTTGTTTACCCTTAAGATACTTCTCTCTCCTGATAAAGGAAGGAAAGATTGGAATACAACATTGGTTTCAGGTTCCTTCCAGCTCTAAGATTCCATATGATATTTATTGCCATGAACATCTTTAACCTTCATTCAGTTTTTGACATCATTTCCATAGCAACAGCTTTACTCTAGGTAGAGTTAAGGAAATTCGTAGATAGAGATACTGTAAAAAATTGTCTATAGTCACTTGCTTAGGACAATATGTATAACCCAGTGGGGCGGAACCTGCAGTCTTGAGGTCGCATGTGATCCTTTAGGTTCTTGGGTGCATCCTTTTTTACTGAGCTCAAGTTTCATGGAACAAATACTTTTCTTAAAGGGATTTGTTCTGTGAAGTTGGAGTCCAGTCAAAGGGCCTCACTTGAGGAACTAGAGGACCACATGTAGTCTTGAGGTTGAGGATCCTCACCCTTGGTATAATCCTTTCATGGCTATGTTAAATGGAAATATTCCAAACCCATAACTATAAAAGCCCAAAAGGAGGAGTGGTCAGTTTCTCCCTGGGCATCTATTCAGCAATATGAAATAGTCTAGTGACTAGCCATATGATTAAGCATTCCTAAGGCTTTGTAATGAAGTGATTATGAGCCCAAAAGTTTCTTGAGCTGGCACTCAAGTACTTCAGCAAGGGAAATGCAGTAGAAAGAAAGGAAAAAAAGAAAGCTGGGCCAGGAGTTGGAGTAGGATGATAAAAATATTCTAAATCTGGTTGTGTTAGGGAGGAGGCTGAATTGAAATTTAAAATAAGAGGAGTAACATCTCAGACTATGATAGGAGAAAGAAGAGAGGGTGAGGAGACCTGCTTTCCTTTTCCATAGGAGTAGAATTATGACGATAAAGATAGAAATAGAGATACATGGAGATAAAAGATAGATACATGGATAGATGATAGAGGATAGACAGATAGGTACTATGGTAAGAGAAAGAAGAGATGGCAAGGACACCTGCTTCCCTTCTCCATAGGAGCAGTATTATGATATATATATAGAGATAAAGATAGAAATAAAGATAAATAGATATATACATATATATGGATATATATATATAATATATATGGAGAGAGATACACACATAAACAAATGTATGCATTCATGTAAGATTATCATTTTAGAGTTGGAAAACACTCCAGAGCTACTGAGTCCAATTCCCTTATTTTATATATAAGGAATCAGGAGACCGGAGAGATTAAGTGAGTTACTCAGGGTCACACAGCTAGTAAATTTCTGAGGTGAAATTTGAATCCAGGTCTTTCTTATTTCAATCTATATATAGTCTATCTATCTATATCTATATATGCTAATTAGCATATACAATTATAATTATATAATTAGCATGATGTTTTCAGCCATGTTGTCAAATGCTTTCAGTGAGGATGAACATGGCAGTTAGGTCAACTACCGTACTGATGGTAAGTTCTTCAATTTTTTGAAAAGGCTACAAGCCAAGACCAAAGTGGAGGGAGTGTTGGTGCATGATTTTCTGTCTGCACCCTCAATGCAGCCTCTGAAGCTGAGATGCAACAAAGTATGGATCAATTCTCTGCTGCCTGTGCTAATTTTGGCTTAATAATTAACACCAAGAAAACACAGGTGCTCCATGAGCCACCACCACACCATCCATACGTGGGACCATTGATTATAATAAATGGAGAAGTTTTGAATGCTGTGTATAAGTTCACTTACCTTGGTAGTGTTCTTTCCAGGGATGTACACTTTGACAATGAGGTCGATGCATGCATTGCTAGAGCTAACATTGAAGGTCTACAGAGTTGTTGTGCTGACCTCATTGTTGTATGCCTGTGAAACATGGGCAGTCTATCAGCACCATGCCAGGAAACTGAATCGTTTCCCTTTGAACTGTTTTAGGAAGATTCTGAGGATCACCTGGCAGGTTAACGTACAAGACGCTGAAGTCCTTGCTCAAGCTGAACTGCTAAGCATTCAAACAATGCTTTAGAGAGCACAACTCTGATGGGCTGGCTGCATTGTTTGAATGTGAAATGTACACTTGCCAAAAAGACTGTTTTATGGAGGACTCACACGAGGTAGGCAATCATATGGTGGTCAGAAGAAGTGATACAAGGACATTCTCAAGGTCTCTCTCAAGAATTTTGGAATTGATTGTATGACATGGGAGACACTGGCACAGGGCCACTTGGCATGATGTGCCCACATCAGAAAGGGTGCTGTGCTCTATGAGCAAAGCAGAATTGAGACAGCACAAAGGAAATCTAGGATGCACAAATTTGGAGTACTCACCCCAAATATTTTTAAAGACTATCTGTGCTCAATCTGTAGTAGGGCATTCCGAGCTCGTATTGGTCTAATCAGCCACAGTCGAACACACTGAAACTTCACTTTGGCATGGTGATGTCATTTTGGTCCCCTTTGAGAACGGAGAACAACCAACCAACCATATCTATATATATTCTATCCATATATATTATTGTGCCACACACACAAAGTGTGTTTATATGTATATACACATATAGATGTACATCTATCTTTATTTCCATCCCTATTTCTTTATACATGTGTGTATATATGTATATATACATACACATATATGTTCCTGTTATACACAAATATTTATGTCTGTGATGCTACTACTATGAAACAAGAAAGGCAAGCAATTGTCCTTACCCTCTCTTCTTTCTTCTACCAGGATCTGAGACAACACTCCTCCCATTTTAAATTCTAACTCAGTTTCCTCCCCACCACACCCAGGCTCAGGACGTTATCTTTATCTTCCTACTTCAACTTCCTAGACTAGTTCTCTTTTCTTCCTACGTTTTCATTGAACACACCCTGTTAAAGTCCTTGAGTGCTAGGTGAAAAAACTTTTGGGCTACCTAATCAAGAGGTTAGTCATTAGGCAATTTTATACAGCTGAAGAAGTTGGGGTGGAGGGGTGGTAGCAGACAACTCACAGTTATTCCTACTGAGTTTCTATTGTCATCTGTTGTGTTCATGTTAATAGTGTAAATGCATGTTGACTTGGTTTGACTTAATTTGAATATGATGAGTTTGAGAGTCAAGTGATATAAGACTGGAGTTCAGGAGAGAGATGAGCGGAGGATATATATTTTGGGAGGATTTTTTTGAATAAAGATGATAATTGAACCCAAGAGCTAATGAGATCACCAAGAGAATATAGAAAGAAGTAGTTGGGTAGATACATCTTTTTGTGATGATAGAAGATGGTGACAATGATGGTGATGATGATGATGATGGAAATGACGAAGAGAGAGAGTTAAAGGATGGTGAAAAGACCCTTGATTTGCCCTCTAGCTCTCTTGATGAATTCACAGAAAGGACAGGTAACAGAGACAATAAGGTTTTACTGTTTTAAACAAAATTCAAAAATTTGTCTATGCTTTGCTACCCTTTTACAAAGTGAGAGGTTCTTGATGGAAGTAGTTAGCTACTGGATGGCCAAGGGCAGGTCACCTTGTGGCTTCTGAACAACAGTACATACTCTCTAGGGTAGAGTTTCTCAACTGTTTTTGTGTCATGGGATCCTTTGGCAGTCTGGTGAAGTCCCTTCTCAGAATAACGTTTTGTTGCCCACATTCATAATTGAATGACATGCTGAATTTCAGTTAGAGGTTAGCAAAAAATAAAAATGTAATGTTTTCCCCCATCTAAGTTGATGGAACCTTGCAACCTATCCATGAATGACTATGACCCCAGATTAAGAATTCTTTATCTTGGAACTTCTATATTTCAAAAGGTATAGGCTAGAAACTTCTAATTTTTCTCACCTATTGGTGTCTCTCTACTTGTGACCTCAAGGATAGAAAACCAGTCAGACTCTCCTGAATACTACTCTTCCTCTCCCTATAAAAGAAACAAACAAATACCTGAGTAGCTCTGATGGGAAATGGTCATGACATGGAGCTAATGAAGGTGGGGGAGAAGGTGGGAGGGTGGTAAGATCTAATGATTCTGGAACTGCTTAAGTGTCCCTGAAACTGGGACCCAGGAATACTAGACCATTGTGTGCTCCCCTTTCCTGCTATGGTCGACAAATCATAATTCCCAGCATTTCTGATTGTATCCCTTCCTTGACACTTCACAGTTCCATTTTGAAGGTGTTAAGTCTTGAACCCTGTGTGAGGAGCCTGAGGAGCTAGTGTGGAAGTATTAGTACTGGCCCCAATATGAGAAAGATTGGTGGGCTATTCTAGGATATTTCCCTTGTTGTCCCTGATTCCTACTCCTTTGAATATCTCCAGATGTTCCCTTTCAGGCCTTTCTTTAAATTTTTTTTTTTTTTTAGCAATGACCAGTTTGTCTGAACTTTCTGCAAATGAATAAATGGATACACACTTATTAAGCACTTTCTACATGCAAAGCACTATGCTAAACCCTGGAGGTACAAATAGAGAAGCAAGCAGCCCATTCCCTCAAGGAGTTCATAGTCTAATGGGGGTGGGAAGGAGCAAGACACATAATAGGTTTCAGCTATAACTCATATGGAAAAGTCCATTGATCCTTAATGTGCAGTGGCAAAAAAAAAAAAATGATAATGCATCTTCTTTATACCCATTACTAATATTGAACCATTTGACATTGACAAGGACTTAGATATTTTAAAAAAAAAAACCTTTATTTTCTGGGACTTTAGTAGCTATGGTTGCTGAAGAGGTAGAAAGTGGAGATCAATTTTAGTGCCAACAATGAATGAAGTGTCAGAACACTTAGTCGCGAAATAAAAACATAGGAATCTAAATCCTTGATTCCACAATAATAAGTATTGTCTAATAGCAATCAATCAATAAACATTTATTAAGCACCTATTATGTACCAGGCACAGTGCTAATCCCTGCAGATACAAGAAAAGACCTAAAACAGTCCCTGCCTTCAATCTAATGTGAGCTAATGCTGTGACATAATCTAATATTCTGCTATTTAGTAAAAATAAAGTCACAGATTCACAGAGTTTAAAAGCTGAAAGGGAATTCACTTCTATAAACTGCTACATTACTCTATACCACTCTCTCCCTCACGAAAAGAAACCTTTGAAAACCAATCCTTAAATATTTTTAACCTCTAAAATACATTCTAATGCAATTCTTATTAGGCTAATATTCTTGACATAAAATTTTAGCTCCAAAATTCTTTCACAAGTCCTTGGAACTTCTCAAAGTAACAAAACAAAATCATAATCAAAATTAATAACCATAAAATTAACAATGTCAACACTTATCTCTACAGGAGGGAAGTTGAACTGTCATTAATTTGCTGAAGGATATCCCCTTTAACAGAAGGAAATATATTCCTCCCACATTTGGGTGCTGTTGCTGGGTTTCCATGGAGCGTTATAACACCCAAGTAAAAGCCCAGCTGTTGAATCCTAAATGGAGCACTATCTGAAATGCATTACTTTGTACTTGGTAGACTACCTAATAGTCTCTTTTCCACAATAGTGTTAATCTTCCTTTTTTCCTTCCTTCCTTCCTTCCTTCCTTCCTTCCTTCCTTTCCTCCTTCCCTTTCTTTCTCTCTTTCCTTCTTTCTTTCTCTTTCTTTCTTTCCTTCTTTCTTCCTTTCTTCTCAGAGTCCTTTAATAGTACAAGACCAAGTATATTCTCAAATTATAGAATTCCAAAATTTCTCCTTTGACTATCAAAAATATTTCTTCCATTGATCTGAAAAGGAGCTTTAAGATCTTTTAGCAAATGGTTAATGCAAAAGTAGAAAATTAGTCAGAATTGCACTGGATTCCTATGATTTCCATACCTGGATTCTTATGCTCTATACCCTCACTTGTGTCTGTTCTATATGTAAAAATTGACTTGGAAAGTCAATAGGAGACCATTATAAGAAAATATAAGCCTTAGCAATTGTAGATAGTAGAGTTCTACTCATATTCTCTGAAAGGAGAATAGATGATTGATTACAAGGAAACTTCTTTAAAGAGTTGACCAAAATTATTTTTGAAATGCTTTACCTGTTAATATACAAACGAACTCAGATGAATCTTTGATTTTACCTGGGTAGGCATTCATTCCCACAATGCTGAAATCTGTCCATTCCTACCCATCCTGTGCTGTTCTTGCCCATTTCTTCCTATGTTTGACAAGAGAAGGTCCATATCAAGCGCCTCCTTTGTTGTCTCTTGACGTTGTGATAACAATGGAACACACTAGCTGTTCAATGATTTTCTCTCATTCTTACAATATTACCAACCCATTTTGTCATTCATGTTTTTCTTTGAGTTATCTTTTGCATTTTGTTATTGTTGAATTGTATGCAATTCTTTGTGACCCCATGGACTATAGCACACCAACACTGTCCATGGGATTTTCTTAGCAAAGATACTGGTGCGGTTTGTAATTTCTTTCTCCAGTGGATTAAGGCAAACAGAAATTCAGTGTCTTGCCCATGGTCACACGGTAAGTGTCTGAGACCAGATTGACTCCACGCCCAGCCTTCTATCCACTAAGCCACCTAGCTGCCTCAGCTTTTATATAGCTTCTCTTCAATAATCCTTTGTAATGTGTTGAAACCTGCTTAACCTCACCACACATGCCTCCATTGCCCTCTGGGTGATTTTTAATTTCAGTTCTTCAGAGACTGTACTGTTCCATGGCAGGCACCCATGTAACAGCACTTTCTATGGAAAGAGCTTAGAGAATTGATTTGAAGGACACTTCAAACCATGATTTTAAAAAACGAACTTTATTTTTAGGAATTAAAAACATAGACCTCTGTTTTGAGGAAAAGCAGCATTATAAAGAATTTAGTAGTTTCCCAAAGGCAATCCAGTCTTCTCTCTTCACTTTCATGTACTTCCCATAAATAGCCTGTATATTTTAAATTTTTGGTTTTAGGAATGTAACTAAAATTAAAGGTGTTTTGAAAAGGCCCAAAAGACAGCAGATGTCTAAGAAGGGAATATCTATTTCAAAAGCCAACAAACTACAAAAAACAGCCTCATTGGTCAACTTTCCTTAACAAAGAAGGAGAAATTAACAACACCCATGAGTATCACTTTTAAAGCAATGAAGACTTTCAAAGAATCCTCTGTTATATTTAATGTTATTTCCCCAAATAACCAAAAGAGTTTTCCACCCTTGAAGTGCTTATTATTTCCATGATATAATAGGAGACAAATTAAAAGTACAATGAGAAAGAGGCATCAGGGGCAAAGCCACACATCAGTTTCATTTATTTTTCTGTTAAGCACTTGTAGGGATTCAGAAACAATTCATTGTAAATGTTTATTTTTTTCTCATATTATATTATCCCTTTGCACTGATAAAATATTCAGAATGCACATCTGATAACCCATTAAGCACCTATCACTCTCTTATGACCACTGTCTAATCCACTTTTGTTGATCAGCAAATTTTAATTGTTCTTCTTGTTCGTCATTACTTATTCATCATCTCATTTATTAATAATACCTAGTCATAATTTACAAATATCAAAGTTAACTTCTAATTCCTCTCCTTTGAATGTCCTTTGGATTCTGTCAAGTGAACAATGAAATATTAACCAAGAACTCAAGAACAAAAATCTTTATGAAAAGAGGAAATGGAAAAATACTTATAAACTGAAGTATATGTATTTTTAGAATATCTTCAAACTATATAACCTAGTAAGTCAATCCAGCTTTTATTGTTTTAGAAACCACCTAATTTTGGTCCATGTTCACTTCTGTTGATCTTAAAAAGGAAAGGAATGGAAATTTGCAGGCATCCTAACATTACATTATGTGATAATCTGAATGGGTTGAATCCCAAATAGAGAGCTGAATTAAACCAAATGTTATTACCTTAACTATCGGTGTCAAATTTCTTTAATGTGTACCATTTTAAAATATAGTTTTCCTTTAAGAACTAAGGATAAATAGACTAACAAGATAAGTAAGAGATCATTAAAGTATGAATATTGAAAAGATTGGCTTGTATCAATTATCTCAAAAATTTTACAAAGTAACATACAAGTTATAGAAAGAATTTATACAAATATATAAGCTCAAGAACTCTTTATCTAATAAATAAGTGGGCAACAGATATAAATAATTTACATAAGAAAAATTGTGAAGCATCAACAACCATATAAAAGTGTTCCTATTCATTAACAATAAGAGAAATATACAAAAAAACAAGTCTGAGGTTTCTACCTCATACCTAATAAATTAAGAAAGATGATAGAAGATGGAAAATGTCAGTGTGACAGTGCAGGCACACTAATACACCATTGAAGAAGCTCTGAATTGATCCAACCACTATGGAAACCAATTTGGAAATGTGAGAGAAAAGTCACTGCACTACTCATGTCCTTTTACCCAACAATCCCACTACTAGGTTAAAGACGAAGGAAAAAGTACCATATACTCCAAAGTATTAATAACAGTACTTTTGCAAAAAAAACCCTCCAAACAAATAGCCCAGCTGAACAAATTGTTGTACATGGATACAATGGAAAGTATTTCTTCATAAGAAATGATAGATATGAAGAATTCAGAAAATATGGGAGGACTTCTAGGGAATTGATTCAGAATGAAGTAAACATAGGCAAAAAAACATCCAACAGATACAACAGCATGAAAACAATACTGAAAGTCAGCTGAAGTCTAATTAATTTAAATAATATTCTTGGTCTCAACTAATTGTTTGTTACAAGAAAGGATTAAATGGGGAAATGTGGGAGAGGTATTAGGAAACCACTGATGAATAAACTAAGAATGTCAGTAAAACTTTTTTAACCTAAAATTTAAAATAAAAAAATAAGTTAGATGATTATGCAAGCTGATACAGTAATTTGGAGAGTCCAGATTTTATTCAGTAGCTCCTGTTGAAAAGGAAAAAATATGTATTATTTTTTGTACTATGTTTTTAAAGTACATTGGTATCAGAAATGTCAGTCATTACAGATTTAATCACATTTAAATAAACTTCCTTAGTGTATGAAGTATTCTCCAGATATAAGTAAGTCTCTCTTGAACTTCCTCAGGCCACAAAAGGAGTAATTCCCAACTACCATTCTGTTATAGCTGTTTGGGGAGTTAGGGGCTTTCACAAAACAGTTAGATGGGCTTGTTAGGCTAAAAGCAATAGACATTTATTAAAGGCTCATTTTTACTTCCCAGAAGAGAAGGCATTAAGGCATAACTGGAAACACCCAGGACCCTGGGAAGGAATAAGCATGGGCAAAGAAAGAGGGGTTCAAGGCAAAGGATAGCGATATCCAATCCTCAGGCACCATGTGTGTGTGTGTGGAGGCGGGGATAGTTTCCCACAGAGAGGTGCTATGATCTTTAGGTCACAGCTGAAGGAATTCCCTTATTCCTTTGCCCATGATAGTCCTTTAAGGGACTGCCATGTAGATTAGACAAACAGAGGTAATGCTAAATGTTTGTGACTCCTCCTCAACTATGGTAGGATGTCTTGGTTCTTCATTAATTTCCACATGAGGCATCTCAATAAATCAGGACCTGGTGATACAAAAATAATAGTGAAAGATTTTCTTTCTTCAAGGATTCTCAGGGGAGATAATATCAAGTATATAGGTAATATATAGGTATGTATAAAATAAATAAAAGATGATAGAGGTGTACATCAGCAGTTGGGAACATTAGGAAATGCCACCTATAGAATGTGTATTTGAACTGCTTCATGAAGGTGACAGCATTAGAGGCATGAGGGATAGTCAGTGCAAAGACAGAAACAAGGAATAAAGTACCATGTTTGGAGAACAGTAAGAAGTCCAGTTTAGAGTCAATAGGCCATAAGGGAATGTGAAGGGAACTTTGGGGATTATGACGGGAAGAAATGTGTATATATACCCCCAAGGCTCTGTCCTGGCTCCTCTTATCTTCTCCCTCTAAACTCTCCTTTGGTATTCTCATCAGCTCCCATTGGTTCAATCATCATCTCTATAAAGATGATTCTCAGATTCATGTATTTAGCTCTAGTCTTTCTCCTGAGCTCCAGTCTTCTATCACCTTTTGGACATCTTGAAGTGGATCACATATAAGATTTAACCTAGGTTCAACGTTTTCCAAAGGCAACTCATCTTTCTTTCCAATTCTTCTATTCTTTTTCTTTTTAAAAACTGCTATTGAGGCCATGATCATTCTCCTAGATAACTAGATGTACAGCCTCCATAACATCCTCAGCTCCTGACTCCCACTCCACATATCCAATCTGTTGTCAGTTCATGTCCTTTCTACCTTTATAACTTATCTTATATACATATATATGTATACCTTATACACATATGTGAATATATATACATATATATGTATATATATATATATTTATGGGCAGCTAGGTGGTGCAGTGGATAGAGCACCAGTGCAGGAGTCAGGAGAACCTGAGTTCAAATCTTACCTCAGACACTTGACACTCACTAGCTGTGTGACCTTGGTCAAGTCACTTAACCCCAATTGCCTCATCCTGGGTCATCTCCAATCATCCTATGAATATCTGGTCACTGGATTCAGATAGCTCTGGAGGGGAAGTGAGGGTGGTGACCTGCACAGGTCTCCCTCACTCAAAACAAAGTCAAGTGCAAGTCATGTTATCACTTCTCTGATGCCATGGTCTTCTTCAGCAACATATGTATATACCTTTATCATCTCTAACCAGGAAAATTAAAACAGCCTTCTAATTGACTTCTCTGCCTCAAATATCTCTTCATTTGGGTTTATCCTTCTGCCAAAGTGATTTCGAACTTTGTAACGGCATCATACTCAACAAATAAATTCCAATGGCAACCTATTACCTGAAGCATCAGATTTAAAGTCCTCTGGCATTTAAAACTCTTCATAACTTGATTCCTTCATACCTTTCCATTCTTCTTACCCTAAACACCCCATGAGATCTAGCTATTCTGGCCAATTGGCTATTACTCCTACAATACCAGTCTCCTGTCTCTGTACCTTTGCACTGACTGTTCCTCAAGCTTGCAGTACTCTCCTTCTGAGCCTCTTTGCTTCTCTGGCTTTCTTCAAGGCTCTGTTCAAATTCCATGTCCTATAGGAAGCCTTTCTCTGTCTCCCTTTATACTGCCCAAATGTTGGTGCCTCCCCATCTGAGATTACCTCCTATGTCCTCTCTCTCTCTCTCTGTCTCTTTCTTTCTCTGTCTCTCCTTCCCTCCCTCTCCCTCTGTTCCTCTCTCTATATACATCTCTATATACAGATGTCTGTATCCATCTTTCTCTACATACTGACAAACATGTGTATACACATGTATATACATTACATATATGAGTGTATATGTCTATACACTCATATATATAATGTGCTTAGTTATTTTCATAGTGTCTTCTCCATTATAGTATGACCTCCCTGAGGGCAGGGAGCATTTTTTTTTATTTCTTTGTATACCTAGTGCTAACAGTGTCTGGCACAGTAAGTGCTTAATAAATGCTTTCTGATTGATGGATGGAATTCTGTATTAACCATCTTTTGCTGCCTCATTTACCTTAACTTCTCTTCCCCCTCCCTCTGTCCTCTATCCCTTATTCCTTTCTTTTGTGCTCTCTGCCCATATTTTGTACCCCAATCTGGAACAGATGACCTTAAGTATAGACTTCTTTTAATTTCCACCACACTCAAAGAAAGCCTAATAAATGAACTAAATGATATTTGGTTTAAAAAGGAAAACACATCCTCAACAAGGAAGCAAACTAGCTTGTCATTGAAGCAGCTTTTATATGTCTGCATACGTTTCTTTTGTCTGTTTCAAAACCTAAACCAAAGTCTAAGACCAGGACTATTTCAATTCTATTGCATTCCATTTATTATTTATACAGTGCATATTGCTGTAGTCTCCAAGTACTTCTAAATGAAATACAACATGCCTCTCTTGGGAGTGGGGGAGGAAATGGGAAGAAGGGAAAATGTCAACATATTGAGTATCAGAATGGTAAAGGCTAAGCCCATGCATCATAGAATCTAAAGCCAGGAGGGATATAAAAGATTACCAAATTCATCAATGGATGGATGCCCTTCTAGGTATAGACATCAAGGAGCTCAATAATAAAAAGAAATATCCAGTACACACCAAAATATTTATGGTGAGAATTTTTATAAAATAGTAGCAACCTTCTCAGCACTGCAAGAATGTAAGACAACTCCAAAAGATTCATGATGGAAAATGTTATCCAAATCCAGAGAAACAGCTTTGGAGTCTGAATGCAGATGGAAAGCATAGGATTTGTTCTTTTGTTTTGTTTTTTCTTTCTTGTGGTTCCTTCTATTGGTTCTAATTCTTCTTTTCAACATGACTAATGTGAAAATATGTTTAATGTATATATCTATATGTGTTACATACATACACATACACACATGAATATATGCACACATAGAACCTATGTCAGATTGCATGCTTTCTTAGAGAGGGGGGAGGGAAGGGAGGAAGAGAAAATTTAAAACTGAAAATTTTATGGAAATGAATGTTGAAAACTAAAAATAAATAAATTATATAAAAATAGTAGTAGAGAACTTTAGTTCTATGAAGTAGATGCTCATCTGTTGGGGAATCGCTAACCAAATTGTGATCCATGAATGAAATGATGACTACAAAGAATACAGAGAAGCATAAAAAACGATTGGAAAGGAAAGTAAAAAACCAGGAAAACAACATAGAAAAGGGCACCAATATAAATGGGAAAACAAAATCAAAGCTTCATGGTATGAAAGCAGACTTCAAAGATGAGATATGAGAATGCCTCTCCTGCTTGTCTTTGCAGAGGTGGGGAATATGGATAAGGAACAGTATATATAACATTGGATTAGAAATATTGCTTAATTTTACTCAACTGGTTTTCACCCTGTTTTTGAATCTTTCTTACATGGAGGCAAATCTTTCAGAAGAGGAAGGCAGATATTAGAAAATGAAGGATAGCAATAAAAAATGTAAATTTTAAAAAATCAAGTTCAATTATCTCAATTTATAGTTATAGAAACTATTAGAGAAATTAGGTGATTTGGCCATGACTTGAACTCAGATGCTTTGACTCCAACTCTAGGGTAGTTTCCATTATACTATACTGCTATTCTAGCCCTCCCTATTTATTATAGGTATTAAAAATCACATCTATAATTTTGCATCCTGGTCACATAAGTAAAAAAAAATATGGGAAGCATCTTTTTATCTTATATTGATTATGAAATAAAGACATTTCCACTGGGGAAAGGGACATCCTTCTTCAGGGCTCCCTTTAACTTTAGGATCTTCACGTGAAGAACTTAATAATATTGATTTCCTGTGTCATTATAGCTCTTGGAGAGGTTCTTTCTTGGTTGCTTGAAATAGCCATGAACAGTATCTTTTAACTGTCTGGAGGTCTAATTTTAACCATGCAGCTATTCTTTCATCAATTCTGAATTTCTTAAAAAGTGAGGGTTAGCCTTAGAGTGAGCCTTTTAGAATCTTATGGAGAATATAAGGGTCCGGCTCCTTGAGAATTTCACAAAAGCAATAATTATTTTTTACTAATTAATTAATTTTTAGTTTTTAACATTCACTTCCACAAGATTTTGAGTCCCAAATTTTCTCCCCATCTCTCCCCTCCACCCACCCCAAGAGATCACACATTCTGATTACTCTTTCCCCCAATCTGCCCTCCCTTCTATCACACCCCTCTCTTCTCTTATCCCCTTCCCCTCTATTTTCTTGTAGGACAAGTCAGATTTATATACCCCATTGCCTGTATGTCATACTTTCCAGGTGCATGTAAAAACAAATTTTAACATTCATTTTCAAAACTTTGAGTTCAACTTCTTTCCCTTCCTCCCTCCCCAACCATCCTCAATTAGAAGGCAAACAATTTGATATATGTTATACATGTGTAGTCATGCAAAACACTTCCATAACAGTCATGCTGTGAAATACTAACTATATTTCCCTCCATCCTATCCTGCCCTGCATTTATTCTTTTCTTTTTTGGCCCTGTCCTTCCTCAAAAGTGTTTACTTCTAATTACTCCCTCATCTCATTTCCCTCCCTTCTATCATCAACCCCCCTCATCTCTTTCCCTCCTACTTTCCTGTAGTGTAAGACAGATTTTCATACCAAATTGAGTGTGCATGAGATACTGAAGCCATCTCAGAGACTTGAGTGGCTTAGGATGCTAAGGGCTTAGGCTATTAACATCACTTCCCGGTCATAGCTACTAGGAGCTGCACTGTGGTTGTCAGACCACATCATAGGAAGAAAAGGGGCTTTCCTCAGTTGACTTAACTCAAGGTGTCATCAGTGAATATCCTTGTTGAATTTACTTTCTGTGACAAGATTAAGTAAATCTTTTGTTTTCTGTTGACTATCCTACTAGTGTCTCATTCCAATATCAAACATAAATTACCAGGGGACAGATATGAGATAGACCAAACCTAGTGATATGCAAAGTACAGAAATAATTACAATACAAAGCAGAACTGTGATATTATACAATGGAATTATATAAATAAAATGCCTTAGAAGAATAGTTCTTTAAAAATGGTTCCTGGACTCTGAGACCCTTTCAGGGGGTCCTCAAAGTCAAAATTATTTTTGTGTTATTACTAAGACATTGTTTAACTATTAAAAGACTCTTCCCGTTTCCAGTTACGTATCTATATGGATTTTCTTCATATTCTTCCACCAAAACAACACATCACAGCAGACTGAATGCAGAAGCTGATATGAGAATCAAGCTGTCTCCTGTTAAGATCACTTTTAAGAGATTTGCGAAAATACTCAATAATACTCTTCTCATGAATTTTTGTCTTTTGAAAAATATAGGTATTTTTCATAAAATACATTATTTCTGTTAAAATAGATTTATTTTTAAATGTGTCAAAAATAGGTTTAAAATATGTTGGTTTAATTTTAGATATGGTAAACATCAATAGATACTAATCCACATAAACAAAAGTTCTTTGGAATACTCAATTTAATGTCAAGGGATCCTAAGACCAAAAAGTTTGAGAACTATTGTTCTAGAAAATGAGAAGAGAGAGAATTTTCAATTAAGAGGATCCCAAAACAGCTCTTGTGAAGTGTCATTGGAGTGGGACTTTGAAGGAAGAGGTGATATAGAAGGTGAGACCGAAGAGATAGATAATTGAGGTAAGGAGGAAGTCCAAGGCAAGAAGAGAATATCTGTAAAAATTCACAGAAAAGGTGGAAGGCAGCACATGACTTGAGAATAGCTAATAGTCCAGTTTGTCTGAAATATGTGATCGCATGAAGGGGTTTAGAGGCCACTTTGTCTGGAATAGTAAGTTAAAATAAGATTTTAAAGGGTCTTAGATGTCAGACAAAGGAGTTTATATTTTGTCCAGTAGTCTCTAAATACTCCCATCAGTTAAAAAAATTAGCACTCCTAATATATGTATATTTACTTACTTGTCATAAATATGTATTATTGTACTAATAATTATTCATTTTACAAAACTGACATAGAATTAGAAACCACAAATGTGATAAAAATGCCAGAATTTATTAAGCAGAGGAGTGACATTTTCACTATCAAAATCGCTATGGCAGCAAGTTGGTGGCTGGATTGGGAAGAAACGGCAGGACTTGAGGCAAAAATGTCAATTAGGAAGCAACTGCAACAGTTCAAGTTGATGAGGGCCTGAACTGAGGGCCTAGATAGCTGTGTGAGTAAAGGAAAAAGGGACAGAAAACCAAAAGAAAAGAAAGAAGGGACAGATATAAGAGGTTGTGGAAGGAGAAATGACAAGATTTTATCAAGTGATTGGACAGCGAAGAGTCAAGACTAGAGGCAGGGTCCCAAACCTGAGTGACTGGAAGGATGATGGTGCCCTCAATATAAATGGGGAAGTATAAGCAGGAAGGTCTTTTTGGGGTGAGGGTGTGAAGGGTAAGATAGGTAATGAGTTTCAAACATGTCACATTTGAAATGATTATGAAACAACTGGTTTGAAAAATCCAATAGATGTGTGGGACAAGAGTTAGGAAAGAGATTCTCTAGATATATAAATCTGGGAGTCAGCTGCACAGCAATAGACTGCATTAAATCCATAGAAATTAATGAACAGGCCATATAAGAGTGTACAAAACGTAGAGAAGAGAGCCCAAGATAAAGCTCTTGGGAAGACCCCAATCAGGAGGCATGATATCGATAATGTTCCAATAAAGAAGCCTAGAGGATACTAGTGCCCTTGATTGAAATAGGGAAAGTTGAAAAGGGGCAAAAGATAATGAAACAGCTACTTTACCTGCTGGTCCTATACTCACTCTTACCCACCAAAAAATGGAAAGTGAGAATGAGGGACTTCCCACTGCCCTGAAGCTCCAAGTCGGCAGCTGAGTGGCACCTGCAGAATCCACAAGGTTATGGGGGGCAGGGTTTGGGCATGTGCTGAGGGAAAGGGTAGGATTTTGTCTGCACAGCTGTTGCTGGTGGTACCTGGGTTTGAGGACCTCATGCCTGGTACATCCACAAGAAGTTAGTGATGGGTAGAGTCTGAACTGGGGAATGCTATTGTGTTGGAAACAAGCCTAATATGGCTCCACAGAGGAGAGCAGGCAAGGATGGGAATGCAATCCCTGTTCTCACCTTCTAATTGGTGGATTGTCAAATCAAATCAACAAACATGTATTAAGCATGTACTATGTGCCAGGTCCTATGCTAAGCACTACAAATACAACGAAAGGCAAAAAAATAAAAGGTCTCTGTTCTCAAGGAATCCACAGTTGAATAGAAGAGACAATATGAAAGTTATATACAAACAAAGGTGCATACAGAATAAATTGAAGATATTCACAAAGGGAACTGAGAAAGTTTTTGCAGGTGAGAACTTAGCTGAGACTTGAAAGAAGTCAGGGAAGCCAAGGAGCAGGAGGATGAGAATTTCAGGCACAGGGGACATTCATGAAAATATATGGAGTCAAGAGATGGATTGTCTTGTGCAAGGAACATTCCTTGGAATCAAGCCATGGCTCCCTTGGGGTCATGCCTTGCTCTCCACTTTGAAGAACATAGCTCTAAGCAACATAGACCAACTCAGAAGCAAAATATATTCTTGGAAGTCCTCTAATCCAGACTTAGAAAAATAAGAAATATTTGGGAACTATAGAACTTCTATGGAGCTTTGGGATTTTCACTGAAGCAAAACTGTCCTCCTGGCCTGGCTGACTAAAGGTTACCTGACTGGTCTATAATCCATTAGAATATTCAAATGCAAATACATACTTTTTTTTTTTTTAAACCAGACCAGCGATTTCAACAGTGTAAAGAATTCTTACTAAGGAATCTCACACTACTGATGCAGATTGATTCTTGCTATGAAATTTATAATCTTTAAAGTTACCTGTCGAAGAATTGGACATTGAGGGCATGTACATCATTAGAGAATGACTGAACAAGTTGTGGTATCTTATTGCAATAGAATACTATTGTGCTGTAGTAGAACCGTTTCAGAAAAATCTGGGACATCTTAAAGGAACTGATATGAAGTGAGGTGAGTGAGGAGAACATTGCACACAGTAACAGAAATAGTGTCACAAAGGATTAACTGTGAAAGACTTAGCTACTCTGATCAGGATGATGATCCTAGACAACCAAAGGACCTATGATAAAAAATGCTATCCACCTCCAGAGAGAGAACTGATAGGTTTTTTAACTTTTAAAATTTTCTTGTTTTATGCGTGTGTGTGTGTATGTGTGTGTATGTTGTGTTCTTTTGCAATGTGACTAATACAGAAATATGTTTTGCATGACTTCACGCATAGGAGTTGGTGGGTAACTTTTGTTTGCAGGTACCTGTACACTCAATGCAGCCTGAGTCTGAGATACAAGAAAGCATGGATTGATTCTCTGTTGCTTGTGCTAATTTCGGTCTAACAATTAACACCAAAATAGAAGTTTTCTGCCAGTCAGAACCATACTATTCATATGGTTACAGAAAAAGGAGAAAATGAATATTTTTGAATATTGAATTTGAAAATTTGAAATTCACTTACCTTGGCAGTACACTTTCTAGGGACATACACATAGATTATATGGATGCATGCATTACCAGAGGTAGGTCAGTGTTTGGGAGGCTCTGGGGGAAAGTTGTGGGAGAGAGTTATTAGACTGACTACCAAACTGAAGGTCTACAGAGCTATTGTGCTGACCTCATCGTTATATGCCTATGAAACCTGAACAATATACCGGCACCATGCCAGGAAATGGAATTGCTTCCATATGAATTGTCTTAGAAAGATTCTGAAGATCACTTGGCAAGCTAAGGTACCAAACACTAAGGTCCTTTCTTGAACTGAACTGCCAAGCATTCAAACTCTACTACAGAGACCACAGCTCTGATGGGCTGGCTAACTTGTTCGAATGCCAAACATACATTTGCTTAAAAGATTACATTATGGAGAATTCACACAAGGCAAGTGCTCATAAGGAAACCAGAAGAAATGATATAAGGACCCTTTCAAGGTCTCTCTGAAGATCTTTGGAATCGATCGTGAGAGATGAGAGACACTAGTACAGGACTGTCCAGTAGGGCGTGCCCCCAATCAAAGAAGGTACTCTATGAGCACAGCAGAATCACAGTAGCTCAAAAGAAACATGAGATGCACAAATTTAAAGATATTTCCACTCAGCTCATATGGACCATTTTGTTTAACACGATTGTGATTGTCTTCTGAACTCACGTTGGTCTGATCAGTTATAGTCAGATACATCGTGCCTTGACTCTGACACAGTGATGTCATTTCAGTCCTCTTTGGAGAAAGGACAACAAAAGCTTACCATCCCAAAGGCTGATGGAAGGGCAGAAGGGAGGGGAGATGTTGGAACTCAAAATTTTAAAAAATCAATGTTAACATTTTTTAATGTAATTGAGAAATTTTAATGAAATAAATAAAAATGTAGTTTTTAAAGTTGTCAGGGGCATGACCTGTCTTGAAGGGTCACAAAACTTTCTATGTCAGAGGCAGAACCCGATGAGAAACCAACTTGATTCCTTAGCTCCTGCAGCTAGGTTAAGTTAGCAAATTTTTGCATTGAGTAGGAGCATAGTTAGAAGGCAAAAAGGAAAGCTAGAGAAAGGAATGTGGGGGAGACTTATGAGATGAAGAGGAAATGAAGGGGAGGGGTTGACAAGGCTCTTAGTCAATGTTAAATAATAATGAAATAACCAACAACTGGCTACAAAGAAGGATCAAAGATAAGCATGCCAGCAGCATGCTTTGTTTCTGCCCACAGCTAAGGACCAGAGTTTTACTCGCCTTTTATGACATTGCTGACAGTTTTACTATGTTAGTGGCACAGGACCATAATGAATAAAAAGCAAATGTTTTTGCTATATAGAAACAAATAAATGGTGGAGTAAGAATAACAAAAAAAGAAATTTTATTTCCAAAGTCCTAAATGGATGTTACATTACTGAAGAGACCAGAACAAGTAAATCACAGTCAAATATATAAATGATAAGAGGGTTAGTTTCATGATGGGATGAAATCTTGCAATGTTTCCATTAATTCTCAGCAAGGGATTTTTGAAATAAGTATACTGTATGGAGAGTCTGTTCTGCATTTGGCAATAGAAATGCCTTTGAAGGTGAAATTCCAGTTAGGCTGCAGTGTTCAAAGTACAAGGCACTATAGGGAGATGCCTGGGAAATAATAAATGTCAGAGTCATAACTAAAATGAGGCTTTGCCTCAGGGTCTAGAATTTAGAGGGCCCTAAAAACACTTACAATCCTTCAGCAGAAGAGAAAGAGTAAAGCTTAGTATTTTTTCCTCCCTACTGTAGCCAGGTACCTAGACTTCATCATCATCATCCTTCCCAAACCCTAAATAGAAAGTAAGGAACAGAAAGAAAGAAAGAAAGAAAGACAGGAAGAAAGAAGGAAGGAAGGAAGGAAGGAAGGAAGGAAGAAAGGAAGAAAGGAGGAAAGGAAGGAAGGAAGAAAAAGGACAAGGTACTGCAATCTACCACTGTGCTATTAACTCTAGGGTGCTAGAAGTTTGTAAGACCATGGGATCTTGGGATATAATAATCTTACCAAGGAACATGGCACCAGTCCCAGGATACTATAGTAGATATTGGCCCTGTTTTACATGTATGCCTTAAACACTAACAACAGATCTCTCCCTTTTTATCCTGATGATGATAGAAATCTAGTCCTAGGAATGAATTGGTTTTCTCCCAAAACGCTAAGGTATTGTGGTATTATCTATTGTGGTATTTACAGTAGTATTGCCAAAAACGCTTTAAGTTAGTTAACTTCCTTCCTTGATGACATCCTTTGTCCACTCAAAGGTTTCTTCCCCCCACCTCAAAGCAAATGAACAACCCCACCCCCTACGTTGATTTTCTCACCTCATATTTGTGGGGAGAGAATGGCAAGAGAAGGGCATAGATTTTGCCTGTGGCATTATCCTGTGTCACCACCCTCAAGCTTAAAATGTTAAACTGAGGTTGCCACTTGTCTCAAGCTTGGTTAGTGCTGTCCCAGGTGTCAAAAAATTCCCAATTCTTTGTTAGGTATGGACCTGACCCTGAGGAACTTAAAGTTTAATGGTCACAGACTTGTAAGACGCCCATAAGCCCATAATATGTCTACCTCAAACTATAAAAAGACCAAAAAGTGTGGCAAACCTAAGACTTAGGATCCATAGGACCATAGTTTTAGGGCAGGAAGAGAGAGTTTAGAGACCGTAGTCCAACCCTCTTCATTTGACAGACAAAGAAATTAGAGAGAAGTGACTTGCCCAAGGTGGAAAGTAGCAGAATGTGATTTTAACCCATGAGCATATTTATTATATATATTGAATATATATATATTCATATACTATATTATTGTATCATATAGTAACATTATTTACATTAAATTAATATTATATAATAAATTATTTATATTATATTGATATATTATATATTAATATGTATTAAATATAATATATATTGAGCATATGTATTAACTGAATATATTTAAGACCACACTTGTGAATATAACTTTTTACATATCTCTCTCTCTCTCTCTCTACACACACACACACACACATAATCATTTTATCTCATCCTCTCAGCAAAAAGACTGTAGACAAAAAGAGGCAACACATTTTATTTTGTTATTCAAAATGGTAGACTATCTGAAATTGGGTGAGGTATCTCAATAATTAGTATGGAATGAGATCATCTTCAAAGTTTTCAATAGCAGACTGACAGAAAGTTGCATCGTTTACATATTCATTCCAAATCTTGCCACCTTCTATTTTCTGTTCCCTACTGCAGTTCAGCTGTAACATCACATATCTGAACTTGTTCCCCACCTTCAAACACGGTGGAAAGTGTCAGGGAACACTAAAAGGCTGAAAATAAAAAGGAATACAAGCAGTGCCACCCAGAAAGAAGAATTAATTCCAAATGTTGTTGAAGTGATAGGAACTTTAATCAGTGCTGCAGTAAACTTAGTCATTGTGATTTACAGAACAGGATCAGTAATGAGAATAAGCACTCCAGGGTCAGGGGAATGGTATGACACTGTCATCATGAAATGGCAAAAAGCGTTTTAAGGTGTCAGATTTTTTTTTATGTAAAATGTACCCTTCTCTTCTTGCCATCATCAAGGAGATGACACTTCACCAACAGCTCAGCAGCCCTCATCGCAGATTACTCATTTCTCCTCAAAGATTTCCTGCCCTGTGCCTGGTGTCAACATCAAAGCAATTTTCTGCCTCCACAGGCATGGCTGAAATGTCAGCGATGTGATGCTAGTTCACAGAGAGGGTCTTGATGACAACTGGGAAAGTCAACCACTGTTTCTCAGTTAAGATATAAAACATGTGCAACTTTTATCTTCTTTTTAAGTAGATCTGGGACAAGGGATCACCACCAGGCTGCTGGTATTCACAAAGCATTGGACACTTTCAGTACATGTCTAAAAAAACAAGTAACTGCATGTGAGCTGGATTGAAAAACAACACATTCTCCAATAGATAAAGGGTCAAAGGACATGAACATGCTGTTGCAAAGGATTCAAGTGATCAACAACCTGGAACGCTCCAATGGAAAAATGCTCTAAATTATTAATAACAAGAAAAATGCAAATGAAAAACAATTCTGATTGTATCCCCAGCATTTAGCACAGTGCCTGATATATAGTACACACTTAATTGTTGCTAACTTGTTGATTGATAGGTTGATCTACTTTCAAGAAAGAATAGACATTATACAAACAGAAACAGCTTAGCATCTTGTGCTCATGTCCATATGGCTACTGGGGGAGAGAAAAGGACCAAGTCCCCTCCCCCATTCAATGACCCTCCCCACCCCTAGTAGCTTTTTTTGTCCTCACTTGAAAGTCACCAAAGTCACTAAATATAATCGAACCAATCAGATGGGTAAAAATGACAAAAAAGAAAATGACCATGTTGGAAATAATGTGAGAGGACAGAGATACTAACACAACTATTGTTGGAGCTGAGAACTGGTCATTGTTCTGGAAATCAGTTTGGAGTCATATTTACTAGTCACTATATTCATAGTCACTAGACCGTGCCTACTCTTTGGCCTGATACTACTACTAGGCTTCTCTCCTAGAGATCAAAAGGAAAGGACTCATGTGTACATGGAAAGGGGAAGGGAAAAGGAGTAAACACTGAAGGCCATCACTCAGAGAATATGCTATGAATTCTGCCTAGCATCAGTCCATGAGAGGGTTGGTGATCCTGCTTCAAGAACCGTGACATGTGATGGGCTTTCTCCCTTTTTCAGTTTCAGAGCATGCTCAGGAATCTTCTAACTGGTTCTAGTCAGCTTACTGGATGGTGATGAAAAGCTTTTCTGTTGACTTCTGAGTTGGAATGGAGGATCATTCAAAGGGCTTGAAAAGACAAAGGCTCTTCTTTGGTGGCTTTCAAATGAGGAGAAAAGAAAAGCTTCTGGGGCCACTGGATGGGGGAGGGACTTGGTCCTTTTGTCTCCTCCAGTAGCCAGCCATACGAACATGAGCACAAGATGCTGTGCTGTTTCTGTTTGTATAATGTTTATTCTTTCTTGATGGAATATCAGTCTATCAATTCATAAACATTTATTAAGTGTGTACTACATATCAGGCACTGTGCTAAATGCCGGGGATACAAAAAGAAGCAAAAGATAGTCCTTGCAAGAGCTTACTATCTAATGATATAATATTAGATTAAGGAATATCTGAGTCAGTAGGAATTAGAACATAACTTTATGAGCTTTGAAAGGTAGGAAGAGCCATCACAGTAACAGCTGCTGAAGTTCATAGCTCTCTGACAGCAGCCAAGTCCAGCAAGATGCCAACTTTAAGAAGTATTTTGGTTGTTCCAGAACAGGAGTGGATTGACCGAGAAGGTGAGACACCCTGTCCTTCAAACAAGGAGGCTACTTGTCCATTGGCTGTGCTACATCCACAAGAGAATTTGGTGGGGATAAATATTTGTAAATCACCTTTTGAAATCTGAGTCCCTTCTTCCAATGATGGAGGTGATAGAGGAGCCTACACTCCTGGGTGCTGTTTTTATTTATTTATTTATTTTTACTTTGATCCCTGCTATATCTTTTCAGTAAATAAATATCCCTTTGTAAAAACTATTTGGTATTAATTTGTTAATTGACGTCTAGGAGAGATCAACTGATCAAAGTTACATTGGTACATTAATCACTAGTCAAATAAATAATAGTGAGACAGTATAAGGGCATATATACTAGGTAGTACCATTAGAGAAAATATTCCTAAATCCTCAAGTTACTCCTAAAATTTTGAGGGGAGATATAGCCAATCACCCTCTGGAGACTGAACCTGCTGGTCTGAGAATGTGAGCTGGACAAGTAAGCACAGTCCACATGTTACAACCAAAATATTAATAGAGCACTTTTTGTTATGGCAATGAACTCGAAACTAAAGGGATTCATCAGTTGGGGAATGGCTAAACAAAGCATGGTACAAGAAGGTAATGGAATATTTTGTACCAAAAAAGAACTGTTCTTATTAAGACTTGTATGAAGTGAAGCAGTAAAGTGAGAAGAATCAAAAAAGCAATTTACACAATAACAAAAATATAAAGAAAAACAACTTTGAAAGACTTAAGAACTCTGATCTAAGCAATGACTAACTACACCTCCAGAGGATCTAGATGGAGAATGTCACTTCCTAAAAGAGAACTGACGGATTTAGGGGCAGAAAGAGAGATACATTTTTCAATATGGCTAATGTGAGGATTTGTTTTACTTAACTATGCTTGTTACAAAGGCTTTTTTGTTGTTCTTTTTTTATGGAAAAAGGGAGGCTAGCAGTAGTGCCACCAAAAAGAAAAAAAAAGAGATTCATTCAAATATTTTTTAAATGTACAAAAGAAATTAGAAGGAAGTATAGATAAATAGAACTGCTTCAGAATTAAAGTATTGAATTCATATATATATATATATTATATATACAAATA
>CM053772.1:149379996-149445092 GCA_028658325.1 Potorous gilbertii
CCCCTTTTAATAAAATTAAAAAAAAAAATCAAACTGGAAGGGGAAGACCCTCAGGGTTCCTGGGTAAAAGAGAAACAGGTTACTATTTAGTATTTACATTCACTCTGTGCTGGGTGTTTGGAGACCTGTTGTCCAATCTATGAGCTCCAGAGTGAATTGGGCTTTCAGTAAGAAATCTAGCCAGTAAACTCAAACGAAAAAAGGCAACTTTTGGCCATGGCTAGATAGGTGTCCAGTTGCCTAAAGAGTTTTGCACCTACCTAGGTTAAATCATTCTTCTATCTGACTCTTCTTGGACACTTTCCATATTAGAATATCCTAAAACAGATCCACATGTCACACCCATGGGCAAATCTAACCCTGAGGGAGGCAATAAAAAAACATGAAATCAATTACATCACAGACTTGAAACTGTAGGGAATCTTAGCGATCATCTTGTCATAGATGACTCCATTTTGTAGATTAAGAAACTGCGGTCTAGAGGAATTGTTACTTGCCTAAGGTCACATAGGTATTGGGTAGGAGAGCTGAGATTTGAACCCAAGTCTTTTGTCTAGTTTGGATAGCTAGGTGACACAGTAGATAGAGTACCATGCCTGGAATCCCGAAGACTCATCTTGACTTCCAATCCAGCTTTAGATACTTCCTAGCTATGTGACCCTAGACAAGTCACTTAACCCTGTTTACCTCCATTCTTCACCTGTAAAATGATTTGCAGAAGGAAATGGCAAAATACTGCAGAAGCTTTGCCAAGAAAACCCCAAACGTGGTGCCTAAGGCTCAGATGTGACTGAACAACAACTTCTGTAGATTAGTGAAAACAGCAACAACAAATCTGCCACTGATCTTGGTCAAGTTCATTTCATCTCTCCAGGTCTCAGTTTCCTCTACAAAATTCCAAGTTCAATACACCACATGGACCAATTGTAATCCAATTCCTTTTAATTAATTTCCATATATAGGGCAGAAAACAAAATTCTGTTTCATGGAGCTACTAGGCAAACCTAGGTTTTCTGACACCAAGTTTAGTTCTTTTCCAGTATATACCCATTAATCACTAGTAATGGAGGAGGAAAAAGGCTTCTGTAAGTTTTGTTTAAAGGAAGATTGAGATTCTTAGAGGTGCAGTTGAGGAAAGAGTATATTCCAGGCTTGGAGGGGAAGGGAGTGGTTTACACAAAGGAACAGAAACCACAAATGAAATGAAATGAATGGGGAATCAGTGGGCAAGTTTTCCCAGAAGTAGAGAGGATAAAAGAGAAAAAAGCTTAGTAACCTGGAAAGATAGCCTAGAGACAGATTTTGAAAGGTTTTAAATGCAAAACAAGGGGATGTGTACGTTATCCCTGGAGGTGAAAGGAAGTCACCTCATCTTCTTGAGCCAGGGTGTGACAAGGTCAGACTTGTTTTTAGGAAGAGCAATGGGGTTATGTGGAAGACTGATTAGAGAGGGGAAAGACTGGAGACAGGGCAGCCACCTAGGAAGCCCCAGCAATAGTCCTGCTTGGAGAAATCATTTAGACACATACACTTTCAGAAGAATAATTAAGAGTAATGTTCATTCCAAACACTAAAAATTATTCATCCAAGGAAAAAAGAATTAAATACAAAGCATCACAAATCATTCAATTCCCTGAATTAATAAAACATTCTGTAGAGCATTGTTAGTATTACAAGGTTGGACCATTTGATGTGGTTTAAAGTGTTAAAACGATATAATTCATCTAAAAGAAATAATTGGCCTTGTTTCATCAACAAAGGAATTAGTTCATACATATTCTGGCATCTATACTGTTTTAACAATGTTAGACGTTTTAAAAATCTCATTAATTCAACATTTATTTTTCTGATGGTAAATTTTATTGTGAAACAACAACATACAAAGCACCCCAATGCTCACAGTGGGTACAAAATACAAAGCAATAAAACATTTAAACAGAATAACAATTATAAATAGGTAGATAGATAGATAGCATTTATGTAGCTCTTTAAGGTTTGCAAACTTTACAAATATTTCATTATGTCTTCACAATAACCCTGGGAGATAGGTGCTATTATTTTCCCATTTTACACATGAGGAAACAAGGCTAACAGAAATTAAGTCACTTGCTCAGAGTTGAAATAGGAAATGTCTGAGGCTGTACACAGGTCTTCCTGAGTGCTGGACCAGGAAAGCTGATCTTCCTGAGTTCAAATCTGGCTTCAGACTGTGTGATTCTGGGCAAGTCTCTTAATCTTGTTTGCCTTAGTTTCTTTATCTGTAAAATGAACTGGAGAAGAAAAAGGCAAACAATTCCAGTGTCTCTGCCAGAAAAACTCAAAATGGAGTCACCAAGAGTGGGACACAATTGAAAAAATGACTTAATAATAGCTATCTCCCGACTCTAGGTCCCACCTGGCAGTTTCTGTGAATAAAGTATTGTGACAGTCCATGAACTCATATTCCTTAGCAGGTGACATGGCAGCATACCTGAAGGCTGTTGCTGTGAATAATTTTAAGGGTCTAATCATAAGGTATAATAAGCACTCTATTCTGAACTACACCTATTCAGCAAACTAAAGTATTCACAATTTGGGCCACATAGCATAATTTATGATGATGATAGCCTATCATCCAGTAAACAACATAAGATTCAATATGTAACATGGGACACAGCATATATCATTGCATCCAGTTATCTTATAACATTCCCCAAAATGCTCATTTATACAATCAGGGAGTCCCACACCAGGGTCTTTTCTAGCATAACACATTTATAAGGGGTAGCAGAAAATATCACACTGTCCACCCCTAGGTCACAGTAAATTTCAATGCCCTCAATCCAAGCTGAGTGTCCCATTAAAAGTCTTCTTTCATCTTGACTCAAGGCTGACTTCCAAGCCTCATGACTCTATGGGCAGACAACTTTTGGCTCTTGCCTGGATTCATACACAGGCAGCTCCTGGCTCCTGCTCCTTGTCTCAGCTCGTGACTCAGCTCCACTCCAAGCTCTCCTTGCTCCTACCTGACAGCAGGCTCCATGGGCTCCTGCCCCCAGCTTCTGTCTCTGGGGAAAGCTTAACAGGGCAATAACAATATTTATACATATTACCAGCACCACAGTCTCAATTCACTTTTCACAGCCTGAAGGCTCCTTAATAATGAATGGTCTCTGCTCTTCAGCTCTATTCACCATCACAAATGGGAGGCTCCATAGACCAAGCTCCCTGAGTGGGGACGCATGGGTAACCCAGATCATTCTCTCCCTTCTGTCTCCTTCTCCCCTTCCCTTGGGGTTTATTGACTGGATGTCTTTCCTTCCTTCTCTCCCTCCCTCCCTCCTTCATCTCCAGTCATTCTGATGAATATCAGGTCACTGGAGCCAGATGACTCAGGAGAAGAAAGGAGGAGCCCTCCCTCACTCAAAGCAAAGTCCAGTGCAAGTCATGTCATTATTTCTCTGATGTCATGATCCTCTTTGAAAATGAAGGAGGAACACAACAACAGCTGCCACCATTAGGCTTCTCAATGCTCAACATCTTTCTTCATCTTCATTGTCTCTTCTCTTTACTTTCTTCATCTTCATTGTCTCTTCTCTTTACTTTCTTCTTAATGCCAGCTTGCCTTCCCAGCGCGGGCTCTCTCTACATGCACACACACATATACACATGCACACACACGCACACACACATACACATGCACACACACGCACACACACCTGACTGGCTCAGCACAGAGATCTCACATGCATAGCACATAAACTCAGCATCTCATTGGCTCAGTGCCAATGGCATGAGAGCCCACGCAACTCAATACCTAGTGCCACAGTTGTGGATTACCAGGGTTAATCCCTCCGATGTTTACAACACAATCTGAGGCCAGGAAACCAATTCCAGTAAAAACAACAAAAATCCCACCTTGTTTGAGGTTATAGCAGGTTACCTTTTGTTAAAGGAAGGAAGGAAGGAGAGAGGCAGCTTACTAGAGATCACGATGGAGAGAGTACTGGGTCCGAGGTACAGAAAACCTGAGTTCAAATCCTGCCTCAAACACTTACTAGCTGTTTGATGCTGGGCACGTCACTTAACCTCTGTTTGCCTCACTTTTCTCATCTGTACAATGGGGATAACAACAGTACCTAACTCACAGTGTTGTGGGGATCAAAAGAGATATTTGTAAAGTGCTTAGCATAGTGCCTGGCACAAAGTAAAGGCTATTTAAATACTCCTTGTTCTTGTTAGGGCAGAGAGCTGGCTTTAGAGGCAAGAAAACCTAGGCTCAAGACCTCTGATACATACTGGCTGTGTGACACTGGGCAAGTCATGTAGCCATTTTTGAGACTCACATCTCATATATTAAATGGAGTGAGGTTGAAGGGGGCATATTATGTCCCCTAAGATTCTTTCCAGGTCTAAATATGAGATCTTACACTCAGTGCCCCTGAGAACTTCCTAAGACAATTTTTTGAAAAAAGGTTCCAATATATCTTGGTAAATCAAGAATCTCCATGGGAATTCTGCACATAACAAAGAAACCACAGGTTCCATCCAAAATAACAGCAGAAGTAGTTATAAAAGAAGGGAAGTGTGTGCTTTCTATGAATAAGTATCAGCATTATGCATGGTTTTGGACCTGAGTTTTGTTGCCATTTGAAATTGCCTTCATTTGTATAACTGCAACATTGTATACACTATGCATTTGGCTTTGCTTTCTTCCCTCTAAAACCCTCCAAACCAGTTTTCCAATATTGTTTTGAATTGTTGATCTCCATTATTTCTTATTGCACAATAGGATTCCATTACACTCATGTACCACAATTTGCTTACCTTTTCTCCAATCACTGGTGATATTTCCAATATTTTGCTTTTACTTATAGTATATCTGAATATTTTTATACAGATAGATCTTTTCTTGCTGTCAATAGCTTTCTTGGGGGTCCAATGGTGTATCACTGGATAAAAAGGTAGGAACAATTAATCATCAATTAGGCATCTTCTATATGAAAAGTGCAGAGGCAGAGGGAGATAACAAAAACGAATGAGACATTGTCCCTGTCTCAAGGAACTTGACATTTATTAGCACAGATAAGAGGAACACAGGTAACTATGGTACAGATTAAGTACACAACAGATGTAGGAATAAGGGGTTCTGAGAGTTCATAGTAGGTAGAGTTCACTGTTTCCTGGGGAGGAGGGAAATGTGGGAAAGCATCATGAGGTAGTATAAAATTCTGGAAGGTTAGATTTTTCACACACAGAGATGGAACCAGATGAGAAATTCATTTTCAGCCCTTTTGGAATCTAAGTTTTTCATGTAAAATGGGGTTGCAATACCTTCACAAGTAGAGTTCATTCTTTTTTGTTATTTTTTACAAAAAAAAATTATTTTCTGACTCTTTTTTCAGTTACCAAACTACTCAAATATGAAAGGGATAGTCAGGACCTCATCCAAAGACTAGAAATAAAAATAAAAGAAGTCTCTGCCCTTGAGTTTACATTCTAGCTAAATTCAAGGACCACAAGTAAGAGTGTGAGAAATAATCATCTTACCAGAAAATTCCACATGGCCTCAGTGAATTAAGGAAAGACTTTATTTATGGTTCTCTCACCACACATAGCAAGAGCCTGGGTGACCCATAAGGAGACCCATCCTTTCAATCACAAAACTTTTATGTTTACGCAGATTGGCATTTCCCTCCTTTGTATCTCATTGGCTGAGCTTTTCAGTCTACGGCCTTCCCAAGGACCCCTAAAGCCCACCCCATTCTTACATTTCTCATTTCCACAGTTCAGTTCCCTCCCCTCTTTCATCTTCATTCTCTTTCTACTTTATTTAGTAAATAAATAACAAGCCATAAATACTTTTAGTCTCATTCCAGGATGTCTGCATCCGATTTTATGATCTTGATAGCATGAGAAAGGAATCTTCTCAATAGCTAAGAGAGTTGACCAAAGTGTGAGTTGAAGACTCCATGCAGGATATCCATAAGAAAAGTCCAATTATCTAAGACTGCGCCTGGGTTAAGGGGCCTCATCCTTAGTGAGCTGCACCCAGCCTGGCCGTTTTTGATACATAGGAACAAGGCCTTCTCAGAACAAAAGACAGCGTCTGCTCTCTACTTTGGGGCTACATCCCTGCTGCTTTCTGCTGCCATCAGTTATCTCTTACATTAGCCTTGGGTTTGGCAAATTATGTTTCATACAATTTCATACAAAATCCAATTATCCCTTACAACAGGAAGCATTGCAAGTTCCTTATTCAGGTTGAGTAATCAGTCAGACAACGAGCAGGTGAATAAGAGCTATACCGCATGTAAAATAAATATGTCCACATGGGTTATCTAAATGTGTGGACAGGTAACTTAAGGATGGCATGTATAGATGATACTGGAGTCTAGGCCATCTCTCTCCTAGAGATAAAGAAGGGAAACAAGATGCCTGGATTCGTGGTCCTTCCCTCCACTATTTCCAATAGGAGTATTGGGCTATATATTGCCATTTCCCCTAAAATATTGCTGGTCATGGGGTAATATGGCTTCCAAACAAAAGCTGCTTTCCTGGTTGCTCCTAAGGGTGAAAGTGACTCTACCCTTACATTTAACAGACTGGACCCATCCTACCAAAAACCCACTATACTAAAGACTGTCACAAACATTGAATAGTAAATCCATTCATCCAAGCAAATAGAAATTGGAGAAACTAGACAGGGTAGAATATGCCAGAAAACATGAATGAAAGAGCAAGAGCCTTTCAGATGGGAGACAGACGTGATCTCTGCTCACACTTATGAATGAGGATGTGATATCAGCCCAAGGGAAATGTCTCTCTCTGTCTCTGTCTCTCTCTTTCTCTCTCTCTGTCCCTCTCTGTCCCTCTCTGTCTCTGTCTCTGTCTCTGTCTCTGTCTCTCTCTCTCTCTCTCGTCTTCAGGGAGACCAGCTGGAGAACAGGGACATTTTGAAGAACCTGCTTCCCCTAAATGTCTGAAGTGTCCAACAACCATTTCCAAACCTTACCAACCTCCCCAGCTTTCTAACTTCGTTTTTATTGTTTTTACCCTTTAGAATGTAAGCTCCCTGAGAGCAAGAATTATCTGGCTTATTAATATTTGTTTCTTTAGTACTTGTACTGTTCTGGCAAATACTACGTACTTAATAAATGTTTTCTTTATTAGAGACAATTAGGTGGTACAGTGCTGGGCCTGGAGCCAAGAAGACCTGAGTTCAAATTCAACTTCTGAGGCTTATTAGCTGCATGAACCTGGGAAAGTCACTTAACTTCTGTTTGCCTCAATTTCCTCAATTGTAAAATGCAGATAATATTATTACCCCCTACCTCTCAGTGTTGTTGAGAGGGTCAAATGAGATAAAATTTGTAAAACATTTAACACACAGTAGTCATTTAATGAATGCTTGTTCTTTTCCCCATTAAGTGCCTACTATGGGCCAGGGACTATGCTAAGTTCTGGGAGAATGAAGGAAAGAAGATCCAGGAGGAAATGATAGTAGACACGGTACTAAATAGTATTCAAGAATTTACTGTATATTTCTTCAAAATTTAAGTGGTTTGTAGCTTCTTTGAACACAGGAGTTAGAGATTCTGTTACTAAGGTTCTTCTCTGGTGCCTCATTATGATATGAAAGAAACATGGTAAAGCAAAAGCTGATGCTCATTAAATGTGGCTGCTGCTGATCCACAAATAAGGACTCTATTAGCAGAGTGGAACGGGAGAGCCAGGAAAGTATATATTTTAAAATTCAGTATTTCTGGTTTGGTTTTTTTTTTTCTTTCCTCCCCCTAGATATGGTTACCAATAGACACAAATATGTATATATGTGTATACATATATATATATATATACATTTAAAATCATTCTATATATACTTCTATTTATCAGTTCTTTTTCTGAATGCATTTAGTGTTTTCCTTCATATATCCTTTGTAGTTAATTTGGGTATTTATAATAGTTAAAATGACTTATTTACTCAAAGTTGTTTCTAATATTGCTGTTATTATATACAATATTCTCTTGGTTTGGTTCATTTCACTCTTTATTATTTCATGCAATTCTATTCATGCTTTTCTAAGATCATCGAGTTCATCTTTTCTTATAACAGTAGTATTTTATCACAAATCGTATACCATAACTTGTTCAGTCGTTGCCCCATTGACAGATATCCCTGCCATTACCAGTTCTTTGTCACCACAAAGAGAACTGCAATAGATTGTTTTCCTTTTCCCCTAATCATCCTGGGTCAAAGGGTATAGGCGGTATAAAACTCTTAGGGAATAATTCTATATTGCTCTCCAGAATGACTGGGTAAGTTTACAGATCCATCAAGAATGAATTCAGGTCCTAATTTTTCCACATCCCCTGCAGCATTTGTCACTTTCCCCCTTCAATCATTTTAACCAATCTGATAGGTGTAAAATGGTATTTCAAAATGGTTTTAATTTACATTTTTCTAATCAGCAATGATTTAGAATATTTTTATATGACTATAAATTGTTTTGATTTCTTTATCTAAAAACTGCCTGTTCACATTCTTTGACCAGTTATCAATTACAGCATGACTTGTATTCTTATAGATTTGAGAAATATTTTTATGCATTTGACATATGAGACATTTATCTGAGAAACAATAATTTTTTTCCCCATTTTTTTTGCTTTCCTTTTGATCTTGGCTATATTTGTTTTATTTGAACAAACCCTTTTTAATTTAATGTAATTAAAAGTACATTTTATTTTGCCCTCTATCTCTGGTTTATTCATAAATTGTTCTCCTACCTATAAGTCTAACAAATAATATGTTCTGTGTTCTTAAAATTTTCTTATAATATCTCTCTTTATAACTAGGTCATATGTCTATTTTGACCTTATGTTGGTAAATGGTGTAAGATATTGGTCTCTGCCGAATTTCTGTGATGTTGCTTTCCAGTTTTTCCAACAACCTTTTTCTTTCTTTCTTTTTTTTTTTTTTTTACCAAATAATGAATTCTTATTCCAAAATCTTAAGTCTTTACACTTGTCAAATACAAGTTTACTATATTTATTTGCTGCTGTAAAATGTATGTCTACTCTGTTACTTTGATCTTTGATACACTTTCTTAGCCAGTAACAGATAGTTTTGACAATTACTGCCTTATAATATAGTTTAAAATCTGGTACTGTTAAATCTCCTTCCTTTACAATTTTCCCCCAGTCCCTGGATATTTTTGACTTTTGTTCTTCTGAATGAATTTTGTTATTCCATTGTTATAATTTTTTCCAGTTCACTAAAAGAAATTTTTGGTAATTTGGTCATTTGAGATAGCATTGAATGTATAAATTAGGTAAAATTATAATTTTTATTATATTGACCCTGCCTATCCATGAATAATTAATATTTCTCCCATTATTTAAATGCAATTTTATTGGTATAAAAATTAAAAAAAATAATTTTGTTCATCTATTTTTTGCTTATTTATTTATTTTTAGATTTTAACATTCATTTCCACAAAATTTTGAGTCCCAATTTTTCTCCCCATCTCTCCCCTACGCCTACCCCATAACACCTTGCGTTCTGATTATCCCTTCCCTCAATGTGCCCTCCCTTCTATCACACCACACCTTTCTCTTATTACCATCTTCTCATTTTTCTTGTAGGGCAAGATAGATTTCTGTACGCCATTACCTGTATTTCTTATTTCCCATCATTGCTGCCATAGCTGCCTGGGGCCGGTGCCAAGCAGGGGACCCTGCTCCCCTGTTGCCCAGTTAGGAAAGGTCTCTCACTGTCCTTTGAAGCTTTGTTTGGCACTTGTGGGTTGAGGGATCTGAGACTTTTCGCTGCTACTAGGGATTCTGCCCTGGAGGCCTGTTCTGGTCCTATTCTTCCTGGTGCTGGTGCCATGTGGTCAGGGCTGGGCTCCGCTCTGTGTTCCGTGTGATAGACCTTTCCTGTCAGACTTCCAGGTTACCTTTGGCTGGAAATCTCTTTCATTCTGTCGTTCTGTGGCTTCTGATGCTATAGAATTTGTTGAGAGTCATTTTTTACAGGTATTTTATGGGTTGTGGGGAAAGAGCTAGAGTATGCGCATCTTTCTACTCACCATCTTGGCTTGGCCCTCCTGTTCATCTATTTTTTAAAAAGCTCCTAGTTTTATTTATTATTTCAATGAAGGTTTTTTCCTATTTTTAGTTTTTTTAGTCTTTGTTTTGTTTTCAGAGTCTCTCTTCTCATGTTTAATTGGGAGTTTTTATCTGTTGGTTTATTAGTTTTTATAGTTGTACGCTCAATTTGTTGATCTGCTGTTTTCCTTTTGTGTTAATGTAAATGTTTAGAGATAATTGCTTTCCTTAGTATTGCCTTGGCTGAGTCCCATAAATTTTGCTACACTGTCTCATTGCTATAATTATCTTTAATGAAATCACTGATTGTTTCTATGGCTTGTTCTTTAACCCATCCATCTTTATTTATTTATTTTTGGTTTTTGGCATTTATTTCCATAACATTTTGAGTTCTAAATCTTTTCCCTCTTCCCTCCTTCCTCTTGCCCCAAGACTGTATGCAATCTGATATAGGCTATACATATACATTCATATTAAACATATTTTTACATTAGCAATGTTGTAAAGAATTAACCCATCTATCCTTTAAGACTTACTTTATTTCCAATTAATTTTTAATCTTTGTTTCAAATGCTCTTTATAGAATGTGATTTTCTTTTGAATTGTGGTAGAAATTCATTTAATATTTCTGCTTTTCTACATTTGTGAAGTTTTTATGCCCTAATACATGATCAATTTTTGGAAAATGTTGTGCACAGCTTAGAAAGGTGTGCTCCTTTCTATTCATTCATATTCATTATTCTCCAGAGTTCTATAACATCTAACTTTTCTAAAATTTTATTTGTCTCCTTAACTTCTTTCTTATTTACTTCATGTTTAGACTTATCCAGGGGGATTTATCAGAGGGGAATAAATTGAAATCTCCTACAATTATAGTTTTATTGTGTATTTACACCTGTAACTCATTTAACGCTTAGTTTAAGAATTTAAATGCTATGCCATTTTGTGCATATATGTTTAGTATTGACATTAATTCATTGTCTATGGTATTATAAAGCAAAATATAGTTTCCCTGTTTATCTATCTTAATTAGGTCTATTTTTGCTTTTACTTTATCTGAGATCATAATGGCTAACCTTGCCTTTTTTATTTCAGCTGAAGCATAATAGATTTTTTTCAGTGCCTCATTTTAACTCTGCATATCACTTTCTGTTTCAAGTTTGTTTCTTTTAAACAACCTATTGTTGACTATATCCCCAAGAGATCATAAAAATGGGAAAGGGACCCACATTTACAAAAATATTTATAGCAGCTCTCTTTGTGGTGGCCAAACACTGGAAATCAAGGGGATGCCCATCAATTGGGGAATGGATGAATAAACTGTGGTATATGAATGTAATGGAATACTATTGTGCTATAAGGAATGATGAACAAGAAGACTTCAGAGAGGCCTGGAAAGACCTATATGATCTGATGCTGAGTGAAAGGAGCAGAACCAGGAGAACTTTATACACAGCAACAACTACAGTGTGTGAGGATTTTTTGTGGTAGACTTAGAACTACGTTGCCATGCAAGGACTTACAAAATTCCCAATGGTATCTTAAGGCAAAAAGCCTTCCACATCCAGAGAAAGAACTATGGAATTTGATTGTGGAATGTAGCAGATCATTTTCTTTTGTAATACGTTTTGGTTTGTTTTATGATTTCTCCCATTCATTTTAATTCTTCTATGCAACATGACTAAGGTGAAAATGTATTTAATAGGAATATATGTATAGACCTATATAAAATTGTATGCAGTCTTGGGAGGGAGGGAGGGAAAAAAATCTAAGTTATATGGAAATGAATGTAGAACACTGAAAATAAAATAATAAAAAAAGAACAACATATTGTTCGATTTTGGTTTCTAATCTATTCTGCTCTCTTCTTCTGTTTTATGAGTACTTGCACATTCCATTATAATTGCTGTGCATTCCCTCCATTGTACTCTCTTATACTTTTTCTTTTTTTCCCTGCCTCCTCTTTAAGAGTCTGTTTCTGACTACTGACCCCTTTAATCTACTTTCCTTCATATTCTTCCCTTTCCCTTAAGTTTTTTCTTATATTCCCCTGTTGGGTAAAATGTATTTCTTGACTCAACTGTATGTATGTGTATTTATCCCTTCTTTAACCAGTTCAGATGAGAGTGAGGTTCAAGTGTCACCCACTTCCCTTTCTCCACTCATCCCTTAATTGCATAAACTTGTATAAAATCCTCCTTGCACACCCCATTTAGAGGTTATAAAGCCTGTTTTGGCCTGCTGCTCTGTGATGGTATCTTGCTATCTCATCACCTTACTAAAACTCTTCATGGAATTATTAGGAGAAAGGTAAATTTCAGCTCAATATAATGGGAAAAAAATCCCCAATAATTAAACTCCTCCAGAGCAGAATATCACCATCCTCCCAGTCTCACAGTTTTGTCAAATTATCCTAAAACCACAGGTTTGTGGCATTATCCTTTTACTCCTCATTCAACCCACATACTCAGTCATTTACTCAATCTTGTCATTTCCTCTTCCTAAACATCTCATGGCCAATCCCCTCTCATCAGCCATATGTAAACCAATTGATAAACATTTATTAAATTCCTTCTCTGTTCTAAGCACTGTGCTCACCATAGGGTATACAAAAAGAGGCAAAGTTACCGCTTTAATTCAGGCCCTCATTATCTATCACCTGAACTATTACAAGAACTTCCTAATTGATTTTCTGGCCTCAAACCTCTCTCTTTTTAACCTTTCTTTAAGTGAAGGTTTGATCTTGTCACTTCCCTGTCGGTTAAATTTCAATGGCCCCCTATTGCATTGAGGATCAAATACAACCTTCTCTGGCCCTTCATATCCTGACCCCAGCCTATCTTCTCAGTCACATTTTATATTGTTCTCCATTCTATATTCTATGTCCAGGCAGACTGTTCCTCCTCACATATGCCTTAACTCTGTCTCCCAACATGAAATGTGCTCCCTCCTCACCTCTATCATTAAGAATTCCCTTCCTTCCTTCAAGACAATTCAAGAGTCATCTTCCAGATAGGAGGGACCAACCTTTCTCAGTCCACATGCTCAGTAAAATTTCTCATACCTGCCCCCTCCATGCAATATGAAAAGAAATAATTTCTAAGGTTTACCATGCACATATACATAAGAAACAAAAGAGGTTGAGAACATAGCTAAGAATCATGATTCAGAGACAAGCACTCATCAATGGAATTAAAATCTTTTGGAATATTTCAATAGGATAATCTATTTACCTTATATGTCCTTTATTCCCTGGACAACTTCTCATACTCCTTGAGGATGAATGTCCCTCAGGCTGGGTGCCCGCATTCTAAGTGAGACCTTTCCTTATCCCCCCAGATGCTCATCACCTCCTTTCCAAAAATTATCTTTTGCTTATTTTTAATATTTTTCTGCACATACATATTATCTCCTCTTCATTCCCTCCTTTCCCCCTTCCCCCCAGTATAAGCTCCAGGAACTCTTATTTTTTTTTTTTTTGTCTTTTTTTCCTTCAGTGCCTAGTTCCTGGTACCCAGTAGGCAGTTACTAAATGCTTTGAGGATTGATTGAAACATATCAACTTGGAAAGCAGTAAGCTTCTCACTACCATAGTGGAGGCTGATCCCTTATTATTGCCCTTTCCCACAGACTTTTCTACCTCTATTTCTTCTTCCATTTCTCTTGGTTACCAGCCCCACCCATTACCTTGCATACCTTTGGGCATACTCACTTAGTTTTCCCAGTTAGTCATGTGTACTTAAGTCATCAGTTGCAGAAGGTGAATCCTCAATGAGATGAGTTTCCATGTTTGGCTTTGGGAATGATAATAGCTCACAGCATAGGGCACCATACAATTTCCAAAGCACTTTTCTCACAAAGCCCTCTGAAGTTCCTTGGCACTGTCAAGTGGTACAATGTTAGAAACAGAAATGATTTCATCAGTGGAAATGATGTTAATGAAGATGCATCACCATCTGCTTTTTCATGACATCCTCCAGACCATAGGGCCTTTCCATCTGCCTTGCAACTGAAACCTCCTTGAACGGGCACTGCTTGAAAGCAGACATCTTCTTTTCTGTTGGTATCCCCAGCACTTAGCATGTAATAAGCACTTAATAAATCCTTTTTTATTCATTCATTCAAGGAAGTTATTGTCCTCCACCTTTTAGATGATACTCAGGTGGTCACATAGAAATGCCAGAGAATAGTCCTGTGTTCTGACTTTAAGCCAAGTTCTCTTTCCACTGCACCATACATGGAATCCATTTTTATTTCATTAATGTCATACCTGAGTATAATAAATAGTTTATTAATTTTCATTGACCTAATTACGGTGTGCTGGATAAGCAGCCAATAATCTGTTTTCTCTAGAAAGGTTTAATTGCCAGTTAGTTTCCCTACACTCCCACCCAGCCCCCCAATCGTCCCAAATGCCTGGCCCCTCCTTTAGTTTTGTTTTGGGTGGAGAGGCACATTTCTGTTTCTTCTTTACCCGACTTGGCTCCCAAGATGAAGGGAAGTGCTCTGTAAACCATAAAGCTCTATAGGTGTGAACCATCATCCCCTTCAGCAGCTAATCTTGTTTCTTCATCTTGGATAAGGGGTTGCAAACTGATTTTAGTCTTAGCCCAAGAAAAACATAATTAGAAAACAAATTGCTGTAATATTATTTTATTTTTGTCAATAATAATGTTCAAGATTATTGTTGTGTTCATCTTTCGTTGCTGAAGAAGACAATGCCATCAGAAAAATGATGACATGACTTGCACTTGACTTTGTTTTGAGTGAGGAAGGGCTGTGCAGGGTCACCAGCCTCACTTCTCCTCCAGAACCATCTCAATCAAGATCATATGTGAAATGGATGAAGTACATACAACCCCCACCATCCTGTCTTCTACTGAGGTTATCCCAAAAATGCTCCCAGAGAGTCTACAGAAGATAAACTTATAACCCAAAACTTTGTTCAATTACAAAAAGCAACGATTTTGCCCACTGCAATAACTCATAAAATATTCAGCATCAAAGAGTGGCAGTAGGGTTATCAACTCATTCCAAGATCATTTCTATCTGAATGCTATCAAAAAACGTGAGAATAAGATTAAGAAATATAATATTAATGTCACATATTCCCAAAGCAGAAATTGCTGTGGTTATCTTTAACTCTTCCTTCTCCCTCATCTCTCTATAGCTTCTACCGTTAGATGCCTCAAATTCATAGCTTCCTCTGCTTGCCCCTCTCCCACTCTATCACAAGTCCTTACTACCACTTACCAAGGTTATTACCTCTTAATTGACCTTCTTAGCTCCTCTCTCTTCTCTGATCCAAGCAATCCTCCTCACCATTACTAGGTGTTTTTCTTCTGCTCTAATCTGTTCATATCACTCTACTTAAACCTTTCCATGTTTCCATATCACCTACTACATTTAAATTTCCAAACCGACATTCAAAACTCTTCACAATTTAAAACCAATTTATTTTTTAAGTATTTGCTCATATCATCCTCCTTCCATGTATTACATTCTCTAACCAAACTGGATTACTCATCAACCAACACACAAGCCCTATACTTTCCCATCTCTGTGTCTTTCCTATTGATTTTCCCTAAATCTAGAATAGCAATTGACCACCTCCTCCCATCTCATGAAGCAACGGAAAGAGCTCTGAGTTGGGAGGCAGAAGACCTGGCCTCAAATACCAGCTCTACCATATACTCTCTGTCTCTTTAGCTAAAGATCTGTTTCCTTATCTACAAAACAAGGGGTTAGGACTGGACAACATATGAGATCCCTTCCACCTATAAATCTACAATCCTATGATCTATTCATTAAATTGCCACCCATCCTTTAAAACCTAACTCAAATGATACTTTTCCCCTGAGGCCTTTCCTAATTTTCCCAAGCCCATAATGGCTTATATCTCTACCCTCCTCTTCTAGACTTGCCACATAGTCATTTGTGTATGTGTTTCTCTCCCAATATCCTGGAAGCCCTCTGAATATAAGCATCTTATATAACCCCCAGTGTCTAGCATAGTATTGTGAACATAACATACACACAAGGAATAGTAATTGCATCTTCTGAGCTGGATTATCTGCCATTTTGGATTATTTGCCCATGGTGCCCCTCCATTAGCACCAATAACCACTGCATAAAAATAGCATTTGGTGACCATGATGGCAGGCATCTCTCCTACAGTCACCACTCTAGTTCAACTCTTTTAACCTCTCTCCTGGACTGGTCTCCCTGTTTCCATTCTCCCTTGTCTCCTATCCATCCTCCACAAACCTACCAAAGGAACAGTTTTAAAATTATAGATCTGATCATGTTATTTTTCCATTCAAAAATCTGTAGAAGTTCATTAACTCTAGGATAAAATACAAATCCATAGTTTCTACAATCTAGCCCCTGCCTGCCCTTCTAGTATAATTTCCTGCAGCTCTTCTTTACATGATTTGTTCCATTTAAACATGCCTGTTAGCTGATCCCTATGTCTCACCTTCCATTCCCCATCTCCCTCACTTTTCATGGGCCCTCCTCTATGTCTGCAGGTATCTATTTTGTATAATCACTACTTTCTCCAAAGCAAGACTCTGGAGCTACTTCCTACAGTGACCTTTCCTGATCTCTCCTTCCACCTGTTGTTAGAGCTCTCTTCCTCCTAAAGTTACCTTGTACATCTAAGTCCATATATCCCTCCATGACTGCTCCCTCCCCAAGTGGATGGTAAGCTCCTTGACAGAAGGAACTATTATTATTGTTTATCCTTTGTTTTGTGTGGTCTCAACTTGTGAGTGAGTTGGATTTAAGTGAGGCAGTCACCAGCCTTACTCTTTCTTCCTGAGTTGCTAAAGTCCAGAAATACAACAAAATCAAGATGATTGGCGATTGCCCAGGACACAGTAGATGACCTTAGCATCTTCAATGCCTGACCAAGCTCTAAGCCTCCACAGTATCTGCTTCAGCCACTTTCATGGTCACTGGAACAAATTATTCTTACCCATTCCGTCAGGGAAAGTCTTTACATGCTTGGGTAGACATCCCCCATCTCACCAAAGATAACAGTGAAGTTCATTGCCCACTGATCCCTGCCCATCCTGTTTAATTCTTATCTATGCCTTCTCATAAACATGTCAGAGTGTCCAACCAACCTGCCTAGGGGCCTATATCAAATTTTCCTGATATTTTGGGAATTCCAGCTTACTTGTCCATCATTTATCCCTGCCTCTAGAAATATAACTGACTGACCTATTTTTCCCCCATCTTCCTAATTACAATATTTAGAAAACTTTGATAGTGACAGAGAAAAATCCAAGTAACATAAAACAAAATCAGGGGCATGAAAATTGAAAACTTCACTGGATTATTCTTCCTTTTAGATGTTTTTCTCTAATTTACCCTCCCATTTCTCCATCATCTTTTTAAAAAATAGATTTATCTCCAATAGATAAAGGGGCAAAGGATATGAATGGGCAGTTTTCAGAAGAAGAAATTAAAACTATCTACAGTACTATGAAAAAATGCTCTAAGTCACTATTGATTAGAGAGAGGCAAATCAAAACAACTCTGAGGGACCACCTCACACCTATCAGACTGGCTAACATGACAAACAGGAAGATGATACATGTTGGAGATGTGGGAGAGTTGGAACACCAAGTCATTGGTGGTACAGCTATGAGCTGATCTGACCATTCTGGAGAGCAAGTTGGAACTACACCCATACTACAACTGTTGGAACTGTACCCAACTACAACTATAAAATGTACGTACCCTTTGATCCTGCAATACCACTTTTAGGGCTGTAACCCGAAGAGATCATAAAAATGGGAAAAGAACCCACAAGTACAAAAATATTTATAGCAGCTCTTTTGGTGGTGGCCAAGAATTGGAAGTTGAGGGAATGTCCATCAACTGGGAAATGATTGAACAAGTTGTGGCATATGAATGTAATGGAATATTATTGTACTGTAAGAAATGATGAGCATGTCGACTTCAGAAAAACCTGGAAAGACTTGTATGAACTGATGCTGAGTGAAATGAGCAGAACCAGGAGAACATTATATACAGTAACAGCCACAGTGTGTGAGGACTATTTTTGATAGACTTAACCCTTTACAGCAAGGCAAGATGTAAAACATTTCCAAAGAACTCATGACACAAAATGCTATCCACATCCAGAGAAAAAACTATAGAATCAGAAAGTAGAATGAAGAAGACTATTTTCTGTTATGTTTTTCTCATAGCCTCTCCCATTGGTTTTAATTCTTCCATACAACATGACTAACGTGAAAATGTGTTTAATAAGAATATTTGTGTAGAGCCCATATAAGATTACATGTTGTTTTGGGGAAGGAGTGGAGAGAGAGGGGAAGAAAATTTAAAACTTATGGAAGTGATTGTTGAAAACTGGAAAAAAAATAAATTAATAAATTTGGAAAAATTCAAATAGATTCAATTTATTTATTTTTTAGTATTTACCAATTAAAAAAACTGATTTATTTATTTTTAGTTTTCAACATTCACTTCCATAAGCTTTTGAGTTTTAAATTTTCTCTGCCTCCCTCTCCTCTCCCCAAGATGACATGTAATCTGATATACTATGCTCTACATATACTTTTATATTAAACATATTTTCATTTTAATCATATTATAAAGAAGAATCAGAACTAATGGGAGGAACCATGAGAAAGAAGAAACAAAACAAAACAAAAAGAGAGCAAATAGTATGCTTTGATCTGCATTCAGACTCCACAGTTCTTTCTTTGGATGTGGACAGCATTTTCCATCATGAGTTTTCTGGAACTGTATTGCTCAGAAGAGTTGTCTATCAAAGTTGGTCAAATAGATTCACTTTAAAAAGTAGATTTTATTAATAACTTCTATTTTAATATCACTATCATTTCTAGATATTTATATTCCTGCAGCCCAATGTGGATTGAAGGGAAACGCTTCAATAGGAACAGCTGACACTGGAACCTGTCACTGGACAATGTATGTAGCATTCTGTCCTTATAGGCCCCTGCCTTTCTGCCAGGAGGAGGAAGGCATGTTCTATTATCTTCTCTAAGTCCTTTATTCAATCATCATTGAAAAACAGTCAGAAAGACCCAGGTTCAGATCTGACTAGCTGTATACTTCTCATCTGTAAAATGGAAGGGTCAAACAATGCTCTCTAAGTTTCTTTCTAGTTCTAAAGCTCTGACTCTACGATCTTTTCACCAGGTATTTCTCACCACACTCTGATTCTTCATCTTTGCCTTCCTCCTGACCTGGCCTTGTGATGTTACTAGAAGCGTAGGCCCTAAGTCCACACCAGAGCCCAGAGCTCCTTAGAGGTATAAGGATGTGACAGCTGTGACATGTTTTTCAAAGTAGAGCAAAAGATGAAAGAAAAATGATCCTTCACTGTTTGTTTAGCTACTAACAAAGGGAAGCTAGGTGGTTCAGTGGATAGAGGGTTGGGCCTGGAATCAGGAAGACATCTTTGTGAGTTCAAATCTGGCTTCAGATACTCGCTAGCTATATGACCCTGGGCAAGTCACTTAACTCTATTGGCCTGTTTTCTCATCTATCAAATGAGCTGGAGAAGGAAATGGCAAACCACTGCAGTACCTTTGCTATATGGAGTTACAAAGAGTTGGACACCACTGAACAACAACCTTCAAGAACAGTCCCCATGCATGTGCTCAGTAACTAGGACCTTATCATTCTAATCCAGTAATCACTTATTCAGCATCAGGTAATGAAATAAGGACTGGATTTGTAGTCAGAAAGTGTGAGTTTGAATTCTCCTTGATAAAATGAGTCAGTTGGATTAGATTATTGGGAAGGTCCCTTTCAATTTTTCATCTATGAACTCTCAAATCGAAGCGCTTTAAATACCATGGCAGATGAGTTGTGTGCCTCTGGGTAAGTCACTTAAACTTTCTGAGCCTCAGTTTCCTTATTTCATAGATGAGGTAGTTGGACTTGACTTGATGACTGCCAGGGTCCCTTCCCACTCCAAATCTATGATCCCTAAGGCCGATAGTAAGCACCAGGGACTTTGCTCCCAGTCATAATAACATTCATAGCATATTTACAAACTGTTTTTACAATTTATCAAATGCTTTCCTCCCAACAATTCTGAAAGGTAAAGGAGTGGAGTAGAGGAGGCATGTACATAAATTATTGATACAAGGACAGGGAAGGACTATGATAAGTTCACAGGAGAGGTTCACATGAGAGATTTGTGACAGAAATAGTGAGAAATCTGAGGGAAACATCAGTTTTAGCTGTGGGGTGAGTCAGGGCATCAGGCAAAGTAACATGCTTTTTTTAAGTGCTTAAAATGCGTTAGGCACTGTGCTACACTCCAGGTACACAAATGTAAGGAAAAAGAAAGGTAATCCCTTCCCTCATTCTAATGGAGGAAGATGCCATGCAAAGGAGAGTTGAAAAGCTGGGGAAAGGAGAAGTGGTAACCTGCCAAGTCCTGAGAATCAGAAGCAGAGCTAATAGGAGAATGAATCATGACTGGAGCCTGGGCTAGGAGGAAAAGGAGGAGCTTCAAAAGGAAATGATCTGTGGGAGAGAGGGCAACCAGGGGGGATGGCATGAACAAAGACAAGGAGATGAGAAATAGTGGGACAGAAATAGGGCACAGGGAGTCATGTGATTTTGCTTGAGAGTAGAGTACATGAAGGGCATCATGGAATGTAAAACTGGAAGACTTTAGGGATCATTTAGCCCAGACCTTTCATTTTACAAATGAGGAAATGAAAGCCCAGGAATGTTAAGTGATTTATCTAAGTGAGTGACAGAGCAAGGATTCATGCCCAGGCCTAACTTCAACCCAGTGCTCTTTCTACTATACCAGATAGGACTGAAAAGGTAGGTGCAAACTAGGGAGGTTGAGGCAGGTCTTATATGTCAGGATCAAGAATTTCTATTTATATACATGTAGTGGGGGCCATTGAACATTTTTGAGTAGAGGATTTACTTGTTCAAAGCATTGTCTTATGAATGATGTGAAGGGAAGGAATGTGAAAGGAAAAATCTTAATTTAGAAGCCTTTGCCCGCTCCCTTATTAATTAACATGAGAATTCTGGGACTTGTAGTTACCTTTGAGTAGCATTCACTTATTCTTTCATTCAAACTTTGACAAACATTTATGGTGCACCACGTGACCAAGTCATTTATCCTCACAGCCTCAACTTCCTCATCTGTTAGATGGGAATTATAATGCTTTTAGCAACTGCTTCATTGAAATGCTATGATATCAAATATCATTTAAAACATGCGAAGTACTTCATAAGTTAGAAACAACTATAAATACCTATAATCACATGCAAATAATTACAACATAATAATTATGTATCAATAAGATTATAGAATGAAAATAATGGCAAATTGTGATCGTTACCCTCAAATGCTAGTCCAACGTCTCAGCAAGGCTTGGAGATATGACAGGGAGATTTACAAAAATGAACTAAACGTTGCAAGGTATTTTGAATCTCACAGCAACTCTGTAAGGTGGGTACCACAGGTTTTGTCATTCTTATCTTACAGATGAAGAAACTGAGACTAAGACAAGTTAAGTGGCTTGCCCACGGTTCCCTAGATGGTGTCAAGGGCAGGACTTGCACCCAGGCCTTCCTGACTACAAGCCAACATTCTCCACTTTTCCATGTTATCTCTCTGAAGTAAGCCTAGAAAGGTGGATTGGAGTAAGACCAGCGAGGTCCTTGGATGTCAGATTCATTCAATTAAGTAGAAGACTGCTGTCTTCGGATTAACTGTTACATTAATGGGTAGGATGGATTTGAAAAGGGAAAGACAGAAGATGAAAAGACCCATTAGGAGACTATTGGAGTAGACTAGGTTGGGAGAAAAAATGAGTATCTGACCTAGCCTGGAGTACAAGTATAGGAGATAGATGGTAGAGATAACAGTCAGTTAAATAAGATTTACTTGAGACCCCAGTTAAAATCCCACCTTCTACAAGAAGCCTTTCCTCATCCCCTTAATGCACTACTTCATTGTCACCACTTCATCCTGTGTATATCTTGTTTGTATGTAATCATTTGTATGTAGTCTCCTCCAATAGACAGAGAGCTCCTTGAAAATGGGACTGTCTTTTGCCTTTGTTTTCCGTAGCATATGGTCCAATGCCTTGCACATAGTAGGTGCTTAATAAATACTGAATGACTGCCTTGACAAGCCAAGTGTAGACTGCAAGTAGAGATGAGGGAGAGGGAAGAGTTACAAATTATTTTAAAGTTTCAGGCGTGGGTGATGGGAAAGTGGTATGACAGAAACTGAGAAATCAGGAAGAAGGGGTTTGGGGATATAAGACAATGTCATTAATTTTCAACATGTTGTGTTTGAGTTGTCTGAAAGATGTTCAGTAGCAAGCCATTGGAACCATAGACATAAAGATCTAGAGACTAGATCTAAAGATCTAGGTTGAGTGGGGCTGTCCGTAGAGACTGTTCTGTTTGCAAAGAAGACATGACACATAGAAATGGATCATCTTTCTGTCTTCTCCCTTCAACATCTCTCTTCCATTCCCTACTGTCAAGGTCTTTCATAATTAGCCTTCTATCGAGTCCTTACTCCATTGCCATCACTGGACTGTCTGGGGATGCTATGACTTTAAAAATTTAAGAAGCTGCATTAGAATACTGGGATAGCCCGTAAAGTGCATAGGACACTATTTGCCAATCACAAAGAGTTCTTAGCAACCACTTGGAAAGAAGTTGGGAGCCATTAAATTGACAGTTGGGTCTGGAGAGGAGAGGGCAGAATCAAGGGGCTCTGCCTCAGAAGGTTTGCCAAAGGAAAGACTTAGAAGAAAAAGGGCTGACCCATGGCCTTCTCTCTGTCTCATCGAAAGCCTATCTCTTCCCATGTAGGGAGAAGGATGATTTTCACAGGTAAATCTGAGAGCTTCAGCTTACATTCTGCATAGAAATCTTGCCTTCCTCTCTTCTCACATGCATGTCTTTACACATATATGTATTTAGAGTGGCTATATTTTTGTGGCATATTTTACACAACTATACATTAAGATGTTGCTATAGACAGAGCAGAAGTGATGGACATAGCACAGATCAGACAATCAGGAGACTACCATTTCTTAAGCTCTTACTATGACCCAGTCACTGTATGAAGTATTGGGGATACAAAGAAAGATAAAAAACAGTCCCTGCTCTCAAGGATCTTAGAGATTTCATAAAACTCACATTATTCTCTGAGAGCTTCAATTTTCCATAGTGTTTTATGTAAATAGTCAAACTCTATGGAAGGCTTCCTTTTCCTCATCAGTCATTCTCATAGAATAAATGACTTTTAATTCCCATCCACCTAACAGATATGAAAATGAGACAAGTTTAAGAAATTTTATAGGATCATAACTTCAGAGCTTGACAGGATTTTAAGGATCATTGAATCTAAGGGTTCTTAGTAGATTTCAAGGAGCCCAAGTACCTGAATGGAGAAGAATTACACCTTTATTTCAATATAATTGGTTTCCTTTGTAATCCTATGTGTTTTATACATATAAAATCATTTTGAGAAAGGTCCATAGGCCTCAGTGAAGGGGTCCATAGACTCTACCCAAAAGGGTCCGTGGCACAAAAATGGTTAAGGACTACTGATCTAATCCAACTCCTCATTTTACAGATTAGGAAGCTGAGACCCATTGACATTAAGTGACTTACCCAAGGTTATGCTACATGTAGTCTGCCTCAGAAGTGAGATGCAGATTCAGTTTACTTACTCCAGAATGAGACCTTTCCACTATACTGCTTCCTTCCTTTTGTCATTCTTTCAACACTGTTTTAGATTGTGTATTTGTGTACATATAAAGAATTCCTAGACAAAAAGTTGAAGAGATACCACAAATCCTAAAGTTTACTGAGTTCATCTTAGAGGCAAAAGTTTACTAAACAAATTAACAGAGTAAATAGGACTGTGGGGAAAAGGTTTCAAATGCTTGAGAATAAACTTTTTAAGTACCTTCAAGTTGCAATTGTCTTAACTAATTACAAACACTTTAAAAATTTCCTATTTATTGACTATTAGCTAAACTTTGTAAGCCCTGTTCTAATGGTATATCAACAAGGACCCCAGCATACACAGGAGGGCCTGCTGTACAGGTTCTTAGATCTCCTTTTCTGAAAGGAAAGCAACTTTTGAGAGGTCAACAATTTACTTTAATCAAGCACATATAGCATTCCCTTAGTTCAGGGGAAAAAGTCAGCCCCTTGAACTTCAGAGAAAATACAAACAAATTACCAGCAGAAATTACAAACTGAAAGACCAACAGACAGGGTTTCTAATTGTCTGACCATAGGCAATACATACATCATTACCAGAGAGAAAATCACCAACATCTGGGTTTTCAAAGATGAGGTGTAGAGGGAGGTGTGAGGCCTCTTAATGGGCCGGGAAGCTCTTTAACTCTTCCCCTCACTCACCATTAACCTTCCAAATGGTCATCTTGCTTTAAGGTAATAAATTGACACATAGATAATGATGTATCCATAACCCAGTTTTCCTCTTACTCAGATTGGCCTTCTAGTTAAGCCACATGAAGGAAATTTTATTGTAGATCACTATTGGAGACAAATTCCTCACTTTACACATGATTTGAGCATTTACTAGAGAAGTAACTAATCCAAGGTCACACAGACTAGATGAGAGTTCTATAGCTTTTGTCTTCTGGTTTTAAGAAGTCTTTTATTTTCTGCATGTATCTACCTATCTCTTTCTGTTTGTTTGTTTATTGACCATGTCTATAATTTAATAGCTATATTTAATATTTAATACCTATAGAGAGCTCCTGAGGAAGGATGCCCTCTACAAAAACGAGTGTCATCCTCTGGGTGACCTAATCTTAGGAAGCTGCCTTGGAGAACCTGAGTGGTTCATTGACTTAATCAGTGTCTTCTAACCTTGTGTGGGCCAAATGTGGGCCTTGAACTCCTTTTTCCTGATTTTTGAGGCCAGTTCTCTATCCACTAAGACATAATGTCTCCTATGGTAAATTCTACTATACCTGAAAAGAAGACTGATGAATAAAAGAAAAGGTTAGACTGGCATCCTGACAAGGAGAAAGTCCTTGTTCCAAAATCTGTGAACAACCCACTAAGAATTGCAGCATTCCAGGTTGTAGAAGGCTGATCAAAATGCAGAAGTCCTAGAAAAAGATTAGGAAAAGCAAGAGCTTGCCATAAGCCATTTTTATGTATGAAACTGTAAGTGGTGGAAGAAGTACATAAATGTATATGCAATTTGGAAAAGAATTGCTCCATTAAGCTGACTTGTGAACCCATTAGTTTGTCCCGCTTTTCCCCTGTGAAGCTGCCACATTAACAGGGCTGTCTGAGATTCAATTACTTTAAACATGGAAAATGACTTCACACTGAGCTGTCAGTGGGTTTCCTTTATGGAATAAGGAATTTTAAAAAATATTATAAAATCAACATAGGCAGTTTAAAAGGAAACCTGGCATAGCGAATTAAGTAAGAATGACTTGGGAGTCATAAGGACCTGGGTTCAAGTAGTGCCTCTGATAAGCCTTGGCTCTGTGAGTTTGGTCAAGTTAATCAGTCAACTAGGATCTATTAAGTTTCTACTACATTCCAAGCACTATGCTAAGCACTGGAATTACAAAGAAAAGCTAAAAAGCAAAAAAACCAAAAAACCAAAACTCAGTCCCTGTTCTCAAGGAGTTCACAGTCTATTTTTACTTTTAATGTGCCCAGGCAACTCTCTTAGACTACTGGTCTGCAAAGTGTGGTCTTGAAGGGGATGAGTGGCAGTACCTGCAGAATGTGGCCTGATCTGCAAGGGATATGTGATCAACCAATTGGAAACTGGAAAGATAGGTCACTTGCCAAAATAGCCAGTCACGGGGCTTGTCACAACCACACCTACCCCTATTTCCATAAATTCTTCCATTCAGTCTCCTCCCTAAGCTATGACAGCTACCTGGCAGCTGCATAGGTTTTATGTGCTATCAGGGCAAGATAAATTAGCCTCTAAACACTGCTGCTGAGCAGGTGTTGATGGGAGAGTTGTGCCCGAGCTCCTTCCTGGTTACCCTCTGGGCTGCAGCAGGCACCTCAGAAGGTGACAGAAACCAGGGAGAAAGAGCATCGCTTTTCCTTTTTGCTTTTGCTTTTGGGAGGAATGCAGTAAGTCATACAGGACAAACAGAAATAGAAGATTGTGATCTGAATGACAGATCTCATCACATTTTCTTTCCCCTAAACCTACCCCTTTTACAAATTTCCCTATTCCTGTCATCTGCATGTATGTAAACATACACAAACATGTATTTTCATTTACATGTACATGTAATCCCCCCTCTTGAATCATAAACCTCCTTAAGGGCAGAGAATGGATAATTTTCCAGTTTTGTAAATAGGCCCTCAGGGATATTGAATTTATGGAACAGAATGTGCCAGAGACTAACATTTTTTGAAAATTTAAAGCAGCTAAGTGGCATAGCAGATAGAGTGCTGGGCCCAGAGTCAGGAAGAGTGCTCTTTCTGAGTTCAAATCTGGCCTCAGACACTAACTAGCTGTGTAGTCCAGAGCATTTAACCCTGTTTGTCTCAGTTTTCTCATTTATAAAATGAACTGGAGAAGCCAAGGCAAACCACTCCACTATCTTTGCCCAAAAACTACTTAACAGGATCACAAAGAGTTGAACATGACTAAACAATAGCAGTTAGTTATCAACATATAGTAACAGTGTTTTATTAATTTACATTTTAATTTTTATTATATATACATGTAAATAGATTTGCTGTTTATTTTCCTACATTTAGGATATCTTTTAAAATTATAGACTCTGACCTAGAGTCAGAAAGAAAGGTCTATTATTCTCACCCTTTTATTTTACAGATGAGGAAACTGAGTCCCTGCAAGGTTATGTGTATTATGAGCACACAGTTTTCTATTTTATGCTATCATTAGTCTATCATTAATGATCAAAAAATTCATCATATAAGGTTGTCTTCTTGTTATAGCTTTCAAGGACTCTTGAATGATTTTGTTTTCTGGATTCAAAACATGTTTGAAGAGAACCTTTGAGGCAATATTTTGCCTTACCAAATTAAACGCCTTTTTATAATCAATGAACAATAAGCAAGGTGGAATCTTGTATTCTCCACATTTTTAATCACTTATGTGATGGTAAATATATTATCTGCAGCAGAATACTAATACCTTCTTCACTGAAGGATGCTCTCAATGTGTGTATAGATGAATTCTCATCGAAACTTTATATCAATAGAAAAATAGGCAAATAGATTGAATTGATATTCAATTCAGTGGCCTTTTATAGAAATTAATAAGATCTGAAGATTTTTCAACATCTTTGGTAACTATTCTTCAGATATGTTATATCCCTCAGCACCTTCACAATTTTGCCATTTCCAGCATGAATTTCCTCATTACTCATTTGGTCTAGTGCCCAATAGATTATGGGCTCCTCAAGTGCCGTGATTATTTTTTGTCTTTCCTATTTATGCCCTGTGTTTATACTAGTGCCTAGCACATAATAGTTATTTGAAAAATGTTTATTGACTGACTGAATTCAGCTGCTTTTCGTGATTGTGTTCTCTTATGTATCATTTCTACCTTATATGTAAGTGCATCTGAAACTATGATGTTGGATTCTAAGTGTGGTAGCTCTACAATCCTTTCTGATGAAAAACATTTGTTATAAAAAATCTTTGTAGATTGTTTCCATTTTGTTGCACTTGTCCTTCCATTTTCATCATTCAAATATCATTAGGAAGTCTTTGCTTAGTTGAATCTCTCAACAAGGTCTCTTTAACCTAGTTTTACCTTACATTGTATCTACTCCCTGTCTCTCTGTTCATATTTTGTCATCACTGTCCAAGATTTTATGAATGAGCATTTATTTTTTTAATTCTAAACTTGTGTTGTTTTTGGTTGCCACATTTTTCTGCTTCACAAGGAATTCAAGTATTTGCTGAGTAGGCTTTTGAAAGGCTCTTTTGGTGCCCTTATTATAGCAATTGATTTGCATCAATTAAAATTCCATGTGAAATTAGTATGTGCCTGTTCTTTCATCCATATCCCATTTTTCATAATCAATAACTAATTTCAGTAGTTTAGGATGGAGGTTTTAATTGAATGCCTGATGTTTTTCTCATTTTATACTTTCTTCTAGCTTTGTACTAATTTTGATCTTATCTATAACAAGCTAATGGTCTGACTGTGTAATTTAGCTGAATCAGGAATGACTCCTGCATTAGTAATGAACTATTTCCTGTCTGTTAAAATATAATCAATTTGGGGTTTTGTGATGTTATTATGTGCTAGCCATGTCTAACATCAATTTATTTTCTTAAAAGAAGTATTGATAAGTAGACGTGAGGCTTCTCTATAGTCTACAAATCTTTGATCTTTCTCATTCCTTCTTCCTGATTAATATTTTCTAATATCTCTTTCACTATATACCATGACTGTATTTAGATTGAAGTCACTGAGTATCAAATAATATGTTGATTTATTTTGGAGAGTCTCACTGAATTTTTTATAGTTTCTCTATCATGTCATCTCTTGTGATAGAGACTACAATTATTTTCATTGTTGCTCTTCAGTTATTTCAGTCATGCCCAACTTTTCATGACCTCATTCAGGATTTTCTTGGCAAAGATACTATAATGGTTTGCCATTTCCTTCTCCAGCTCATTTTACAGATGAGGAAACTGAGGCAAAAAAAGTTAGGTGCCATACAGCTAGTAAGTATCTGAGGCCAGATTTGGACTTAGGTCTTCCTGACTCCAGCCCAGCATTCTATCCACTGCACTACCTAACTGGCCATTTTCCTTATACTCTTTTGCAAATACTCAGCATGAACACTGCAGTGTGAGACAACCAAATGTCCCATGAAATAGTGTGTCTTCCTTGCATTCAGTGCATGATACAACTTTGTCAACTCCATTATTTTTTGCTGTAAGGAGAAAATGAGCCATTCTTTCATTTAGATGTACCTTCCTTTTTTATTCTCATTTCAGCAAGAATTTCAAAATTGATGGGATTTTGGTTCCTCCATGACTCTTTCCATGTGCTGCTCATTGGGGGGACCTTTAGATCTCACATTTAGAGTTCCAAAAGCTCAGTTAAAATTTATAGAGAGTTGAAGAACTGTGTGATTCTTTATACCTTCTGTCCCACCCCACTTCACCCCCTACTCCCAGCTATACCACTGTCATTGAAGGAAAAGAAGAGGGTTGCCCAGGACTGAGGTCCATTTCATATTTTTTTGTCTGTTTCATGAATTGCTGTGGCCAAAACATTTATCACCAAGTGGTTATGAGCATCTTTGTCCTTAGTTAGGCTGGTCCAAGAAGAAGTCTTAGTCTATTGGTAAGGACAATGCTCACAGCCTTTCCAGAATGAGAGGATCTGCCATGACAGAATTCTACAAGTGTAGCCTTCAAAAAACCCATGCTCCCCTCCAAAACAAGAAAAGGTTTAGATGGAAAACTTTATAAACTAGTTTCCTAACAACACATTCAAAAGTATTCAATTTTTAATAGGATTTTTAACAGGAAAAATAAATAAATCTTCACATTAGATTCGCTCAATCTTCTACCACTTCAATCTTCTTCTTCTAGTTTATATAAGAACTGCTAGTACCACAGATCCAGAAAAAGTAGTTTTCAGATTCGATTGATTCATTTCAATAGGTCTTTATTGTGTGCCACCTATGTGCAAAGCATCATACTAAGAATTAAGGGAGATACAAAGATAAATGCCATGGCTCCTATGCTCAAGGAGTTATAATCTAGAAGGGGTAATATGTATACAAAAACCATAATAATTAAAAGATTGTAATCTCATAGAAGAAGAGGGCATGTAGTAGATAAGGCTAAAAGTTAACTTGTAAAGACATTGTATGCCAAGTTAGTCAGGAAGTTTGGGCACTATTTGTTCAACAATGGGGAGCCATTGAAGGGTTCTGAGTTATAACATGATACAGCTAAGCATTATTAAGAAAATACACCTGACCTAGTTGTATAGGTTGGACTGGAAAGGAGACACTATAAGAAGACAATTTTATTATAAATAAAAAGGTAAGATGTAATAAGGATCTAGCTATTCCCATGGTAGTAGGAAATATAGTTCAGGTTCAGTTTTTTTAGAGCTGGAAGGAACCTTAGAAGACCCTTGAATTTGACTTCTCCATTTTACAAATGAGGAAACTGAGGTCTCTTGGCAATTCATCCAAAGCAGGAAGTAAAAGATGATTTTGAGGTTTTACACCTGCTTTACTGGGAAAATGACGGTGCCATTAACAGAAACAGGGAAGCTTAGGAAGAGTAAGACTTGGGGGAAAGGTCTTGACCAAATAAAGGAATTGGCAGAATTGTTTTTAACATGTGCCCAAATTTTTGTATGTGAACTTGAGATATCAGTAGGACATTCTGAGGGAAGATGTCCAGTAAGTGATCACAAATATAGGTCAGAAACTCAGGAGAAGGTTAAGGCTAGATATAAGGACTTGGGGTCATCTGTATATAAAAATGATAGTTGATTATCTGTCAGAGGATGAGACTGAGAAAGGCAACACCATAGAGAAAGCACAGAAGACTAAAGACTGAGCCTTATAGGCTGCCTATATTTAAGGAACTAAGGGCTATCTCAAGGGAAATCCAAGAAAAGAGAGAGATAATAAAAAATAAGAAAGAAAACAAAATCAGAGAGATGACAATAAAGCCAGGAAAGACTTTCAAGAAGGAAGGACCTCTCAGCATAATTATATACTGAATAGAAGTCATAGAGGATGAAACTGAGAAAATATTATGGGATTTGGCAAGTAGATGATTCCTGGTGACCTTCATGAGAGCACTTTCAGTAGAGTGGTAGATAAAAATGCATTTTAGAATGTACTGAACACAGTAATCTCTATTTGCCCGAAACTTTGATCTAAGCAGGGCACAACTAGCAGCAGCTGTGAATTCCTAGAGTTGACCACTGAAATCTGCTTCATAGGTTAACTTAGTTCATCAATACATGTGTTTGGGACAGGCAATGCAAATGGAAAAGGAGATGTACCTACAATTGAATATAAGGAAGTTAGCAGGCTGAATTCTCTCTAGGAAACTTCATGGTACTTTTCATAATCCCAAACTGTTTTCTGGTGTAAAGTCCCTTCTTTATACACAAACATAGACCATATAGTGTTGGATGAATGAGAAGTTCAGCACACCACAATTTGCAGGGAATTAAAATTGTTGTTGACCTTTGCAAAGGACAATGGAAAGATGCATGGTGGGTATATGCAGCTCACAGCCAATAATTTTGATGAGTTCAAAAAGTTGTAATAAGGGATATCATAAAGGAAATGATAAAAAAAAGGAGGTAACCAATGGAAAGAATGAGAAACAGCAGATAGACACAGCCTAAGGGCCCTACCAGGGTCCAAGAAATATAAAAAGAGCTAGAAGAAAGCCTTTAGCACATTGGTTGAATTCTCTTTAGAGGATATTGGGAAAAAACATGGAGAGGAATTGCACAGGGTGAGAAGTCAGCGATCTGTTAGGGTGTCTTGGTTGATTGATTGTTGTCTTGTATTCTCAGAGAGGACCAAAACGACACCATTATGTTGGAGTCAAGAAATAAGTGTATCCAGCTGTGGGAGGAGACCAATATGAGCTTAGAACACTCTAGCACAGGTCAGGCACATATAGTCCACATGAAATAAGATCTACCAGTGAAATGAATACTCACATTAATGAGATCACAGATCTATTGAAGTATTAAAGAGAAAACCACTAAAAATCAGTCTCTTACAATATTTTCATATAGAATAATATAAAACAAACATGCACTAAGCACCTTCTATAATGCACAGCACTGTGCTATAGGATATGTAAAGTTTATAATGATGATTCACCTTTATATGGCTTTATTCTTTGCCAAGTTCTTTACATGCATTATCTCATATTTAGATAAGAAACCTTCTCTGCCCTTAAAATTTATGTTATGATAGGGAGATAAGATATCAATATATCTCCAATACACAGTATTACATAATAAAAATAGTTTTGTCTTAAACAATATTTTTACGTGAAGCTTGACAGAAGAAAGGTAGGTCATTATCAGCTTGGGCAAGGTGAAATCATGGAAGGATTCCTAGAGAAAAGAGAGATTTAAGATGAATATTAATAACAATTGACTTTTATATGGTGCTCTAATATTTACAAAGCAATTTCTACATAGATAGCAGTTTATAGGGCCAGTGTTTGACTGAAGAGGAAAGTTAGCTACTACCTCTTGGATGACCTCCTCTGTTGGATGGACAGAGCTATTCTTTTCTATGAAGAGGCTAATCCACAGCTCTTTTTGTGGTGGCCAAGAATTGGAAAGGCAGGGGATGCCCATCAATTGGGGAATGGCTGAACAAGTTGTGGGACATGATTGTAATGGAATATTATTGTTCCATACCAGCAGGTGGATTTCAGAAAAACCTGGAAACACATGAAGTGATGCTGAAGGAAAATTGTACAACATAACAGCATCATTGTGTGATGACTAACTTTGATAGATTTAGCTCTTCTCAGAAATGCAACGATCTAAGACAACTTTAAAAGGTTCATGATGGAAAGTGCTGCCTATATCCAGAAAAATAACTATGGAGTACTCTCTCGTGCTTTTTTCTGTTTGTTTGTTTATTTGTTTCATCTTTTTTGATGTTCCTCCCATTGGTTCTAGTTCTTCTTTACCACATACATGTGAAAATATGTTTAATACGAATGTATATGTAGAGACTATATCAGATTGCATGCTGTCTTGGGGAGTGGGGAGGAGAAAGAGGGGGAGAAAATTTAGAACTCAAAATCTTATGGAAGTGAATGTTTAAAACTAAAAAAATTTTTTTTAAAAGAAGGCTAATCCAATAGTCTAGTAAGGTGGCAATGAGGACTTTTGCAGGACAAGGGCAGGAGGAGTAGACATTAGGAAAAATATGCAAGAGATAATATGGAAATGGAATCAACAGAATATAGCAACTAATTGAATATGAGAGATAAAAGAGGGAAGAATAAAAAGTAATACCAAAATTATAAAATTATAAGATAAAGAGAACAAAGATAATTAGCAAAGTCAAAAGGAAGTGAATTTCTGGTGAAGAAAAAATGAACCTAGTTTTGGATAATCCATCAACAAATATTCATTAAGCACCTACTAAGTGCCAAGCAATATTGGTTGATTTTGAGCTTAGGGGATATCCAAAGAATATGTGCTGTAGGCAGCTACAGATACAGAGCTGGGGTTCAGGAGAAAGACTGAGATTGGAGGGCAATACAGGTATGTAGTCATTTGCATGGTGGGGATAATTGAATGTGAATGAGATTACCAGCTCACAGTAAGGAATTATAAGATGAGAAGCTAGCAAAAGAGAGAGAAGGAGCAATAAGGAGTCTAGAAGAAGAAGGAAAGAGGTTGATGGAATAAAGTACAAGAAGAGTGAGAAGAAAGTTACCTTTGTGTGTGTCATTACTGTGAAGGTTTCTGGTAGATTTGGTTCCTTCAGGACATCTCAATTCCTTCCTTCCTTCCTTCCTTCCTTCCTTCCTTCCTTCCTTCCTTCTCGATAATTAAAAAAAAACCTAGTCTTGCTTGTGACTTCTAATTCCTTCATCTTCCTTAAAGTCCTTCTCCTTCCATTCCCTCTCCCTTTCCCTTCATCTTCCCGGTTAAAGCCATCAGAGAGGAATAAGTGTACACTGACCCCTAGGAAGGAAGCACTTTACCTTTGACTACTGCTGTGTGTGAGTCTAGTCAATTTCCCTCACAGCAAGTGACAGCTGATAAGGGCTCTCCTTTTTAAGCCTCTCTGTATACCTGGCATTTCAGTCTCAGTTGCCAGCAATTATCTCAGAAAAGGCAAAAATCTATTAAAAGGCCCCGAAAGTTTTGCAAAGAAGTGGAAGAGAAAGATAATCCATTCCCTCAAGAACAACGGAAATAAAAGATGAATTTAAGGATGATCCAGTGAGGAGTACTTAATACTGTATGCAATCAGACATTAGTAATATACTTAAAAACCTGGAGAGTTATATAGAACTTTCATGAGAACAAAAGAAAATTAAGAACACATGAGTTCAAATCCCAGCTTTGCAACTTTCTACCTGTCTGACCTTGGACAAGCTACTTGGCCTCAATAACCTTCCTATACGCAAAATGAGGGTATAGGATTTGATGACCTCAAATCCTTTAGAGTTCTAAGTAAATTATACTGTCATCTTTCCTTGTTGGGCCAATAAGTATGGAAAGAAACTTATTGAAAAACTCACTGTTATTTAGGACAGTAGTTCCTCCCTCCCCCTCAACATGCCCCACCTGTGTCTTTTGTATATCCATTCCCTTTGAATAGGGTTCCTCCCTTCCTGGAACATGTTTTTTTTTCAAATTTAATTTAATTTTTTTTTCCAATCAATTAACAATCATTTAATTTCTCTTCTTTACCCTTCTTTTTCTCAACCCCTAGTGAACAATAAAAAAGAAGGAAAAAGAAAAATAGTCAGATAAAACAAATTTTCACCTTCACCCTTTCCAGGAATATATGCTTCATTCTGTCCCTCACCTCTCTGGTAGTAGGTAACATACTTCAACTTCAGTCCTCTGGGATCATCTCAAAATTATTTGTTTTTAAAAGAAGGAATCCCAACTCAGTCCCTTAATATCTGTGCAAGCCTGGGCAAGTCATTTAAGCTGTCTGGGCCTCAGTTTTCTTAATAGAAAAATGGGAAAAATAATTGCATCTGCATCACAGGCTTGCTATAAAGATCAAATGCAAAACATTCTGCAAACCTCTTGCACATATCATTATTGTGAGGGTTTGGGGGAGATTTGTTCCTTCAGGACATTTCAGTTGCTTTTTTTTCTAAAGGCCAGGATAATGAAAAACTAGGCTTGCTTGTGACTTTTCATTCCTCCGTCTTCCTTAAAGTCCTTCTGTTTCCATTCTCTGTCCCTTTCCCTTCATCTTCCCCATGGTTAAAGCCATCAGAGGGAAATGAGTGTCCATTGACCTTAGAAAGGAAGCACTTTACCTTTGACACCTGTTGTGTGTGATCCTAGTCAATTTCCCTCACAGCAAGTAATAAATGATAAGAACTCTTTTTTTTCTTTGGAAACCTCCCTGTATACCTGGCATTTCAGTTCCAGTTGCCAGCAATTATCTCAGAAAAGGTAGAAGTCTATTAAAAGGCCCCTTTTCACTATAGTTACTGCTTTTTAGAAAAGGGCACTCCAAAGTAGATGTGTGCTGTGAAAAGTTTGCAAGGAGTGGAAGAGAAAGGTAATCCATTCCCTCAAGAACAGCAGAGCTAAAAGATACCTTTAAGTACTGCTGATGTTTTTTGGTGCATTTTTTTTCATATGATCCAAGCATTTATCAGCAGCTTTATGAAGAGAACCATTTCCAGAAACAACAAAAGTACAGGATGGACAGTCATTTGAAAGGATACACAGGAAACAAATGAATGGTTCTAATTTTCCTATTTGGTGGCTAAATGTTAGATCAGATGAGAGGTACTTGGAATTAGGAAGGTCTAACTTCTAATCCTGCCTCCTGACTTTGTGACCCTGAGCAAGTCAATTTTTCTAAAGTTAGTTCTTTATCTGGGAAAAATGAGGGAGTAGGACTAAATGACCTCCTTGTCACTCTACAGCTCCAAATTTAAGAATTTGTGACCCTCATTGTACCAATGGGGGAAATTCAGAGAGTGCAGTGGCTTTTGACTTGCTAGTTTCCTGAACATAGGGGTGGCTTGCCATAGTAGAGACTTTCAGGTCAGCGTGAAGAAAAAATTGGACATCTCCCTAGTGATCCAGAACAAGCCCAGAAAATCCTCTTGCCCCAAGATCTCTAGAAATTTAAACTATAATACTTGAGGCCCAGGAATCCCATTTCAGCTAGGATCAGTGGGGCTGCTTTAAGTGTATTAAACAACTTTCCAGGAGAGGGTCAGAAAGTGGCTGATTGAAGCAGGCCCAGAAGGTGAACTTAAGGGCAGAATTCATTTTATTTTCCTTTTTGTACCTCAAGTACCTTGCACCTGGCATACAGGAGGTGTTTAATAAATGCTTGTTGATTAAATGCTGGTTGCTGCTGAGCAGCTTTCTCTAGGGATGAAAATTTGTGAATAAGTTTAGTTGGCACAAGTCAGATAGGCAGCTCCAACTTAGATAGACTTCTATCATCATCACTTATTTCTAGTGTGGAAGCTCTGAAGGATCACAAACCACTACCCCAAACTACCTCATATCAGAAATGGATGCCCACCACAACTACACAAGGGGAAAAAGGTGAAAGGTCAAACCCCATGGACAGTAGAGCTGCCCCCTTACTCGCAGAGTTTACTTGTCTTGCCTGTGCATTCACTGTAGGTATTTTGACCACTCTCTCCTTCCCATCACACACTGGCAAGTTCCAACCAAGATATGCTCGTTCTCTCCACTAAGTGAGGACATCTAGGTGGCACAGTGGATAGAGTACTGGGCTGAGAACCAGGAAGACTTAAGACACTTAACTAACTCTGTGAGCCTGGGCAAATCCCTTAACCTGTTTGCCTCAGTTTCCTCATCTATAAAATGAACTGGAGAAGGAAATGGCACACCACTTCAGTACCTGTGCCAAGAAAGCCCTGAATGGGGTTAGGAAGAGTTGGACACAGCTGAACAACCACATCCACTTTGTGACTCTTTACAGATTCAAACAGAAGTGCCATCAGCTATCATTCGCTGTTCAAGAAAGCAACCAAGGGCTGAAAATATTCCAAAGAACTATTCTAAGTACAAGAGAAGGCAGTGATTTTGGCCTCTACATGACACCCACCTCTATTTATCCTGACACCTGGGACCCTTGGGACTTGGGATTACCTTTCCAGTACTGGGAAAATATCTCTTAGAGAATCAAAGAGTTTTAGATTTAGAACTGGGGGCCATAGAGGTTGACAAGTCCCATCTTATTTTACGGGTGAAGAAACTGAGTCCTAGAATGGTTAAGAGATAACCAAAGTCTCAAAGGTAATTGATAATAGAACCAGAATTTGAACCCAGGACTTTTGATGCAAAATCAAATGCTAACTGCTCTTGACATTCATCCAGAATCCACAGTAGTCTCAGGAACCCCAGAAATTGAACATAACTCTGGGCATTACATTCTGTTTCCTCTCACTGCCAGATAACCTCAAGGCTTCATTGAGTCCTGAACTCTGATTCTGAAATCCAATATTGATAACTTTCCTGTGGTCCTGTGTCAGGGAAGGACTTACGTCAGTAAACATGAATCTGAAAAACCAACCCACAAACCCACAATTAAAAAAAAGGAAGGGAAAAAATAATTTGAAAAGCCTGAAAAATGCACTTGATTCAATTGAATGGAAATTGTACATTTTATAAACAGAATTATAAAAATGAAAATTCTTTTCTGAACCAGTAAAACACCATCCCTGCTGACAGTATAATTAGAGGATTAAGTAGTCAAAAATTATGCCAGAAAAGCTTTTTGGAGACAAGGAAAGAGTAATAAAAATTACCTCCTAAAATGCAGTTTGCTAACTGATTTTAGACATTGTCTCTCTCTAATATGATCACTATCCTAAGTACACCATCTCACCACCTGTTGCCTGAACTCTTTTAAAATCCCAGTTAGACTCTTGGTTTCTGGTTTAACTTTCCAATCTATTGTTTACTCAGGTGCCAAAATAATCTTCCTAAAGCCCAAGTCTGACTGTGTCATCTCCCTGCTCAAAAATCTTCCATGACTCCCTATTGCCTCTCTGAAGAAACCAAACTCCTCTGTTTGATATGTCTGTCACAGTCTGGCTTCAACCTTCAGGTCCTGGTTTACTGAACATTATTCCCCCTTCTCTCCATATTCTTTGTTGTATTCTGGCTAATTATTCTCTAAAACCATCGTTCTATCTCCTACCTCTGTGTATATGCACATGCACAGGCTATCTATCTTCCATGCCTAGAAAGTTTTCACTCCCTATCTTAGAACCACTAGTTTCCTTCAAGGTTCAAACTGCATACTACTTCCTACAGGAAGCCTTTCTGGATCTTCCTGACCGTTGGTGTGTTTTTCCTCTTCAAATAAGCATGTATTTACACATCTGTGACTATGTTGTTTTTACACACATACCCCTTCCACTGTTAGAATGGAATCTCCTTGTAGGAAGGAACTAATTTTCCTTTTCTACTTGAATTCTCAGTGTCTAGCACAATGCTGTGTACATACTAGGCCCTTAGCAAATGCTTCTGGGTTTGAATGGCCTAGTGATGGTAGGAAACCATAGGAAGCTTTGTCATAATCTCACACTTAATCTGCTTTCCCATAAGCCCAAATAAAGAACTAAGGGAGGCTTTCCTGCCTACATCAGGCAGGTCTAGAAACCCTATTTGGACTGTTGGCTTTCAAGATATTATTAATCTTGTCAAGTCAAATTGTCTACTTTTAGTATACGTCTCTAAGAATTTCAAAGCTCTTTGCACACATTTATTTTCTAAGATAAGTAACTACTTCTATTCTCATTTAATAAAATGTACTCAAGAGACACAGATACAGTACTCAAGTATTTTTGATAGGTTGTGTTCGTCCTTCATTTTTAAAGAGGACCATGACATCAGGGAAATGATGATATAGCTTGCAGTTGACTTTGACTTGAGTGAGGGAGGGCTGTGCAAGGTCACCAGCCTCACTTTCTCTTCCAGAGTCATCTGGATTCAGTGGCCAGATACTCACCAGGATGACTGGCGATGGCCCAGAATGCAATGGGAGACCCTGGCCCTTTTAGACTAAGGCCTTTTCAGGTTCTCACTTTGAGTGAGGTAATTAATGCCCATTCAGTGAGTAGGCCGCTTTAAGAAGTCAGTCAAAGGATGACCTCTTTAATTAAAAAAGGAAAAAAAAATCAAACTGGGAGGGAAAGACCCTCAGGGTTGCTAATCAAAAGAGAAGCAGTTACCATTGACATTCACTCTGAGACAGGAGGGCCTAAAATATAGCCATTAAATGGTGCTTGGCAAGAGGGACCTATTGAGATCCAATCTATGAGCTTGAGAGTGAAATGGGTGAGAAAGACAAAAGGGCTTAGTCCTAAGTGACAGACCTTTTTGGTTCCTGCTTCTCAGGTTCTCTCCATTAAGTTTCTGGGATTTTGTCCCCTCATCGCTCAAATGAAAGATTCGGCTTCTATGATCTCGTTCACCCCTTCTAGCTCTAAAAATTCCAAGATTTTTATCCAAAGTGGTCTTTTGGAGACCATGAACCCACAATACTGTATTAGGTTCCACCTCATCTCCAATATACCCCCAGAACTCTTTCAGTTCAGGGTCAGTCCTATAAGGATGCAGCCTCCTCCTGGGTGGAAGTCAGTCTGGATGACTCTCAGGACAAAATAGCTCTGGTCTCTGCTAAATGAGATACTGGAGGAATACTTTGAAACAGACCAGAATCTGCAGGCTGACCAGAAGTCAGTTTTTCTTGGTTGTTATCTAACATCAAGCCAAACTTTGAAGAGTAGAGGCTTATCACATGCTATCTCTTTCTTCCCATGTCAAGAGGTCAATTTAGCTTTTATTCTTTTTTTTAATTTAAAAATTTATTTATTTCATCAATTTATTTTTGGCCCAATCTCAGGGAAGAGGATTAGGGTCCATTCAGGTCCAGAATAGCAGCTATAGATTGAAATTGTGTCTGGATTCAAATCGTGTCCCTTCCAATCAGATTTCTCAATAGTAGGTGTCTCAGCTATGATCTGCTCTCTTGAGACAATAGTCATTTGAACAACAGGCTTCTATTAAATAACTGTTATATGCCGGGTAGCCACTGCACTGGACATGGGGAGAAGGGTAACTTAAAAAATAAGACAATCTTTATTCTTAAGGAGCTCACAGTCCATTGGGGGTAAATACAAGGTAGTTAAATACAAGATATTTGGGAAAGGAAGACACAAGCAGTGAATCAAGGTGATGCTTGACCTATGAAGGAAGGATGGAGTGCTAACCAGTCATTGAGAATGACCAGTAACAAAGGCACCAAGATGGCATGTGGAACGCCTTGTGTGAGGAAGGGAGAGAAAGTCAGTTGGCTCAGTCCTAAAGGGGAAGGAAGTCATGTATAATGAGGCTGGAAAGATGTGATGAAGCCAGGTTGTAGAGGGTTTTAAAAGCTAAATAGGGTAGTTTACATTTTATCCTAAGTAGTTTATTGAGTAGGGGAGTAGAATGGTTAGATTTTTACTTGAAGAAAATAACTTTGACAACTGGCATTTATATAAGATTTTTAAGTTTTCGTATAAAACATTTTTATATGCTACATTATTTATCTCATTTGAGCCTTATAATAACCTCATTTCACAGATGAGGAACCGAGTTTCAGAGGGGTTAAGTGACTTGGGTAAGAGTTACAATAATAGGTATCAGAGGCAAGATTTGAACCCAGGCTCTCTGACTCCAGCTCTGGTACTCTATCTGCTGCACCTCACTGCTTCTGAGGGCACCATGAGTACAAATAAAGTGCCCTCTTTTCTTCTTTGTAGTTTTCAGCTTTGCAGCTATGTGCTTGGCTGATAGTAGGCACTTAATAGAACTTCCTGTAAGTGAATAATTGCTCTATTCCGCCATTCCCTACTCCAGTCAGCTGCTCTCTCCCTACCCCTCCTTACTTAATCTAGATTGACCATGTGAAGACTGATTCCCACTCTACACAGGAATTCTCTAAAAGCTCTGGGCCTGCAGAGTCACCTTGGCTCAGTATCAACCAACCAATAATCCGAAAAGCATTTATTAAGCACCTAATAAACGGAGCAGCCAAATGGTGCAGGGACCTTGGAGTCAGGAAGTCCTCAGTTCAAATCTGACCTCAGACACTTACTAGATATTTGATCCTGGGCAAGTCACTTAACCCTGTTTGTCTAGATTTCCTCAACTGCAAGATGGGCATAATAACACCTGTCTTGTAGGGTTGTTGTGAGATCAGAGGAGATAATTGAAAAGTGTTTGCAGAGTGCCTGACACACAATAAATACATATAAAGTATAATATGTAAATATATAAGTATGTGTTAGCTACTATTCTTGTTACTACGTACGTAAGTACTGGAGGTACAAATGTAAAAAATATAGACAATCTTTTCCCAGTCAAGGAGCTCATATTGTGTTGGGGCTCAGGGGAAGAGGGAAACAGCATGTTCCCAGACCTCTAAATAAACACTTGCTGTTGGTACTCTTGAAACACTAATTTCTTGTTCTGTCTTTGACTCCTGCTGCCTCATCTCCGTACCTAGGTCCTTGTCACACCATATTGTTTCGCTATTAATTTTAGAACTGAAGATTTGTAAGGGCCCACACAGACCAATAGAATCTTGTCTACGCTATCCTTGCCAAATGGTCACCCAACCTTCACTGGAAAATCTCCAGGGATGAACAAGTCATGGTGTCCTCACGTTGAAATTGGGTGATCTACAACTTCTACCCTATTTGCTCCTTGTTGGCCCTCACTGTCCCCTTGTTCCTAGGTCCTTTGACTGTTTCTGTCTTCCTGATCCGTTAATGCTCATTTCATATTTACCCACTTACCCTGATCTGTGACCTGTCCTGGCTGCTTGACTTTTTACCCTGGCAAGTCATTTGACCTCCCTCATCCTCAGGAGGATCATGTGTAAAATGTGGCTATGTCAGTTAAGAGCTCCTCTGTAAAGTTCACAAAGGAGTTTAACTCTCCTACATGTACTATGTGGTTGTTCAGTCACTTCAGTTGTGTCCAAGTCTTTGTGACCCCATCTGGGGTTTTCTTGACAGTGGAGTGATTTGTCATTTCCTCCTTCAGCTTATTTTATAGATAAGGAAAGTGGGACAAACAGGGCTCAATGATTTTCCTAGGGTAACACAGTTAGTAACTGAGGCTGGATTTGAACTCATGAACGATTTCAAGACCAACACTATCCACTACACCACCTCATTGCCCACATGTACTATAGATAAGGTCTAAAAATAGCATCAGACCAAACAATGATCAAGAAATCCACAGAGAAACTCTAATAAGTGTCTTCATCCAGACCAAAACTATACAAAAAGCATGCCAGAGTCCTATGGGACCCTTCAGCCAGAGAAACTGAGCAAACAATATAGTTTCCAAAGGTGATTTTTTCAAAATGATGTCATTTGTCTTCGAGAATGAAGGATGAATAACAACTCTCCAAGAATAGGGTAGCAGAGGCAGCTGGGTGGATAGAGTGCTGGCTCCTGAGACCAGAGGACCTGAGTTCAAATCTAGCCTCAGACACTTGACACTTGCTAGCTGTGACTCTGCTTACTCCCCCCACACCCTGATTGCCTCATAAACAAACAACCAAACAACAAACAACCAAGGATTGGGAGGTTATATTTCCATTGTACTCTTCCTTCATTAGACTTCATCTAATATGTGCCTACCATGTCACACAGTTAAAGAAAGATACTGATAAACTGGAAAGTCCACCAAGGGAAACGAGGATGGTTAAGAACTCAAGTCCATTTTATATGAAGATTGTTCGGAAGAACTGGATATGTTTAGCCTGGAGAAGGAAAGAATCAGGAGATCTGTCATATGGAGAAAGGACCAGACTTTTGTACTTTAGCTTCAGAGGTCAAAACCAGGAGCAATGTGTGCAAGTTGCAATGAAGTAAATTTAGACTTGATGTCAGGAAAAATTTCTGTCCAAAAGTGAAGTGGATTGGCTCAAGAGGCCAGTTCTCTATCCTTAGAGTTCTCCAAGTGGAGGCTGGATATAATGGAAATTCCTTTGGTGTATGGGGTGGGCCATAGGAATGAGACACACTGGTCATAGACTGCATGGCCTATGACAAACCAGATTAAAGTGTAATTGGGAAATGTTTAACAAAATAAAAATATAAAGATCCTTGTACAAGTTATGTTCACTACCTGTGAGTGTCCCACAGGGTTATGTCCTGGGCCCTCTTCCCTCCATACTACTTCATTTGGTGAGCTTATTGGTCCCCATGGATTTCATTATCACATCTGTGCTGATGGTTCTTAAAACTACTTATCCATTTCTAATCTCTTTACTAGCCTCTAGTCTTTCATTTCCAACGGCCTTTCAGACATCTTAGACTGGATGTCCATAGATAACTTACATTCAACATGTCCAAAACTGAAATCATTGCCTTTCTCCCTAAACTTTCCCCTCTTCCAAATTTCCCTATTTCTGTCAAGGATACCATCCTCTTAGTCACTCAAACTTGAAGCCTAGGAGTCCTCAACTGCTTACTCCCCCTGTTTAATCTATTGCCAAGGTCTGTCCATTTCACCTTCACAACATCTCTCAAATATGCTTTCTTCCTTCCTCTGATATTGCCATCACCCTAGAATAAGCCCCAATTACTTTATGCCTGGATTCTTTCAATATTGTGAATTGGTCTGCCTGCTACAATTCTTTCCCCACTCTACTCCATCCTCCATTTAGCCCCCAAAGTGATTTTTCTAAAGTGTAACCATGTTTCACACACACACACACACACACACACACACACACACCCCAAAAGAAATTCTAGTGGCTCCCTGTCTCTTCTAAGATCAGATACAAAATCCTCTGTTTGGCATTCAAAACCCTTCATAATATAGCCGTCTCCCTCTCTTACAACCCTACCCCCTGACCCCATGTTCTGCCTTCTTTTATCTTATGTATTCTGTGATCTAGTTACATTGGCCACTTTGCTATTCCACAGACAAGACATCTCCCATCTCTGGGCATTTTCCTTGGCTGTCCCCCATGGCTAGAATTCTTTCCTTCCTCATCCTCTACCTCCTGTCTTCCCTGCCTTCCTTTAAGACTCCTAACCCTTCTTAATTCTAGTGAATTCTAGTGACTTTTCTAGTGAAAAAAATGACTTAGCCACATGGAAAAGAGTATTTGGGCATGGGCACAGCCAAAATGGCAGAGTAAAAGCAGGGACTTCACTGAGCTCTGCCCCAAAGCCCTCCAAATACCTGTAAAAATGACTATAAACCATTTAAGGGCAACAGAACCCACAAAATGACAGAGTGAAACGAATCCCCAACCCAAGACAACCTGGAAGGTTGACAGAAAAGGTCTTTCACACCTGGCATACTTTCATACTAGCACAGACTGACTGGAACAGGCCTCAGGGGACTGAATCATTGGCATCTGTGGCAGTTTCCAGACTTCTTAACCCACAAATGCTGAAAAAGTCAGTGAGAGAACTCTGTAGAACCTGGGTGTAAGAGGAGCATGTGGTCTGACCAAGTCAGGCTACAGCCCCAGGGAGGTAGGGGTGGTGGTAGTGGCAGTCAGCCACAGTGGTAGAGGCTGCTTCTGGAGCTCTGGGCCCACAGATGGTGGGGGAACAAGTGACTGATAGAAAACCTCTGAAGTCTGGACAGTATACCCACCCCACCACTAGCCCCACTGGAAGCAGGGTACTACCTTGACAAACAATTAGAAAGCCAAGTATTTGGCTAGGAAAATGAGTAAATATCATAAAAGAATCCAGAGTATAGGATCTTACATTGATGACAAGGAAGATCAGGGCATACAACCAGAAGAGGAGAGCAGCATCAAAGCTCCTACATCCAAAGCCTCCAGGAGGAATATGAATTGGTCACAGGACATGGAGAAGCTCAAAAAGGATTTTTGAAAATCAAGTAAGAGAAGTAGAGAAAAAATTGGGAAAAGAAATGAGAGTGATGCAAGAAAATCATGAAAATGGAGCCAACAGTTTGCTAAAGGAGACCAAATACTGAATAAAGCAACACCTTGAAAAAGAAACTAACCCAAATGGCAAAAGAAGTCCAAAAGGCCAACAAGGAGAAGAATGCATTAAAAAGCAGATTTGGACAAATTGAAAATGAGGTCCAAAAACTCACTAAAGAAAATATTTCCTTCAGAATTAGAATTGAGCAAGTGGAAGCTAATGACTTTATACAAAATCAAGAAATTATAAAACAGAACCAGAAGAATGAATAAATAGAAGAAAATGTGAAATATCTCATTGGAAAAAATCGCTGACCTGGAAAATAGATCCAGGAGAGATAATTTAAAAATTGTTAGACTATCTGAAGGCCATGATCAAAAAAATAACATAGACATCATCTTTCAAGACATTATCTAGGAAAGCTGCCCTGATATTCTAAAACCAGATGGTAAAATAGAAATTGAAAGATTCCACTGATAGCCTCTGCAAAGAGATCCTAAAAGGAAAACTCACAGGAATATTGTAGCCAAATTTCAAAGTTCCCAGGTCAAGAAGAAAATATTGTGAGCAGCCAGAAAGAAACAATTTGATTATTGTGGAAATGCAATCAGGATAACATAAGATCTAGCAGCTTCTACATTAAGGGATCAAAGGACTTGGAATATGATAATCCAGAGCTCAGAGGAGTTAGAATTAAAACAAAGAGTCACTTACCTAGCAAAACAGTATAATCTTTCAAGGGAAAAAATGGGCATTGAAGGAAAAGAGTACTTAGAAGAAACAAAGAGAAAAAAATGAAATTGTAAGTGAAGTAAAAACTTAATAGGAAAGAATTAGGAGAATAAATAACTTAGAAGAGAAAGTGTAAAACTTTACCAAATAATGGTTTTCCCAAAATTAGAGTGGATCAAACAAATTAATAATTTTATGACACAAAACGATTCCAAGACAATGAGAAATATAAGAACAAAATCAGAAGACTGAAAAAATAGAAGAAAAAGTACCACCCAAAACAACTAACTTGGAAAATAGGTCAGAGTTAATTTAAAAATCAGCAGATACCCTAAAAAGTATTACTAAAAAGAATAAAAGGCTTGAGTACCATTTATTCAAAAATTACAAATGAAACTAACCAGACCTATTATATTAGAACCAGAGAGCAAAGTAAAAATAGAAAACATTATGCCCTCACTGTTTGTGAACATGTTTATATATTTGTATGTATGCATTTGCATGTGTGTATATGTTGTGTACAAATGTTATCTGAGGATAAAGAGTGGAAGTCTTCTTTCTCTTTCCATGTCTATACCCTCTAACTCTTAAAAACAGATCCATAATAGTCTTACCACCAGTAGAGAGATGCTGAAAGTAAGAGAAATTGAGTTGTCTACCTATCCCTCCAAATCCATGCTCTACCCTCCCCAGGTGCCCTCTCTTCTCATAAAATCCAACAAGGATGTCTTGACTGTGAGAATGCTTGCAGTTTTCACTGTCTTTTGGAAAAACCAGTCACTTCTTTATTTTTTCAGAAGAAACAGAATGGGAAGGTATTATGGATACATTATTGAAAGCAGTTGGAGAAGATCATGCAGCTTTCAAAGAGAACCCTATTTTAACGACTTCCCCCATCTTTCCAATAGGTCAAATAGCTTCCCTAGTGTATCCTCACAGGAGGCAGATTGATATTTAAAGGGCTACATTGGGCACACAGTAAGACCCCAGCTCTAGCCTTTGTAAGCGACAAACTGTCCTGAAGTAACTTGGATATATAAGCAGCTACTGAGGGAAAAAGAGGAAACCTTATAGAAAAGTTAATCTAAAAATATTTAGCAGAAATAATGGAAATAATTAGCAGAAATAATATTCCATTGATACCTTTAATTATTAACTTTTAAAAAAGAATTAAATATGGATGCTTTTTTGTTATTTTCCATTTCTAATAACTGCCAAAATGGAAACAAGTAAGGAAAAGGTAAAGTATCTTTATTTTGTTTGAATGTTGTCTTGTTAAGTGGGATAAAGGTGATAACTAGCAGCTTATATTTTCAGTTATTCCATTTTCATTTAGACAATGTTAAGCTTTTAACTTTAGAAGACAAACTATGATTTCTTTATAGTTATGGTATTTCAAATAATTATTAGGAAGCCAGAATTATTAAATTGGCTATTGTCTACACAGACTAAAAATGTTAAATAATTAAATTCAATTTATCAAGGATGTATTAAATACCTACAATGTCCCTCTGATTATATGTAGATAGTGAGTAGGGTGATGGAGGGCTAGTGTTGGGAAGGAGTTACAGGATTATTTTGCTTTTGAATTTCTGAGGAAAGGATTATGTTTGCTTTCTTGAAACCTGAACAGCTTCTTCCTTCTTTTTCCTTTCTCCTTTGCCCTCTTGATGCCCCTCTCCTTTTTCATCTTTGCCAATTTGATGGGTTTGAGGTTGAACCTCAGAATTGTCTGAATTTCTGTTAGTGATTTGGAGCACTTATTTCATGTGACAAATAGTTTGGCTTTCTTCCTTTGAAAACTACCCATTTATGTCTTTTGACCATTTTTCTTGGGGAGTGCTTCTTCTAATAAATTTAAACTTATCCCATATACATCTTGGGCATGAGACTTTTGTCAGAGGAATTAACTGTAAAAATTTTTTCCTCATTGATCTGCTTCCTTTCTAATTTTATCTGAAGTAAGTTTATTTGCACAAAAGCTTTTAAATTTCATATACAAAAATGGTCCATGTTATTTGCTCTGAACCTCTCTCTCCATTATTTGGTTATGAATGCCCCCTTCATTCCTAGATGGGAATAGTAATTGCTTCCTGGTTCCTAATTTGTTTCCCATATTACCATTCTCCTTAGCAAACTCCACTCAAATTTTATAATTCAGATGATTGCCAGGAAGTGTGTCTGGGCTATTTTTTTTTAAGGGGACAGGGCTGCCAGTTAAGATATGAAAGTCCTAACACAAGAGAGACAGTTGTCAGAGGCTATTCCTGAACTCCTGTTGTTTGGTGACTTCACTTTATCCCTTTCAACTCCTTTTAAAGTGTGTTCTTTTGACTCTTAATAGTAAAATGGCTTTTATTTGGTTCTTATGATCCATGAGTGATTATTGTATTTTAAGACTTGATGCTGCTCGACTGGCTTACTTGAGGTCTGACCCAAAAAGCTAGGTACCATGCTAGGTAGGCTATGGGATACAGAGAAAAAGAATGAAGGAGGCCCTACTCTCATGGAATTGAAATTCTAATGAGAAGATAATAAGTACCACAGATGTATGTATAGAATAAATACAAGGGAGTTTGGGAAGCATTGTTCTAGCATTTGAGAAGATTGGAAAAGAGTGTGCAAAAGGTGGCACTTGAGTAGCTGAACCTTAAAGGGGGATTCTGAGGCTAAGGTGAGGACACTCCCCTATTTTAACTATTGGGTTTTTTTTGTTGTTGTTTTTACTATTTTTTTTTTTACTATTTTTAAACTATTTTTTCAATTAAAAAGCATTTACTTTCTCTACTTACTTTTGCTCTTCACGAAAAAGAAAAAGAAATTTAAAAAACTACAAAATTTCTGTTACAAATATGCACAGTCGAACAAATCAAATTCTCATTTTGGTCAGGTCTAAAAATGCATGTCTCATCCTGTATGTTTAGTACATTACCTCTCTGTATTTTTACTATATTCCTCTGGAATCATAGTTTGTGGCTGGTTACTGAATTGGTCAGAGTTCTTAAGTCTTTCAGTGTTGTTGTAGCATAGATTATTGCCTTAATTCTGTTGCCTTCATTCTGCATCAGTTCACATAAAGTCTTACCAGACTTGTCTGGCACCATTCTTTTCATTTCTTACAGCACAGTAGTATTTCATTACATCCATATTTCATGTTTTGTTCAGTCATTCCCCAACTGATGGAAACTTCTTGGTTCCTAGTTCTTGACCCCCACCAAAAGAGCATCCATAAATGTTTGTAGACATGGGACTCTCTTCTCTTGCTTTGATATTTGTACGCTTTTCTATTGTTCTGCCACCTTAGCATAGAGCTGAGGACCCTTTTGTATAGTTCTTTGTTTTATGAATTACTGTAAGAGCTCATGATTCAGTGACCAAATTGCTGAAGATAATCTGCTCTGCTTAGCTAGATGGGTCCTCATGTGACAGGTGCATCCTGTCCCTACAATACTTAAAGATTTTCTAGTTTGTTTGGAGATGCAGAGCTTGTACTCTGAAGGCAATGTCCTTGAGAGCCCAGGATTAGATAAGGACCTAGGGCGAGACTTCTATAAATAAAATTGACTTCCTACCTTAACAGATAAAAATGACCAGTTGCTTATTTAAAGAGTCATCTTTAAGTCAGATTTCTGTGTGCAGTTAGACAAAGGTCAAAATCATTAGAAAATCGGAAGGGTCAAGATGAGGAGACACAGTAGGTAATGGAAAATCTTCAGCCTAGCTTATTTCAAAAAGCTTACTGACTCTGAAAACTGGAAAATGCATAAAAGGAAAGAATCATAGAAACCTCAGAGACCACCTTTTCCAACTAGACCTGAATAAAAACCCCTTCTTCAATATTGCTCATGAATGAAATGACCCAGTCTCTACTTGCAAATCTCCAGTGAAGGGAAATCCCCCTTTTTAATGGTAGGACATCCTGATGAAATCTCATCTCTAAAACTTCTAATATTCCAAATCTACCCTCTGGGGCCAAAAAGCGCCAAGTGTAATCCCTCTGATTCAGGGGTTCTTAATCTTTTTAATATCATTGACCCCTTTATCAGGTTGGTCTCTTCTCAGGATAACGTGTTTAAATACAGAAAAAAATATATAAGATATACACACACACATATACACACACAAGATATATATACATATATGCATGATATATGTGATAACAAAGGAAATGAAGTGTATTGAAATACAGTTCATATGTGTGCATGTGTGTGTATGTACACACACAGCTGCTGCTTCTTTGTAAAGTGGTGATACACTATGAAGCACACTGTCAGGTATAGTTATTGTCTTGGTTTGTTGTGCTTTATTATATAAGAGGGGTTTCAAATAGCAGTGCTTATGGGGAAATGCTAATGTTGAAAAAACATTAATAAATGCTTTATTTTAAAAGTTCCTCTACTGTTTGTAAACTGACAGATTTCATCCTAGAGACATGGGAAAACACTAAAGCTTAATTTTTAAAGTTTGATGTCTTTCATTTTACAACAAACATTTCTGAGTTTCCTTCCTATGCCCCACCATTCAGTCAATGATCTTTCCCTTATTTTTTAAAGCATTTACAATTTTTACAAATTTTTAAAATTTAAATTAAAAATTATTTTCGGTTCCTCCACCTTCTCCTTTATCCATTGAAATCTTTTCTTGTAACAACGAATAAAAAAGTAAAGTGAAATTAACTGACACAGTAATTGGTTCTGACTGCATTGACTGTATTCTATACCCATAGTCCCTCACCTCTCCAATTAAAAGAGGAATGACCTATTTCTCATTTGGGTCTGAAATTGGTCATTGAATTCTGTATTCAGTTACCATAGCTTCTTGTGCAAGGTAGTGACATGTTCAGACCCTCTCTTTAGGAAGATCTATTTGGCAGATAGGTAGAGGATGGATTAGCAAAGGAAGAAAATGGAGGCAGGGACACTTCTTCCTCTGAGATATCAGTAATAAAAAGCTTTGTCTGAGGTCAGGGCTTTTGTTTTGTTTGTTTACACAGTTATATTTTGGTTTGAAATATTATTGATCAAGTGAGCTGAGAAAGTCTGAAATATATCCTGTTGGGGTGAGACGAGTAATACGTTATTTAAAAAAAAACTAGGGGAGTGGAAGAGGGTGATTTCAGGAATGATTAACAAGTGACTCCACTTTGCTCTGGCAGGTTATGACATGTTTCTATTCAGGTAAAGGTTATTGGTCATTCACCTGTGTGAACAGGAATCTTCATTTTCCTCTCCTGTGTGGTGCTTTGAATGAAACCCTTTAAATTAGCTTTCTGACTCACTCTTCATTCAGGTACAATCTCTAGAAACTACTTCCTCCCTAGCAAACATACACAGGGAGTTTTCCAAACAATAACGAGTAACTACAGTTAATTTAAAGCAAAAGGGATTTCACCAAAATTATAGCTCCAGTGCTTTTTTTTTTGTTAATCATTCCCCTTAGAAGAAGGTGGAGAAGAAGGGTATTTTAGAAAGAAATGACCTACAAAGTCAGGTCCCCTTTGAGCAAAGTTCAAACTTTTCAGGAGTGATTAATATTCCAGAAAAGCCAAACATTCTTATGCTTTATGTGATGGATATTTCTGCCATATTATCCTGAAAGGAGAAATTAATTAGTCACACCTAATCAAGATCCTCTGGTGAAGATATGGTATATCTTTCAAATGAAGCATGGCAATAGCTCCTTAATGAAAATAATGGACAGTCTTAAGCTTAGTCTCCCATAAATCATAACAAGCAAACTTACTAAGTGGTTTGTGGTCTGGCTTTCAGTTTTGGGGAAAAGGTAGATGAATGGAAATGGGTGACTGGCAATATAGGGTTGACTAGATAGATAGAAAAATAGAACCAAAGAACTGAGAAAAGACTGAGGAGGGAGGGATACAGGCATGTAAGAAGATTTCTAAGAAAACGGAAGAAGGTTGGAATGAAGATAGGGAGGGTCATGGACTTAGGAAAGACAACAGTGACTCATACATCATCATTCCTTAAGAAATATTTGTTGAATTGAATAAGAGGCCATAGAAGAGTGGATAGAGTACTGGAAAACCCAGGATTAAGTCTTGTCTCTTCCCCCTTCTTAGCTCTTAGACTTTCTATGTCTCCATTCCCTCATCTGTAAAATGAGGCTAATACTTGTCTTTTCTTTAGGGTTGTCATGACTGTGGTACACCTAACTCCTGCACTGATGCTCTATCCACTGCATCACCTAGCTGCCTCAGACACTTGACATTCACTAGCTGAGTGACCTTGGGCAAGTCAACCCCAACTGCCTCATCATGGGCCATCTCCAGTCATCCTGATGGATTCAGATGGCTCTGGAGGAGAAGTGAGGCTGGTGACCTGCATAGCCCTCCCTCACTCAAAACAAAGTCAAATGCAAGTCATGTCATCATTTCTCTGATGGCATGGTCTTCTTCGGCAATGAAAGATGAACACGCAATTGGGGTACAATGGAAAGAATGGGGGATCTAGAGTAAAAGGACCTGAGTTTGAATCCTGGATCTCCTATTTTATTCTAATGTGACCCTGATGTTTTCCTCATTTGTCAAATGAAGGAGTTGAATTAAATGACCTTCAACTCTTAGGACATGTGTGGCTTTGGGCCAGCCTCATGTTCCTAATGTGTAAAATGAGAGGGTTGGACTAGATCACCTCTAAGTTCCCTTTCATGTCTTGATCTAGGATCCTATGAAAGTGCTTCATCTTTGGAAATAGATCTAGTAGTGGTATTGCTGGGACAAAGGGTATAAGCAGTTTAATAACTCAGCATAACTCCAGTTTGTTCCACCAATAATGAATTGTCTAGATCTATTTCCAAAGATGATTAGGGAAAAAGAAAAGGAATCCACATGTTCTAAAATGTTTGTATTAGCTCTCTTTGTGGTGACAATGAACTGAAAATTGCAGGGATGTCCATCAGTTGGGGAATGGCTGAATAAGTTGGCATGTATGATTGTGTTGGAATATAACTGTACTATAAGAAATGATGAGCTCTATGATCTTAGAAAAACATAGAATGAAATAATGAAGAGAGAAATTATTAGAACCAACAGAACATTGTATACAGTGACAGCAATATTGTTTTAAGGATAACTAAGCAAATAAGTCATTTTGACTATTACAAAACCCAAATTAACTACAAAGGATATATGAGGACATTGTCTTCATCCAGAGAAAAAACTTAAAAATAAAATATGATAACTTTATTATATATTTAAAAGGAAGAGAAAATTATACATAATAGATTTGGAGTTTCATGTGTAATCTTTTTATTATACTATGTTATGGAACTGGTTGTTTTATTCATAAATCAAAAAGTGAAATTAAATTTTAAAAAGAAAGTGTTTCATTATCAACAATATGTAAATATTTCTATGAAAAAAGAATTTTTAGCAATGTCAAACTCCTTTTTTTAAAGGTGAAAGATATGAAAAGCTCATGAAACTTGTAAAATTTTCATGGCAAGGCAGAAGAATGTAAGGTTTTTTTTTGAGGGCAAGAAAATTTTGTTTTGCCCTTACATCACCATCACCAATGCCTAGCACACAGCAGGTATTTAATAATTGATGATTGGGTTGAAGAAGAAGGTATAGTAGGTGTTGCTTGTGCTTAGGAGGTGACTAGATCAGAAGAAAAAAGAGAACAATTCAGGTGATAGGTAGAACTGAAAAGACTTTAGAAATCATCTCCTCCAATTCTTTTATCCTCTGGAAAAGGAGAGTGAGATCAAGAGAATGAAATGATTTTGTCATAGGTCTTGTCTGAGTTCCAGCGCCATATCTGCATACCTGCTTTATACCTCAAGCTGGATATTGTACAGACATCTCAGACTCAACATATCTCAAACTCAACTTTCCATCTTTCTAAAATATAGTCTACCTTCCCCTCTTCCTTATTAAAAAATTATCATGAACTTGAAAATGCCTCCCCCTTCTCCTCTGTCCCACCATGAATAAGAGGATTTTACGTAACACTGAATTTCCAGTCCATCTAGTTTGGTTTTTGAAGTATAAAACTTAACTTACAGGTTCCAGTGCTCCCTGTCATGTCTGTCTGTCCCTTTTTGAAATCCTTTCTAATTTCTTCCATCTTTTAAAAAAGAATGTTATTTTTTTTGGATGTCTTTTTTTTTATCCCTGTAATGAGATTATACACATGGTTTGTTCCCTTTAATGTACTGTAGGCTCCTAGAAAACATGTCCTTCTCTGCGCTTGGCACTTGGTAAGTGCTTAAAAAACCTGTAGTGGACAGAACTGGGGGTTACCCAATTAATTAACGACAGGTCCTGGACCAGCATTGAATCTCTTTGTTCCCAGCTTCATACTCATCCTGCTTCCTCCTCCCTTCAGTCCCCACCCCCAATAATCTGTAGTTTCATTGGTGTACACAGTAGGGTATTTAGGTGCTAGCTTGGGTTGGTGGGGCATGGAGTTGTGAAAAGAAATAATCTCCACCAATACTTCCTGGCAACTTGGAGTTGTCTGGGGCACCAAGAAGTGACTTGCTTATAGTCACCTGGCTAGTATGTGTTAAAGGCAGGACCTAAATTCAGGTCTTTCTGATTTTAAAACCAGCTTCCTATCCACTAAAACCAACTGCCTCTCTCTATTATTCTACGCTGCCTCCAAAGTTGATTACATTGATCAAATTAACTTGAATCGATTTTCCTCTGAGCCACTTAATTTAATGGCAAGACCCATTTTCCAGATGTAAGAATGTGGAATAAGATGAGTAATTTTATGTTTCATGGATTTGTGCCTCTTAAGGCACGCAGTATTTGGTTTTTATCGGTCAGGATTGTCTCTTCTATTACCTCTCAAGTATAGAGTTGGATATAATATTAGCAATAATACCAATAGCTCATTCAGCTTATTTATATTGCCACATTTGATCTTCATAACAACCCTGTGAAGTAAACAGAGAAACTATTAATATTCTTTTTATTTATTTATGTTTGTTTTTGTCAGTGAAGAAATTCAGTTCACGGAGATGCCCCTTTCATAGGAACAGTTACAATAGCCTTCTAATTGATTCCCTCCCCAAGTCCAGTCCTTTCCTCAAGTTGGTGAATTTCTGAAGACCAAGTGAGTCATTATGTCCACCACATATTTACCTGATGATCAGACAAGTTTCTATATAGACAGAAGGGAGAGCAGAGGCCAGAGAAGCTAAGTATCACTGCCAGAGTGCCTAAGTATCAGATGCCAAAGTGATTATCCTAAAGAGACCGTGTCATACATCCTTCCGCCCACTCAATAAACTCCACTGACTCTTTATTAATCTCCAGGATCAAATGTAGAGTTTTTTGTTTGACATTTAAAGATCGTCTTATCCTGATACCTTTCAAACTTTTGATTTTTTGACCTTACTCCCTTCATGCACTCTACAATTCAGTGATTCTACTTTACTTGTTGTTCTTAGAAAAGGACACTCCTCTGCCATAGTTATGCCTTCCTACTGGCCCTTCTCCATGTCTGGAATACAGTCCCTCCCTCTGATTATTAAATTCCTGACTTCCTTTAGTTCAAAGGCTACCTTCTTTAGGATGCCTTTTCCTATTATATTTCAAGTTTCTAGAGTCTTCACCTCCATGGTTGGTTACCTTCTGTCTGGGTTACCTTCATTCTCAAAGAGGACCAAAACGACACCACCATGATAAAGTCAAGTTTCAATGTGTCCAGCTGTGGCTGCTCAGAACGATAAGAGCTCAGAATGCTCTAGCACAGATCAGGCATAAATAGTCCATATGAACATTGACATGTGGCTACTCTAAATTTGTGCATTCTGCATTTCCTTTGAACTGTTTTAATTCTGCATTACTCATAGAGCATAGCACCTTCTCTGATGTGGGCACACCGTGCTGAGTGGTCCTGTGCCAGTGTCTCCCACATCACACAATCAATTCCAAAGTTCTTGAGGGAGACCTTGAGAGTGTTGTTGTATCACATCTTCTGACCACCATGTCAGATGCCCCATGCGAGTTCTCCATAAAATGGTCTTTTTGAGAAGAGTCCATTTTGTTTTTGAACAATGTGGCCAGCCCATCAGAGTCGCACTCTCTGAAGTTTGAATAATTGGCAGTTTAGTTCGAGTAAGGACTTCTGTGTCTGATACTTTATCCTGGCAGGTGATCTTCAGAATCTTCCTAAGACAATTCAAATGGAAGTGATTCAGTTTCCTGGCATGGAGCTGGTAGACTATCCAGGTTTCACAGATATACAACAATGAGGTCAGCACAATGATTCTGTAGACCATCTGTTTGGTAGTCAAATACTTCTTCTAATACCTCTAGCTCTGGCAATGTGTGTGTTAACCTCATTATCCATGTGTACATCCCTGTAAAGTGATGATATGCTTGCCCAGGTTCTAGATAATGGACAATGCTCTTGTGCCTTCCCAGTCACCAATGGAGTGAAACAAGGCTGTGTGCTTGCTCCCACGCTTTTTAGCATGATGTTTTCAGCCCTGTTATCAAATGCTTTCAATAAGGATGAGCACAGCATCAAAGTTAGCTGCCATACTGATGGTAAATTCGTCAACATGAAAAGGCTACAAGCCACAACCAAAGAGGAGGGAGTTTTGGTGCATGATTTTCTGTTTGCAGATGATGGTGCACTCAGAGCAGCCTCTGAAGCTGAGATGCAACAAAGTATGGATCAATTCTCTGCTGCCTGTGCTAATTTTGGCCTAACAATTAACACCAAGAAAACACAGGTCCTCCATTGGTCACCACCACCTTCCATCTACTCCCTGTATGTATCTGTGTATGTTTTATGTGCCTGCTTATTACATGCTCCTTGAGGACAAGGGATTGTTCTTGCTTTTATATGTCCAGCATTTAGCAAGAGGTGAATGAATAAATACTTGTTGGTTGATTGATCGATGGATTATTCAAGGCCAAACATCTATGAAGTATCAGAACTAGGACTTAAACCAGGATCATTTTAATTCTAAGTCATCTGCTCTTTTTACAGTATACCTTTGCCATTATCAGGTATCCTAAAAAAAACCAATTTCCAATATCAATAGATCTCTTTTTTTATTAGCATGGGAACTCCCTGTACCAAAAGCAAAACAAAACTTCTTCATGTCTCAGTATCTGTGAATTGCTGTGCTTAAAAGACTTCATGAAATTGTGAGCAGTTTCTAAAAGTACAACTGGTGGGAGATGGACAAAAAATACCCAGTACATAGGTAGGACCATCCTCAAAGTCTTTCCAGCTAAGTAGAGCCTGTCAGAGCGTGTGCTTTAATGATACATCTTTAAAGAAACTAGGGTCACCATGCTGAAGCATCAGCAGGTCAATGTGACCAATGATCCCATAGGTGAATCATACAACATGAAACTCAACAGAAACCACTGGGGGACATTCTCATGGCTTATTTCTTCTTCTGACACACAACATGTCAATACTTGTTTTTAATAAGATTTATTCTTAGTAGGTTTATATTAGCTTGTAATGAAATTTCCCAGGGATAGAGAAATTACATCTGAGAGGGTACTATAAAAAGAGCTAGAGTCAGAGGCCCCAGTTCAACTACTAAACCTGCTACTTAGTCAGCCTTCTACCTCCTCTGATTTCTTTCCTGTGTGTCATGGCTTTCTTCATGCCTAATGCAAAATGAGTGGTTTGGACTAGACCTTGGAAATCCCTTCCAAGTCTTCTATAGTCCAGTTGGAGCGTACCCATGTGAAAAATCATTTTCCATTCTTCTTTCCCCTTTACTAGTATGGACCAGGGTATAATGGGGAAGGAACATGCTAGAAAGAAGGAATATTGCTGCTGTAGCTTACAGAGGTTATGGAGAAAGATCAACTTATTTCACTTAGGTGTTAATTATGTTCTTACCTTTGGGTTAGGTGATAATTACATCATTACTTACAGCCCTAATGGAATCAGTGCTAAAAAATACTTCACACATATGTATCCATTATAAGCATAACCAGTTTAATTCTTACTTCATATTATTTTTCCATTCCTAATTTAATCTCTTTCCCCCCTTTGCTTCTCCATTCGCACTGACAGTTTTTGCTGAAATCATACCTCCTCCACCAGTCACTTACACAGCTCTAGAAATAATAGGATCAATTATCACGAAGTCAGAGAGAATTAGCACCCATCTAGGTGGAGAGTAAAGCAACCCTCTCCTTTCTTCCCAGTAAAGAACCAAGAAAACCATGTTCTTTACTGAAGTGGGGGGATATAGACACTCAACTGAGATAACATGCTTATATAACCACATGACCAGAAATTTTATACCAACAAATAGAAAGTCCCTAAAATATACCTAATAATAATAAGCATATATAGCAAATGGCCATCATGTGTGATTGTTTAATATTCACTGTTCAATTCTCCAACATGCACTACTCCTTGAAACACAATATGGCGCTGTTGATACATGGAACAGGAGAAAGAAGGCTGGACTTGAGAGTCAAAAAAACTGGATTCAGATTTCAGTTCTCTTATTTACTAGCTAGGTGACCCTAAGCAGCTCACTTCTCTCTTCTGTTCGCTCATCTATAAAATGAAAGGATTAGACTAGAGGATCTCCAAGATCTGTTTTAATTCTGTTATCCTATAATCTATATTCAAATCTCCAGCCCTGCCTATTCCCTCTGGGGCAAGTTAACCACTCTGGGTATCAGTTTTCTCATCTGTTAAATGGGTGTTGAAGGTAGCACTAATGCCTGCATTATTTTAGTTCAGATTTGATGTTTTGAGGTGAAAGGCACTCAAAAGTCATGGAACACTTAATGTATCCATTATGAGCATAACCTGTTTAATTCTACTTCATATTATTTTTCCATTCCTAATTTAATCTCTTCCCCCTCTTCGTTTCTCCATTTACGCTAACAGGATGTTTACTTTGTCCTAATACAGCAAGGATCCAGTGGTACTTGGTTTCTCTGGCCACTGCTGCCCCTTCTCTCCCTATGTAGAAACTTGTCTGATCATCAGGTAAATATGTGGTGGACATAATGACTCATTTGATCTTCAGAAATCCACCAAGCTGAGGAACTCAACTGCATGTGGGTAGCACTGATTATGTCCTTAGGTGACCAGAAAGCTTTGTAAGGGAAACCAGAGCCAATTAGGTCCTATGATGACTTTAGGGAAAATTAATTCCTATTGGGGAAATTTTGGAACTGTAGTCCTAAAATATGCCCACCTCACTGGCAGCAAGGTCTTCTGAAGAGAGGCTCTTCTGCCATCTGACAACCTACAAGGCTTTAATGAATGATTGCCCTGGCATAGGCAGTACCAAGGGGAAAAGAGAAAGAAAAATCTATCACTACCACCACTAATAACACCACAAACACAAACAATACATAGACACATACATACACATATATATGTATGCATATATATACACACATGCATATATGTGTGTGTGTGTGTGTGTGTGTGTGTATGTGTGTGTATTTCTGCCCCTCCACACTAACCAAAGAGTCACCACAATGAAAGAGAAAAAAAGTGTGGAGAACAAAATCCAGAGATGCTAGGCCTAGGTTTTTTCTCCCTGTTTGGAAGGACCAAATCTGAAGTCTCAACGATTTGAAGTAGTTGGTGGGTGTTACTAAACCTTGATAGTTTCCCTGTTGGGCTTTCTAATGCAAAATGATGATGGTGAATTGAAGAAATACCAGGAATATCAGAGTCACAGCACAGAGGGTGATATACCTTCAGCAGAGTGACAGATTTCTTCTTTGGATGGGAGGCACTAACTGGGGACATCAGGGCCACAGCACAGATACTTTGGGCAGAATCAACAATTCTTCATTCTTCCTCAGGGTCATTTGTCGTAAAATAGTTACAAGGTTATAAGCCTCTTGCATGCAACCTCTCCTGAGATTTAAGTTAATACTGAGGCCTCCTTGTACAACCACCCACTCAGTATTTCCTGTCCCATCTGCCAAAACTTGTCCCTGTGGGAGCTGCGTCAGGGGAAGGATGATGGTGGTGGTGATGGTGATAGTACTGGCATTTACAAAGCTTTAATGTTTATAAAATACTCTACATATGTTAACTCATTTGACCCTCAACAATCTTGTGAGGTGAGTGCTATTGCTATCCTCACTTCATAGATGAAGAAATTGAGGAGGTTAAGTGACTTGCCCAGAGTCTCATAAACTAAGATGGGTTTCAAACTCAAGTATGTAAAATCGTAGAGACCTTTGTAGATTAGCTGACCTCTTCTTTCATAGGGCTAAATAAGGACTCTTCCACAGCCCAATCTGGGTCCTCAGAATTACCACCAAGTCAGCTAAGGGTTCTCTTTCCTGCTAAGTAAATACACATCCATCAATTTTACTTTTTCCATGCTACTAGAAAGCAAGATGCCTCCCAACAACTACATCCTTCCTTGGTCCCAGGCCCTTTCTGGGAAGGGGTTATATGAACCATCTCAGAGGAAAAGAAGTCTGCCAACTGAGGGCATACAGAAGAACCCTCTGAGAGGGAGCAGACCTTGAAGCCAAGGCAACTCTTTACTAGGGAAGGGATAAAGGAAAATCAGGGTCAGCCAGAACTATGTTGAACAGTCCATTCAAATCATACTAATTTTGTACTTCTTCCTAAGAAAATAGACCCAGGGAGAAGATACACAATGAATATCATTCTGCCCAGTTCTTCCTTGTATCCAATTCAGACAGAAATTCCTCACCTGGAATGAAATTATCTCTAACTTTTTGGGTTTGGAAACAGCTTGGGAATCTGTGGTAGCAGAGAACAAAATAGTATTAGCAGGAACACTGTTGAACGCCAAATGGAGGACCTCAAATTTGATCCTGGAGGTAACAGGGAGTCATTGAAGTTTATTGTATAATGGGGGTGGGGTGACATAGTCAGACCGATACTTAAAGAAGATCAGTTTGACAATTAAGTGGAGGATAGATTGGAGTAGGGAGACACTTGAGGCTCCAAGACCAACCAGCTAGCTATTGCAATAATCCAAATATGAGGTGACTACAGTCTTACCCCTGGATGATTGTAGTGTTGATGAGAGATAGAAGCACATAGGAGAGATGTCAGGGAGGTAGAAAGGACAAGACTTGACCATTGATTGAGTGAAAGAAAATGAAGAGTCCAGGATGACACCTAGATTGTGAGCCTGAATGACTGGGAAGATGCTAGTACACTTCCTATTAATGGACGACATGAGGAAGATCCAGTAAAGGAGAACATAAAGGAGGGGTCAGGTAGGTAGGAAATAAACTGAGAGAGTGGAGTCATGAAAACCCAGAGAGAAGAGGGCATCAAGGAGAAGAACTGAGAAAAAGCGATTAAAGCTCCCAATTAAGATATCATAAGTGGGGAAAATCTGAGTTCAAATCTGGCCTCAGACATTTCCTAACTATGTGATCCTGAGCAAGTCACTTTACCTTGGTTGCTGAGAGAGAGAGAGAGAGAGAGAGAGAGATCATTAGTAAAATTTGAGATAAGGATTTCAGTTAAATGAAGCTAGACTGCAAGGAGTTAAGAGAGGAAAAGAAGTGGAGGCACCTCTGATATAGATGACCTTTTCCAGGAGTTTATCCATCAGAGGGAGCACAGAAGAAAGATGATAGCTAGTGGAGATGGGCAGACCAGTGGGAGAGAATGGGACCATGTGTGCACAAGTAGAGTTTAGACTTGGCCAAAAGAAGGGCCACATCTTCATGGGCAACGGATGAAGGAGACAGTTACAGAAGACATCTTAGTGATGAGAATTAGGAGGGGAGAAAAGGAAGTTTTCTGTAAATGTCCTCAGCATTTTTAATGAAACATGAGGCAAGGTTCTCAACTGAGATCTGGTTCAGGGGGAGCCATGGGAGATTTGAGGATGAAACTATTTGGAAAAGGCACTGTGGTTAGTGAGGAGTGAATTGATCAGGGTGGTGTAAGAAGATTGCCTTGATGCATTTTCTGAGATTTTATAAGATACACTTGAAGTCAACAGCACCTTTTCATGATTTTTCTCCAGTTTCTTTCAACAACACACAGGTAGGAATGAAGGCAGGGGCTGGTGGGAGTAACCAGGCTGGTGTTAAGTGACTAGTCCAGGGTCACATTGATGAACATCTGGTCACTGGATTCAGATGGCTCTGGAGGAGAAGTGAGGCTGGTGACCTGCACAGTCCTCCCTCACTCAAAACAAAGTCAAGTGCAAGTCATGTCATCATCTCTCTGATGGCATGGTCTTTGGCAACGAAGGCAAACATGATGGCTAGGGTCACACACCAGAAAGTGTCTAAGGTAGGATTCAAACTCAAGTTTTCCTGACTCCAAGTACTAAATTCTATTAAATATGACATCTGGCTACCTTATACTTGTTGTAGGCGCAATGGCCTAGCTACAAAGTTACGGAGAAGGATATAATATCTAAAGAGCTCTCCTTGGGCTCTTGGATCGCATCTGTGCAAAAACAGTGTTCAGTCTTTAAGACAGCCCTGAAGCGTTGGCTCTGGAAGTAATTCCAAGCTTTCAATAAAGCTACATAATGTTCTTCTCCATACATTGGTGACAAGCGTTAGCCTTTCCTATTTTGCAGATGGGGAAAGTGACGTAGTGAGAGTCTGATAATTAATAGTTTTCTAGGCTAGAGAATATGTCTTGAATAACCATTAGAATACACAGAGGTTCTGACTGGCCCCACCAGCTAGAGACTATTCTCAAGGTCCACTCTACTCCCTCTCTCCCTTCAAGTCTTGGCTGAGTGAGTGCCTATATCATCCATGTCTCATAGAGAGAACTTCTCATACATGATCAAAAGGGGTCTTGTGACTGGGAATCATGAGCATCCCACCCTCTAATTGTGGGGCTCTTCCCTCAGTTTAATCACCTGGTGCTATGGGGCCATCTCATCTGGTCCAAATGTTTGTGGCAGCTCTAATTTTCTAAGTTCAGGCCAGGATGCAATGAGGCACTCATAAATCATTAGTCAGCAAAGGGAGGTTTACTTTACTTTACTTTAACACAGCAAGAATATGCAACAAGGATACTTAGCTTCTCTAGACTTCCATCCCCTCCCTGACTCCATATGTGCCTATGTCTGGTCATCAGACATAGGGTGAAGGACATGGTGACTAAGCAATGCTTGGTCTTTAGAAAGTCAAAGGCTATACTTGAGAGGGATAGTTTATTCTCTTAGGTGACCAGGAAGCTGTTATCAAGGGAGGCAGAAATTAATCAAGTCCCAATTTCTCTTTTTAGGAAAAACTAGTCCCTACTGGGAAATTTTAGAATACTGGTCCCACCACACAGGGATGTTTTGAGAAAGGTGCTTTGCAAATAATAATTTGTGAGTTGTTATTATAACTTGGTGTATGGTAGTTTCACAGTCAAGTCACTGAAGAATTTTGGGATTAATTTATGATCTCAATCATCACTCATGACCTCAGTCTCAAAGAACAGAAAGAAATGATGATGCAGCAAAGGACAAAAGATGAAAAGGATCTGATCTGGAGGAAGAGAGGAGTAGAGTGAAGACTTGAAGAGTTGAATTGCAGGATACACAGGAATTGATTTGGTACAACCTCTGTTGAAGTGCTGTCCAACCTCAAGGAGCTTTGATTACATTATTAACCTTTTATTTGCCAAAAATATAGGGTTTCATTTTTTCATTTGCCCAAGTGACTACTGTTTACTAGTTGTACAAGGTCCTTCCTAGTGCTCGTAAACTATTTTTAGGATAACACTAAGATAATTTAATTTCTAATATAGTAAATATCAGTAGACATAACCTACATAAACAAGAGCCAATATGGCAGAGTAGGGGGGAAATGGGTGGGGGTTCCTCAATAACCTTTAAAAGTGTAGAGGGATCCTGGGACAAAATGGTTTATGAAGTTATGTCCTATGACCTAACTTCAGATGTATAGCATATATCCCCGAGTGAATTCCAAACAGAATTTTTGTTAGCAGCTGGCATTCCAATTCTCTCTTTGTGTTATAAGCAGAATCACCTGATCTAAATTTTTGCTAGAATAAGCATTTTCAGTTACATTTTCAGAATAATAACAGGATAGTGGCCTATCTCGATTGTATTTATCAGAAATCCATCATACTAAAATAAAAAGAATGAAACAATAATTAATAAAAATTATAATCCAATGCTTACTAACGTGTTTCCCTGCCCTGGTTTGAAGATTTCCTTATTTCCTTATATGACTATTGTCTAAATATATAATACTACGCAGCCTTTACCAAGCCAGATTCCTCTAATGGGTTCCATCTCACAAATTCAGTGATATAGAATGTAAAATTGGATTGGAACCTGGAACCTCTTGTTCAACTTGCTTGTTACCCACATTTTGTGTATTTGTGTATAAACATCCCTATGTTTTATTGCAAGCTCTTGTACTGGATTTTGTCTCCCACAAATTTCTGGGAAACTCTCCAGTTCTTCCTATGCTGTAGTTACTCTCTAGTGGATGTGTGAAGATAGTTGTCTCCTGCCACATCTTTTTCAGTTTAAAGTACTTTTGATTGATTTGGAAGATGCCACCTGCAGGCTCATTTTTACCAACCCATACTTAGTGCACTCCAACCATGATCAGGAATCCATCATTTCTACATTTTAGGCTCTGGTCTAAAAACCAAAATCTTGATCTCAAACACTTCTCTTCTTAATTACCTACTCCAAATTAGTGCCTCTCTTATAAAATAAGATAATATTTGTAAAGCATTTAGCACAGTACCTGGCACATGGTAAGTGATTAAGAAATACTTGTTCCCTTTCCTTCTTCAACCTTTGCCTTTAATTGACAGAGGTGTTGAAAAGACCACCTGTACTGCTAGGGTCTCTGGTTTTTGCCCAAGACTTCATAACCTTAGTGATGCTTTCTTAGATTTCTTTCAGTAGTGTCATTGGTCTACATATGAATCACTGGAACAGTTATTTGATTTCACAGACCCAAGCATATTATCTGTCTAGTCCTGGGAAGAGAATAGAACTCTAACTCGCCATAAGAACATCAAACCTTAAACTGCAACAGGAAGTTCCCAACCATCACTCGTCATGACCTTTGCTTGGTGAAATTTTCCTTGACATTAGATATGTATCCGCATCATCCCATCTCAGAGGACAAGTAGCTGTTTCTTAGCAGAAGTTCTCTCCTTTTCAGGAAGAGCCTCACATCTTTTTGCCTGTAGGTCTTTGGGGCATGTTACAGAATTCATGATCCTCTTTGTCTTTTGTGATGTATCAAAATTCTTGGATCCAAGTAAAATCTGGAATGTATATCATTAACATCATTTATTTCTCATGTGGGATTTGCCATTCAGTAAGTATCAATTCATTATCTGGAAACAAAGTGATTAGGAAGTTATGATTATACTCACCCAAATTTGGTTTGGAAAGAATGATGAGTCACATATCTCATCTCACTTTCAATATTTTCTATTTCATGCTTTTCTTGCATCTCTCTCATTTCTCTTCCCAGTTTTTCCTCCACCTGTCTAACTTGATTTTCAAAATCCTTTTTGAGCTCTTCCATGGCCTGAGCCCATTGGATATCTATTTCAGGTGTTTGGGATACAGAGACCTTGACT
>CM053772.1:149445192-149458735 GCA_028658325.1 Potorous gilbertii
TCCCCAGCCTCAGGGCTTTTGGCGGCAGGCCTGACTGGTCTTCAATGGGAGCTTATCTGCTGATGCTCAGGTGGGGGCAGGGCCGCCTCTCAGGCTCAGTTCCCTCAGGGGGTTTATGCAGAGATCTCTTGCAATGGAGCCGCTGTGGAGCCCCTGCCCACTGCGGGAGTCTCCGGCCGAGCTGCCTCCGCCTCTACTGCGGCCGCCGCCTCCTAAGGGGGGTCCGAGTCTCGGAGATACCCCGCTCCCCTCTCAGCCTGTCTCTCTCACTGACCTGTGCGTCTGTGGGTGGAGGGACCTTCGCAGCCGCAGGAGAATCAGATCCCTGATTCCTGCTGGGCTCTGCTGGCTCCTCTCAGTGCTGCGTGGCCGGGGTGGGGGAGGGGAGGACTCCGCAGGGCAGGGCTCCGCTCCCGTCTGGGGTACCTTTGCGGTCGGTTTTTCAGGGCTCTCTGCAACGGAAATCTCCTTCACTGTGTTTCTGTGCAGCTTCCACTGTTCCAGAATTTGTCAGGAGTTCTTTTTAGAGGGAATCCATGGGCTGTGGGTTCGGAGCTAGCAAATGTGAGTCTTTCTACTCCGCCATCTTGGCTCCGCCCTCAATATTTTCTAAATCCCATGTTTGTTCATCTATTTTTGATCTTCTAGTAGACAGGGGAGCATTTGGAGGGGATGTGATTTCTTTCTTTTTTTTTGTATATATTAAATATGCTACAAATTCTTGTCTAGATTCATTGATAAGAGGAATGCCTAGAAAGTATACTGCATAGAACGGGGCACAGGTCAGAGGTACCAGAACCAGAAGTTTGGATCATGACTCTAAGGTTTGTAGCCACATTTTTTTAGGGAAAAACCTACCAAATTTTGTAGAGGGGACATTAGATCTTCCCTTTTTGTTTCAAACTCTTAACTGGATTCTGCTTTCGATTTCTTTCTGTGTTTGTAGCTCTTAGGTCTGATCTTGAGTTAGTTATGACATTGCTTATTTTTAAACCTTACATTATACTCCCAATATCTCTGGTATGTTCACCTATTCTATTTTAAAATTCATTTTCTCTAGATTTTGTAGCTTTTAAAAATTATTTATTTATTTTACGTTTTCAACATTCATTTCCATAAAATTTTGAGTTCCAAATTTTATCCTATCTCTCCCCTCCCCCACCCCAAAATGCCTTGCATTCTGATTGCCCCTTCCACCAATGTGCCCTCCCTACTAACACCCATCCCCTTATCCCCATCCTCTCTCTTGTCCTGTAGGGCAAGATAAATTTCTGTACCCCATTACCTGTATTTCTTATTTCCCAGTTGTATGCAAAAACAATTCTCAACATTTGTTCCTAAAACTTTGAATTCCAACTTCTCTTCCTTCCTCTCTCCCCACCCAGCCTCACTGAGAAGGCAAGCAATTTTTTGCAAATGGCTTCCATAATAGTCATGTTGTGTAAGACCAACTACATTTCCCTCCATCCTATCCTGCACCCCATTTCTTCTATTCTCTTTTTTGATCTTGTCCCTCCCCAAGAGCATTTACTTCCAATTGCTTCCTCCCTCCATTTGCCCTCCCTTTCATCATCCTCCCACCATGCTTATCCCCTTCTTCCCTACTTTTCTGCAGTGTAAGACAGGTTTTCATACCAAATTGAGTGAGCATGTTATTCTTTCCTTAAGCCAAATGTGATGAGAGTAAGCTTCACTTTTCCCCTCTCACCTCCCCCCTTTTACCCTCCATTGGAAAAGCTTTATCTTGCCTCTTTTATGAGAGATGATTTATCCCATTCCATTTCTCCCTTTCTCCTCCCAATATATTTCTCTCTCACACCTTAATTTTATTTTTTAGGTATCATTCCTTCCTATTCAACCCATCCTGTGCTGTCTGTGTGTGTGTGTGTGTGTGTGTGTGTGTTTGTGTGTGTGTGTGCGTGTGCCTAGGCTGAGCTTCACTCCACATCTGGTGTGATAGAACTTTCCTGTAGGCTTTCTGGTCATCCTGGGCTGGAAATCTCCTCCACTCCATCTTTCTGTGGCTTCTGCTGCTTTAGAATTTGTTGAAAGTCTTTCTTTACAGATATTTTTTGGACTGTGGGGGAAGAGCTAGATATTAGTGTCTTTCTATTCTGCTTGGCTCCACCTTGATTTAGATTTTTTTAAAAAGAAAATAATTTAAATGATCCTTTTGAAAGTTCTTCCCTTCTTCTAGGTTGGTTTCCCAAATAACCAAGTACTTTCCCATTTGTGGTCCCATCTCCCATTAGCTTTCCTTTTTTTCAAAATAAAAAGTTGGAGAATGTTATTTTAACATAGCTAACAAGCATAAAGTTCCAAATATTCTTCTTGCAAACCATTAAGTGGAAAAGCACAAAAGAATGTTTATTATATATGAATGTAGTAGAATATTGTTGTGATATAATGGATCAGAAAGATGAGGAATTCAGAAAAGCATGGGAACACTAAACATAAAGGCAGAATCAGGAGACTAATATTCACAACGACTATAATAATATTAATAAAAATAACAGTAAAACACAGGCACAGGCACATCAGAAGCTAGGGACAATCTTGGCGGCAGGTGGCAAAGCACTTTTTTGTCCTAGTTAGTAGAGAGATGGGGAAACAGGTATATAATGCTACATGTAATACGTACTGTCCAATGCTGTTGATTTGTAGGTCACTATTAGTTAACTGGTTTGTTTGGGTTTTTTTGGCTATGAGGGAAGATTCAAAGGATGGTATATACCAGGAAAGGATTATATATAGCGAGGTAATGGGAAGAGAAGTTGATAGAATACACTTGATTTATTGATTCTGACTACTCCACCCCACAAAGATAAGCTTGTGTTAAAGTCATAAATGAAGTGTAAATAAGGGCTTCTACTTTGTTATTTACTTTAAGAACTGTGAATTTCTCAGATCAAAATTGATGGAATTAGAAGGCAGCAAGCTGTAAGTTGAAAGGTCATGACCCTGGTCCTTTAAAAAGTAAGCAAGACATTCTCTAATGAGTCAGTTGCAGCAGGAGACAATTCAAAGAATATGACCTCTGGTAGCAGAGAAGATAACCTGCTATGGAAGAAGAACATAGGAGGAGCATGAGGACACCACGAATAGGGAAAGGACATTGGAGCTGTGAAATGTGAGAGATGTCAGTTCCCCTTTTCACATGTGTTTTCTACATGGAATCACATGATGTCACCCAAATAGAGGGACCCAAAGTGGAAGCTATGTTCTCTTTTAAAAGTTGCACTGTATATACCAAGATAATGTCAAAATGGGTACATGATTTAAATATAAAAGGTAATACCATAAGCAATTAGAAGAGCAAGGAATAGTCTCCCTGTCAGATCTATGGAGAAGGGAAGAATTTCTGACCAAACAATAGACAGAGAGCATATGAAATGCAAAATAGATAATTTTGATTATATTAAATTTAAAAGATTTTGCTCAAAGAAAACCAATGCAACCAAGATTAGAAGGAAAACAGAAAACTGGGAAATAATTGTTATAACAAGTATCTCTGATAAAAACCTCATTTCTGAAATATATAGTGAACTGAGTCAAATTTATAAGAAAACAGGCTATCACCCAATTGATAAATGGTGAAAGAATATGAACAGGCAGTTTTCAGATGAAGAAATTAAGCTATTTATAATCATAAGAAAACATGCTCTAAATCACTATTGATTAGAAAAATACAAATTAAAACAACTCTGAGGTACCACCTCACACCTGTTAGGTAAAAAAGGGAAAATGATAAATGTTGGAGAAGATGTGGGAAAATTGGAACATTAATGTATTGTTGGTGGAGTTGTGAACTGATTCTACCCTTCTGGAACTATGCCCAAAGGACTATAAAAGTACATATTCTTTGATCCAGTAATACCACTACTAGGTCTGTATCCTAAAGAGATCATTAAAAAGAGAAAAGGACCCACATTTACAAAAATATAGCTGCTCTTTTGTTGTGGCAAAGAATTGGAATTTGAGGGGATGCCCATCAACTGGGGAATGGCTGAACATGTTGTGGTATATGCATGTAATGGAATACTAATGTGCTATAAGAAATGACGAGCAGACAAATTTCAGAAAAACTTGGATATACTTACATGAACTGATGCTGAGTGAATTGAGCAGAGCCAGGAGAACATTGTAGACAGCAAGAGCAACATTTTGTGACAATCAGCTTTGATAGACTTAGCTCTTCTCAGCAACACAATGATCTAAGACTCATGATGGAAAATGCTATCCACATCCAGAGAAAGAACTATGGAGTCTGAATGCAGATTGAAGCATATTATTTTCTTTTTGTTGTTGTTGTTGTTTTCTTTCTCATGTTTTTTTCCTTTTGATTCTTTTTTCACAACATGACTAATGTGAAAATATGCTTAATATGATTGTACATGTATAGCCTATAACCAGATTGTTTGCCCTCTTTGGGAGGCATTAGGAAAGGAAAGGAGGGAGAGAAAAATTGAAACTCAAAATGTTATGAGTGAATATTGAAAGCTATTTTTCCAGGTAATTAGAAAAAATAAAATACTATAAAAAAGAAAAAAAGGAAAGTAAATGTTATCAACATCCAGATAAAGAACTAATGGACCTGAATGCAGATCAAAGCATACTATTTTCACCTATTTAATTTTTTCATTTTTCCCTCTTGATCTGCTTTTTCTTTCATAGCTGTGATTAATATGGAAATATGTTTTACATAATTTCACATATATAACCTATGTCAAATTGTTTACCATTTTAAGAAGAAAGGAGGAGAGAGAGGAAGAAAAATTTGGATTTTTCCAAATCCAAAATCTTGTAAAAATGAATTCTAAAAATTGTCTTTATAATTAGAAAAAATATTATTTTAAAAAAGCTGCTCTGATTGTGCACAAACAAATCTAATGCACCCAAATTAGAAATAAAGCAAAAACCTAGGGGAAATTTTTACAGCAAATTTCTCTAATGAGGGCCTCATTTCTCAAATATAAAGGGAATCGAAACAAATTTATAAAAATAAGAGTCATTCTCTAAATGATAAAAGCATATGAGGAGGCATTTTCAGAAGAAAAAATTAAACATACCAAGAGGCATATGAAAAAACATTCTAAATCACTAATAGAGAATACAAATTATGGCAACTGAGGTACAACCTCCCACCCAGAAGATTCCTTAATGTGACAGAAAAGGAAAATGACAACTGCTGGAGGGAATGTCAAAAAATAGATACACTAATGCATTACTGTTAGAGTTGTGAACTGATCTAACCTTTCTAGAAGACAATTTGGAACTATGCCCAAAGGGCTATGAAACTGCACAGAACCTTTATCCCAGAAATACCACTACAAAATCTGTACCCCCAAAATATCAAAGATCAAAGAAAAAGGGAAAGGATATATACATACAAAAATATTTATAGCAGCTCCTTTTGTGGTGGAAAAGAACTGGAAATTGAGGAGATGTCTATCAATTAGGGTGTGGCTGCAGAAGTTGTGGCTTATGATTGTGATGGAATATTATTATGCTATAAGAAATGATGGAGAGGGGCTGTGTGAGAAAAACATGCAAAGACCCATGTGAACTGATGCGGAGTGATGTGAGCAGAACCAGACCATTGTGCACAGTAACAACGTTATAACGATGATCAACTGTGGAAGAATTGGCCACTTCAATCAATATAGTGATCTAAGACAATCCCAAAGGACTCAATGAGATGAAAAAAGTGCTTTTCATCTCCAGAGAGAGAACTGATGAACTCTGAGTACAAATTAAAGTATAATTTTATTACTTTCTTCTTTTTTTGTGATATAGTAATATGGAAATATGTTTTGCTCAATTTCACATGTATAATTGATATTATATTCTTTGCCTCCTCAGTGGGTAGGGGAGGAGTGGAAGGGAGACAGGGAATCTGGAACTCAATATTTAAAAAAGAAAAGAAAGCTAAAAATAAACAAGTTATTTAAAAATAACAAATAGGAAGCATATTCTTTTATATAGTCCTGATACATTTAAGAAAATTTTCGGTTTTGTGTTTTTTAGAAAGTTCCATCTCATTTCTTGTTTTTCATCTCTAGAACGAATTCCTCATAATTTGATGCATGAAATATTGCATCATCAACAACTGGAATAAGTGAGGGAGGATCTTTGGGCTTTCTGATTTAGTAAGTTTAAGCATATGAACGCTGAAAAGCTGCATTTAAAGTTCAAGTAGTTAGGCTCTAGGCACTAAAATTCACGAGAACAGAAGCCACTTGACCAGTATAAGATTGGCCAAATTGTCAACTAACATTTGAAAATCTTTTCTTTTCCCTTCCCTTCCTTTCCCTTCCCTTCCCTTCCCTTCTCTTTTCTCTTCCCTCTTCCCTCCCACCTCCTCAGGTCCAGATGGGTTAAAAGATAATAAAGTAAAACATCGTGCTAATACTAAATACGTTGGAGAAAAGCGTCCAATATTAGGAGCAACTAGTGACCTTAATTACTTATGGAGACCTGCCCCAAACTGGAGTTTTACAGCAAGACAGAAACATTTCTATGTTGGTGAAATTGGTTGGGGAATACCAGAACTGAGTTTCATCAATCAATCAAGACTTGAGACAAATATGAACATTAAGGTATGTTATTCACATACTATCTTCTGATTTTTAGGAGGAAAAGTGTATATCCTTCCCTAAGGAATGTCATTGTACTTATGTGAGATGTTATTATTTTTGTCTGTTTTTCCATTCAATAGCATTTTTTCCTATTACATGTAAAGAGAGTTTTCACCATCCATTTTTGTAAGATTTTGAATTCCAAATTTTTCTTCCTCCCTCCCCTCCCCCTCTCTCCTTCTCTCCCTCCCCAAGACAGCAAAGATCTGATATAGGTTACACATGTACAACCATATTAAATGTATTTCCACATTAGTCATGTTGTGAAAGAAGAATCATAACAAAAGGGAAAAAAACCATGAGAAAGAAAAAATAGAAAACAAAAAAGTAAAAACAGTATGCTTTGATCTGCATTCAGACTCCATAGTTCTTTGACTGGATATGAATATCACTTTCCATCATGAGTCTTTTGGAATTGTCTTGGACCATTATATTGCTGAGAAGAGCTAAGTCTGTCATAGTTGATCAGTGAGATGTTATTAATCCTTTGTAGAATGAATTCTTGATAAGGTCCATACAGTTGGAATAGACAACTTCCAACTCTGAGACTGAGGAACTCCCTCGACATGTTAGTGAAAAATCATAGTCTGTCATTTTTAAACTTATAGTCAAGAGACTTTGCCAAATCTCTCTTTAATGCCCAACCCTGTTCCCTTTATTCTGCCCTGCAGTGAGTGATAGCTGTAGAACCTGAGCTGAGTGATGCCAAGGAAGAGACTTTGCTGCTGCCAATAATCTACAAAGTAGATGGACTAGTCATGTAGCTGAAATTTGGGTCACATGAGTGAAAAAGCTTTTATTTAAGTGTTTACTGTGTGCCAAGTACTGTGCTAAAGGCTGGAGAGACAGATAAAAAAGCTGGTTCTCTGGGAGTATACATATATTCTCTGGGAGGGGATCGCACAGAGAGGAAATTTTAGCAGGAAATCCAATAGAAAAGCTCAGAGGTCCTTAGAGTTCAGCAGCAAGGCAGATGGTAATGCATTTTTTAATGTCATTTCCATTTATAAAACCATATCTGTTACTGAGATTGAACCATTGTCAGAGCCAAGGACATAAGTGACAAGAACGTTCTTGTCTGAACTTTCAGTAGCTATGGCTACTAAGGGCACGATGGGGCAATTGCTGGGTTGCTCCTCTCAGTGTTGAGTGGGGATGGTGGTGGTGGGCTGAAAGTAGAGCCAGTAGGCATGAGGATATTCCCAGTGCTCTAGGTCTTATTTGCCTTTTGATAGCAGGTGGTATGGTAGTGGTGTCAGGGATGACAGGCCCATCTCCATAGGATTTACTCCCTCAGATAATGGTATCTAGGTGATCTAGAAGTAAGATCTAGTGATCTGGGTGGGGAGGGAGGGCTATTTTTACTAAGGCTCTCAGACGTAGGGTCTTAGACTATCCCCACTAAGTTCTAGTGATGATGATGGTCTAGGTCAGAGGTGGGGAACCTGCCAACTTGAGGCCACATGTGGCTCACTAGGTCCTCAAGTGAGGGTCTTTGACTGAATCCATGTGACTTTGAGGCTGCAGGTTCCCTACCCCTGGTTAGGTGATGCTGGGTTTTGACACCCTTGGTGCATCTCTCCCTCATGGTACATTCTGTTGCTGCTCAGTAGTTTCAGTCATGTCTGACTCTTTGTAATCCTATTTTGGTTTTCTTGTCAAAGATACTGGAGCAGTTTGCCATTTCCTTCTCCAACTCATTTTATAGATGAGAAAACTAAGGCAAAGAGAGTTAAATGACAACCAAGGTCACACAGCTAGTAAGTATCTGAGGCTAGATTTGAACTTGGGTCTTTCTGACTTCAGGTCTGGCATTCTTATCAACTGTATCAACTAGTTGCCCCTCATGGTGGCGTCTTTGAATTTTCTGTATCTCTAGCCCAATTTTTCAGTAGTTTTTGCACTCAATTAAATTAAAAGAGAGAATCACATTAGTGAACTAAAGTTCTCCCTTAATTGCTTGAAAAATCTTCAAATACATTCTGAGTGCTGTTTCCAGATGTTATTGCCAATACAGAAGGTTTTAAAAATAAAAACTTTCCTTTTCTACCAAGCTATAAAAACCAAATTGAAAAAGCTCTTCTATAATTAGGAAAGATGTTGGGTTATTGCTGTTTCTTCCCAGATGGGCTTGTTTTGAGTTCTCACTTTTAACATTTTATAGTTATTTATATCCTAACAGCTTGCAGATTAATATAAAAATAATTACATTAGCACCTTTCAACCCACCATTTTGTGGTGCCATGGGAAATATTTGGAATGGGAGGGCCACATGTTGAACATCTGTGAAGAAAGAAAAACAACATTAATGTGACTAAGCAACTGCCCATTATTAAATATATAGTATATTTATATGTATATATGTATACTCACACATAAGTATATACTTGTACATATATGTATACATATGTGTGTATATGTATATATACATATATATGTATATATATATGTATATATATACATATAAGTATTTCTAACCTCCACATGACATGAACCTCTCTAACCTTCACTACAAAGCTTGGACAGATAGGATTTCTGAAGTAAATTATAGAGAGATCCTTTTTTTTTTTTTTTTAATAAAAACCCTTTTTGGATCTGAATCAGCTCATAGAAAATTTTTTAATTTGCTACTCTAATCTCTGAACAATCCAATCTCTGAGAAGGTGTGGTCATACAGGAAAGAATGAGCTATAGCTATGCACCTCTCAAGCTTTCTTCCCCCAAGGCATTCCATGAAAAATAATGAATATTGAAGAGAAAATAATATATGGATGTCGTAGACATAAGCTCCCCATTTCTGTTGTCATTATGACATGTGATAAACAGACAGACACACGCCTATAAGCTCCTGGGAGGGGTTAGTTTTCTCTCTCCTGAGCAGACTTTATGGAATAAATAATGGCTTAAAAGAACTGGAAAACAGGGAAATTAGCTAGTTGAGGGTTCAGGATAGAAAAAGTCTGAACTGCCAAGATTTGAAGAGAAAATTTAAAATAATAATCATTGATATTTCTATAGGATTTCCAGATTTATAAAGTACTTCATATTACTTTATCTACCTTTTACAGTAGATTCTGCAGGAGCTATTATTCCCATTGTAAAGATACATCAAGGATTGGAAAAGTCAAGTGACTTGCCCATAGTGAGTATTACTCACAGTGGCTTCTTTCCTGATATGCCAAGTCTAGAACTCATTATACTACACCACTCTGTGAAGGTCAAGTAGGCCAGGAAGATTCGTCTTCACTCTCCAGAAAGCTGATAACAAGTTATGGAGATAACAATCCTTTTCTAGTGCTTGATATTTTGTTATATACATTGTTATATATATATTGTTATATTCATCATTATCTTTAGAAATTGAAGTTTCTCAGATATGCAAAAAAACCCCACCAAACCAATTAGACCTTTCAATACACTAATTCCTCTGCTGGACATGAGCCCTTAAGAGGTCAGTGTATAAAAAATAGATCACAAATAGACAAAAATATTTCTTACAGCTCTTTCTGTGGTAGCAGGAGAAAAAATGGAAACAAAAGTAAGTACTCACTGGCTGGGGAATAGCTAGGTAAAAAACTCTATCATATGAATGCAATGGAATACTATTGCTCAAAAAGAAATGAGTAACATGAAGAATTCAGAGATACAGAGAAAGACATAAGAACTTACACAAAGCAAAAGATGAGTCTGGAGTCAGGAAGACCAGAGTTCAAATTTTGCCTCGGATACTAACTGCTACGTGATCCTGGGCAAGCCACTTAACTGCTATCTGCCTCAGTTTCTCCTCTGTAAAATAGAGATGATAATTGCATCTACTTTCCCAAAGTTGTTGTGAGTATCCAATGAGGTAATATTTGGAAGCCACTTAGCACAGTGCCTGCAACATAGTAAGCTCTATATAAATGTTAGGCATTTTTAAAGAAAAAGGAAAATACCAAAGACAACCAAACATAAAACAATTGCAATGACCATCCTTGGACTCAGAAAACAAATGATTCCCATTCCTCTTCTTAGTGAGAAGGCAGAGGATATGATGGTGTTGTCTACTAGTTTGTTTTTTAAGATTTATATTTATTTAGTTTTAGTTTTCAACTTTCATTTTTACAAGATTTTAGTTCCAAATTTTCTCCCCATCTCTCCCCTCCCCACTGAGATGGCATGCGTTTTGATTACCCCTTCCCCCAATCTACCCTCCCTTTTATCAACCCCTCTTTTTCTTTCCCCTTTACTTTCTTGAAGGGCAAGATAGATTTCTATACCCATTGCCTGCATATCTTATTCCAGAGTTGAATGTAAAAAGAATTTTTTAACATTATTTTTAAAACTTTGAGTTCCAAATTCTCTCCCTTCTTCCTTCCCCACTCACCCCCCTATTTTCTTCAGTGAGCTTTTGAACCTCCTTTTCCATTTGGCTAATTCTGATTTTTAAAGCATTCTTCTCCTCATTGGCTTTTTGAATCTCTTTTGCCAATTGAACTAGCCTATTTTTAAGGTGTTATTTTCTTCAGTGTTTTTTTGGGTCTCCTTTAGCAAGGTGTTGACTTGCTTTTCATGCTTTTCTTGCATCTCTCTCATTTCTCTTCCCAGTTTTTCCTCCACCTCTCTAATTTGATTTTCAAAATCCTTTTTGAGCTCTTCCATGGCCTGAGCCCACTGAATATTTATTTTGGATGTTTAGGATACAGAAACCTGGACATCTATGTCTTTCCCTGATTGTAAGCATTGTTCTTACTCATCTGAAAGGATGGGAGGAGATATCTGGTCACCAAGAAAGTAACCTTCTATGGTCTTCTTTTTTTTCCCTTTTCTGGGCATTTTCCCAGCCAGTTACTTGACTTCTGAGTTTCCTCTTCACACCCACCTCACCTCCTGTTCCATCCAGCTAGTGCTTGGGGGCTGAGATTCAAATGCTTCTCCCCAGTCTCAGGGCTTTCAGCATGGGGGGTGGGAGGGCAGGGCTGCTATTCAGTGTGAGATTAAATTCAGCTCCTCAGGTGGGGGCAGGGCCGCCACAAGGAGCTCAGTTCCCTCAGGGGGTTTATGAGGAGACCTTCAACAATGGATCTTAGCTCCTGCCTGCTTTGGGAGCCTCTGTCTGCTGCTGCCTCTGCCGCTGCCTCCTGAGGGGGCCTGAGTTATGGAGACACCCCACTCCCCGCTTGGCAAGCTGAAAAGACCCTCTCCCTGACCTTTGGTGCCTGTGGGTAGAGGGACCTTCATGGACTGCTGGAGATTCTGTCCCTGAAGCCTGTTTAATCTGCTCCCCTTGGTGTTGCACAGCCAAGGCAGGGGTAGGTTTTGCTCCAGGTCCAGTGCACGATGGATCTTTTATGTCAGTTTTTCTCATCTCTCTGGGACAGATGTCCTCCACCCCATTGGTCTATGGCTTCTGCTGCTCCAGAATTTTGTTGTGAGTTCTTCTTTACAGGTATTTTATGGGCTGTGGGTTAGGAGCTAGGATATGTGTATCTTTCAAGTCTGCCATCTTGGCTCCTCTCCCTCTTATTTCATTTTCAAAATCCTTTTTAGCTTCTCCATGTCCTGTGACCAATTCATATTCCTCTTGGAGGCTTTTGATGTAGGTTCTCCTCAGGTTGTATGCCCTGATCTTCCTTGTCACTAAGGTAAGATTCTATAGTCTTTAGTTCTTTTACAATGTTTACTCATCTTCCCAGTCAAATATTTGACATTCTAACTCTTTGTCAAGGTAAGACTCTGCTTTCAATGGGGGTGAGGGTTGGGGTGGATATACTGTCCCAGACTTCAATGGTTTTGTATCAGCCACTCAATCCCCCACTGTCTGTGGTCCCAGAGCTCTGGAAGCAGCCTCTGCCACTGCTGTTGCCACTCCTTCTGCCACCACAGCCACCAGCCACCGCCACCACCACACCCACTGCTTTGGGGACATGGGGCTGGGGCTGGACCCAGCCAGACTGTGTGCCCCTCTCCATCCAGCTGGAGTTCCCCCACCAATTCCCCATCACTCCCACAGTATTTGTGGGTTGAGAAGTTTGGAAACTGCCACAGCTGTCAATGATTCATTCCCTCAAGGAGTGTGCTCTGCTCTCTGCCTGGTGCAAAAGATCCTTTTGACTCTCCAGGTTGTCTTGAGCTGGGGATTTTTTTCACTCTGTCATTGTGTGGGTTCTGTAGCTCTAGAATTTGTTTAAAGTCATTTTTTAAAATTAATTTGTTTTCAGTTTTAAAAAATCACTTCCATAAGTTTTACATTTTCCTCCTCCCTCCCCTCTCCATCCCCAAGACAGCATGCAATCTTCTATGGGTTCTTGACATACATTCTTATTAAACATATTTTCACATTAGTGAAATACTACTATAACTTTAGCTCAGTTCACTATATATTTGAGAAATAAGACCAAATGAGGGAAACATGCTCCATGTTCCATAGAAGAATTAAAAATGAATGAGAGAAACCATGAGAAAAACTAAAACAAAACATAACACAAGAGAAACTAGTATATTTCATTCTGAGTTCTGATTCTATAGTTCATTCTCTGGATGTGGATGGCATTTTGCCTCAAGAGTCCTTTGGGAATATTTTAGTTCCTTGCATTCCTATGAAGGGATAGGTCTGTCAGAAACAGACTTCACACACTGTGACTGGTTGTGTATAATATTCTCTTGGTTCTGCTCATTTCACTCAGCATTAGTTCATGTAAGTCTTTCCAGGTTTTTCTGAAGTCTGACTTCTGGTCATTTCTTATAGCACAATACTATTCCATTACATTCATATACCACAACTTGTTCAGCCATTCCCCAATTGATGGGCTTTCATTTCTTTAACTTCCAGTTCTTGGCTAGCACGAAAAGAGCTGCTATAAGTATTTTTGTACATTTGGGTACTTTTCCCATTTTTATGATCTCTTTGGGATACAGATATTGCT
>CM053772.1:149459235-149525675 GCA_028658325.1 Potorous gilbertii
GCTAGCTGCAAAACTTCTTTCCCAGTTTTCTGTTTCCCTCCTAATCTTGGTTGCATTGGGTTTGTTTGTACAAATGTTCAGTTTAATGTAATTAATTATATAATAAAAAATGAATGTAATCAAAATTATCCATTTTGCACTTCATAATGTTCTCTATCTCTTGTTTGGTCAAAAATTACTCCATTCTCCATAAATCTGACAGATACACTATTCCTTGCTCCCTTAATATGTTTATAGTATCGGTCTTTATACCTAGATTATCTGTCCATTTGGACTTTATTCGAGTGTATGGTGTCAGACATTGGTCTGTGCCCAGTTTCAGCCACACTGTTGTCCAGTATTCCCAGCAATTTTTGTCAAATAGGGAGTTCTTATCCCAGAAGCTGAAGTCTTTGGGTTTATCAAACAGTAGTTTGCTGTATTCATTGACTGTTGTGTCTTGGGTACCTAACCTATTCCACTGATCCCTCTATTTCTTTTTTTCTAATATTGACCTAGCCCTGCATTCCTGCTATAAATCCTACCTGATCAAAATGTATTGTTCTCATGATAAGTTGTATTCTTTTTGTTAATATCTTATTTAAAATTTTTGTATCTATATTCATTAGAGAAATTGTTTTATAATTTTCTTTGTCTGCTTTGGCTCTTCCTGGGTTTAGGTATCAGAACCATATTTGTGTTATGAAAAGAATTTGGTAGGACTCCTTCTTCACCAGTTTTCCCAAGTAGTCTATATGGTATTGGAATTAATTGCTCTTTAAATATGAGATACAATGCACTTGTAAATCCATCTGGCCCTGGAGATTTTTTCCTACAGAGTTCTTTGATGGCTTGTTCAATTTCTTTTTCTGAGATGGGGTTAATTAAGTACTCAGCTTCCTCTTCTGTTACTCTGGACAATATATATTTTTAAAAATATTCATCCATCTCATTTAGATTGTCAAATTTATGGGCATAAAATGAAACAAATTAATTTCTAATTATTGTTAATTTCCTCCTCATTGAAGGTGAGTTAGTCTTTTCATTTTTGATATTGGTAATTTGGTTTTCTTATTTTTTTAAATCAAATTGACCAAAAGTTTATCAATTTTGTTGGTTTTTTCATTAAACCAATTCTTAGTTTTATTTATTAGTTCAATAGTTTTCTTAATTTCAATTTTATTAATCTCTCCTTTGGTTTTCAGTATTTCTAATTTGGCATTTACTTAGGGATTTTCAATTTGTTCTTTTTCTAGTTTTTTTCAGCTGCATGCCCAATTTATTGATCTCTTTTTTCTCTATTTTATTCATTTAGGCATTCAATGATATAAAACTTACCCTAAGAGCTGCTTTTGCAGTATCCCATACGATTTGGTAGGTTGTCTCATTATTGTCATTCTCTTGAATGAAGTTGTTGATTGTTTCTACGATTTGTTGTTTAACCCACTCATTCTTTAGATTAGTTACCTACTAATTTTTGGTTTATCTTTCCATGACCTTTAATTGCATATAATTTTTATTGCATTATTATCTAAGAAAGATGCATTGATAGTCTCTGCCTTTCTGACCTTGATTGTGAGGTTTTCATGCTGCAGTATTTGGTCAGATTTTGTATATGTGACATGTTCTGCTGATAAAAAGGTATATTCCTTTCTACACCCATTCCATTTTCTCCTGAGATCCATCATATCTACCTTATCCAGAGTTTTATTCACCTCCTTAACTTCTTTCTTGTTTACTTTAAGGTTAGATTTATCAAGTTCAGAGAGGGGAAGTTGAGGTCCCCGACTAGTGTATGTCGTGCTGTCTATTTCTTCCTGTAACTCCTTTAACTTCTCTAAGAATTTGAATGCTATACCACTTGGAGCATATATGGCTTGTCATGATGTTGCTTCATTTTCTATGGTGCCTTTTAAGAGAATATAGTTTCCTTCCTTATCTCTTTTAATTAGATCTATTTCTGCGTTTGCTTTGTCTGAGATTAGGATTGCTACCCCTACTATTTTAACATCAACTGAAGCATAATATATTCTCCTCCTACCTTTTACCTTTACCCCGTGTGTATCCTCTCATTTCAGATATATTTCTTGTTTACAACAACAACAACCTGTTGTTGGATCATGGTTTTTAATCCATTCTGCTATCCATCTCCATTTAATGGGAGAGTTCTTCCCATTCACATTCTCAGTTGTGATTACTATCTGTGTCTTTTCCTCCATTCTCTTTCCCCCGTTGATGCTTTTAGTTCTCCCTTCTCCCTTCCCCTCCATAATAGAGTTTTAATTTTTGACCACTGCCTACCTCAGTCTTCCCTCCCTTCTTTTAGCCCCCCCTTCCTTTTACTCCCCTTTTCCTTTACTACGTCTTCCCTTCTTGTTAGCCTCTCCTCCCTTTTCTTTCCCCTTTCCCCTCCTACTGCCTATAGAGTTGGTTACATTTCTATACTTAACTGAGTTTGCTGTTCCCTCCTTGAACCAAATCAGATGAGAGTAAATCTCAAACAATGCTCATTTCCCTTCCCTCTTTCCCTCTACTGCAATATGTTTTTTGTGCCTATTCCTGTGATGTAATTTCCCATTATTTGCCTCCTTCTTTTCATATCTCCAGTTACAATCCCTTTGCACCCTTAAATTACATTTTTATCATCACATCATTTAATTTAAACCCAGTCCCTCTATCTATGTATATCCCTTTTATATATTTTTAAAAAGTACAATTCTCAAGATTAACAAGTATCATCTTCCCTTATAGGGGTGTAAATAGTTTGCCCATATTGAATAACAAAGTTTTTTCCCCTGTATACCTTTTTATGCCTCTCTTGAGGCTTGTGTTTGAAGATCAAATTTTCTATTGAGCTCTGGGTTTTTCTTCAGGAAGGTCAGGAAATCCCTTATTTCACTGAATGTCCATCCCCTTGCCTGAAATATTATGTTCAGTTCTGTTGGGTAATTGATCCTTGGTTGTAATCCCAGCTCCTTTGCCTTTTAGAATATCATACTCCAATCCCTCCAATCTTTTAATGTAGAAGTTACAAGGTCCTATGTGATCCTGACTGTAGTTTTTCAATATTTGAATTGTTTCTTTCTGACTTCCTGCAATATGTTCTCTTTCACTTGGATAGTTCTGGAATTTGGCAATGATATTTCTTGGTGTTTTCAGTTTGGGGTTCATTTCAGGAGGTGAACAGTGGATTCTTTTGATGACTATTTTCCCCTCTGGATCAGTTTTCCTTGATGATTTCTTGGAAGATATTGTCCAGGCTCTTTTTTTATCATGGCTTCCTTGTAGACCAATAATTATTTGATTTTTCTCTCCTGCTTCTATTTTCCAGGTCAGTTGTTTTTCCAATGAGATATTTTACATTTTCTTCTATCTTTTCATTCTTTAGATTCTATTTAACTGATTCTTGATGTCTCATAGAGTCATTAGCTTCTACTTGCCCAATTCTACTTTTTAATAAATTCTTTTCTTCAGTTAACTTTTGCATCTCCTTTCTCATCTATCCAATTGTTCCTTTTAAGGAGTTATTTTCTCCAGTTAGTTTTTGTACTTCCTTTTCCATTTTTCCAATTTTCCCAGTTAGGTTTTGTACTTCCTTTTCCATTTGTCCAATTTTCCTTTAAAATTCTTCCGTGATTTCTTTTATCATATATTTAATAAAACTGGCCACTTTTTCTTCTATTTCCCTAATTTGACTTTTAAAATCCTTCTTGAGCTCTTCCATGAATCCTCTTTGGGCTTGAGAACAGTTCATATTCCCTTCTGAAGTTTCAGACCTCTTTGGTATTCATGTTTTGGTCCTTGTTCCCATAGAAAAATTCTATGATCTTATCTTTTCTGGTTGCTTCTTGCTCATGAGGATTATCCTTTTCCTGGTTTTTAAAGTGGATCTCTTCTTCTGGGGCACAGGAGGCTGTGTCCCATGGTTCTTGTGCTTAGAACCTGAGACTTTTTGTATTGTGATCTCTGGTTCTTTCAGATAGAAGCTAGAATGCTGTAGCTTATCTGGTGCTGAGCTGGCTGGTATGCAAAAGCAGAGGCCAGGTGAAGTCTTTCTGAATTTCCAGGGAGTTACCCTGGAGCTAACTATGTTAAGTGCGGAGGAGGGGTAGTCTTGCCACAGGGGGTCTCCTCTTCTTAGCACAGGAAGGCTCAGTGGTTGGTGAACCCCATTTGGGCTAGTTTCTTCCTGGTTCCCCTGGATGTGCTGAGGCAGACCTGGGGTCCTGGTGTTGGTGATTACTGGCTCCACTTCCTAGGGCTCAGGATTTCCAGTTAGCTGAGGTGAGGCTGTCTGGTACAGCTCTGGTCCTGCACTGGTCTCCTTCAATCACTGGCATGAGGGACCCCCCTTTTCAATTTTTCTAGCCTCATGGGTTAGCAGACTGATAATAGACTGATCTCCGTGTTCTCAGATTTTTCCTGGGGAAATATTCTCTGAGTTTTTCAAGGTTAACAAGGGGAGGGGTAGAGTATTTACCGATCACTCCACCATATTGACTCCCAGAAGTTCAAGCAGTTGACTTACAGACATTTAATTTGACGCTGTCAGGAGTGTCTGCGGCAGTTACATGGGATTCTGTGGTTCTCTCTCGCTCACTTCCACTGGACTCCTGTTCTGGGCTGATATGTTTGAGAATCTGCAGTACTCCTGCTTCAGACCTTCCTGCTTGGCTTTGCTATGGTGGGGTCTGCCCTGGTACATCCAGTGAGCACACAGGCTGTGCACTCCTCTAGCCCCATGCAACAGATTTTCCCATCAACCTTCCAGGTTGTCCTGTCTCCTTTTGTATTCTGCCACTCTAAAATTTGTTCATATTCTCTTATTAGAGGTATTTGAAAGAGTTTGTCTTAGAGCTTAGGTGAGTACTTGTTCTCACTCTGAGCCATCTAGATTTCTTTCTTAAAGACCATGCCTTAACCCCAATTCACTCTGATTCTCATTGATTGGCCAACAATAGGTCCCAGCCCAAGCACCACATAGTGGTCATGGTTTGGCCCTTGATAGCTCAAAGTAAATGTAAAGAGCAACTGTTTCTATTTTGACCAGAAACTCTGAGGGTTTTCCCCTCCCAAATTGATTTTTTATAATTGTTTAACTATGTAAAAGAGGTCATGTTTTTGCTTCATTTCTTACTCAGCCTTAGTCACTGAATGGGTAGTTGCCTCAGTTCAACTGCCACCTGTGAAAGACCTTAGCTTAAAAAGGCCAAGGTCTCCCACTGTATCCGGGCCATCTCCATTCATCCTGATCTGAGCCTTGCTACTGGGCCTAGATGGCTTCAAAGGAGAAAGTGAGGCTGGTGGCTTTGTACAGCCCTCCCTCACTTAAATCCAATTCACTTTCAAGTCATAGCGTCACCTTCCTGATGTCATGGTCCTCTTTGAGAATGAAGGACAAACAACAATGAATCATTTCTGAGTCTTCTTGCTCCAGTGCATCCTGTACATAGCTTCCAAAATGGTATTCCTAACATTACATCTGACTCTCTGAGAGTCTTTGGGGCTCAAGAAGCTCTAAGGGCTCCCTGTCTCCTCTAAGACTGAAACCATAGCTTCACTGTTTGGCTTTGACTTAGGCATGTCTTTACAGGATTACTGGAGTTTGGTTTCTTTTTGTCCTCCATTTTCTCACCAAACCATTTTGCTGTTCCCCATATCCCATATTTCCCCTTTCATCTCTGTGCCTTTGCAGAAGCTCCCCCACACTTGGATCGATGCCCTCCTTACTTCTGCTTATTAGAACCCCTCACTTTCTTCAAAGCTTACCTCAAATACCACTTCCCTCAGCAAGTCTATACATTTCCCCCTAGTTGCAAGGGCCTTGCCTCTATAAATTGCTTTGTCTCTGTTTCGATGGATTTAATTTTCTGTGCATATATTTCTCTACTCCTTCTACCTCACCCAGCTCCCAATAACATCTCAGTTCTTAAGTCTGGGACTCATACACTTTTCGGATCTTAGCACAGTTCCTGACACACAGTATGCTCTTAAAAAATGCTTCTTGAATGGGGCCTAAAAATTTTAAGATCTCTTATTAGTTTGTAGCTTCCATGTTTTATTTGTTCTGTTAAGCCTGTAAAATCTTATTATGTTAAACCTATATGAAACTTGGAAACTCTTTTAAAAGGTTGTCAGTTTATTTGACAAATAGCAAGGGTGTGGGAGTTGAGGGGCATGCCACATCTAACTCTCTTCTACCTTCAAATTTAAAATTTCCTTTTAGGCTTCTCTGTGATGTACACACACACACACACACACACACATACACACACACGGTTGGGGAAGGAACTCAGCTAGAAATGGTGGTAGTAGTAGTTGTTTTTTAGTAATTTTGTCATGTCTGATTCTTTGTGACCCGATTTTGGGACAAAGATATACTGGAGTGGTTTGCCATTTCCTTCTCTTGCTCATTTATACTTCTGAGGAAAATGAGGTAAACAGGGTTAAATGATTTGCCAGAGTCACACAGCTAATATCTGGGGCCAGATTTGAACTCACAAACATGAGTCTTCCTGACTCCAGATGTGGCACTCTATCCATTACTTACCTACCTGACCCATGGTATAAATGGTAGGAGCAAATAATATAAGGTAGCCAGCTCCCAGGGGTCCCAGGAAGAAGAGAAAACATGACTCAGGGAACTCACCTCAGACTAAAAAACATCTGCTGATGCTTTCCATCCACAGAAAACTTTTTGTGATACCACAGAATCCAAATTCTTGTACATCAGTCAAATCACCCTACACCAACTAATATCAAACTCAAATAGAAAAGGATTCCTGCAGGCTGTATATTGATTTAGAAAACCACAAATTAACATTATTTATGTTATAGTATATTTTTATTTATTTTGTTAAATATTTTCCAATTACATTTTAATCTAGTTCAAGTTGATTCAGGATGTCAATGCCTAACATCAATTAATCAATAAACATTTATTATACAATTATTATGTGTCAGGCACTGTTCTAAGCCTCAGAGTTACACAAAGAGGCAGAGGAGAGGGTGAGGCTGATTACTTTGCACAGCTCTGCTTCACTTAAATCCATTTCACTTGCAAGTCAAGGTGTCACCTTTGGAAGACTTCGGTCCTCTTCTAGAACAAATGATAAAATGGCAACAAAAAGAAGCAAAAAATCCCTGTCCTCCAGGAGTTTACAATCTAATGACTTGAGTCAGGCAGACCCACTACCAGTTTATTACAGTAGTCACAGTAGGCCAGGCATGAGGTGCTAGCAGTGTCAGAAGAGAGAAGGGGGCACATTAGAGAAAAGTTGCAAAGGTGAAATTGACAGATCTTGGCAACAGCTTGGATAAGGGGTGGGGTGAGTCCAGGATGGCACCCTCACTGCAAACCTGAGGGACTGGGATAATGGTGTTGCCCTCTACCGTAATATAGAGTATGGGAGCGTTTAGGGGAAAAAATAATGAGTTCTGTTTTGGACGTATTGAGTTTAAGACGTCTTTTGACATTTGAGATGTCTGAAAGGCTGTTGGAGATGTGAGATTAGAGGTCAGCCCAGAAAGAGGAGCAGTGAAGGTAGATTTGAGAATTGTCTGCATAGAGATGGTAATTAAATCCATGGGAGCTGAGTAGTTACTTAATAAATGCTTGTTGACTTGACTTGTCAGTGGCTCCAATGGGGCTCCTACATCTGAAAACTAAATGTAATACTCCTCTTAGCTATGTCCAAGTTCAGAATAACATCTGGGTCATCTATTTAAAATCACAACTTGAGCCCCTTTTGCTACATTTGCTTAGAAGATAACAGACATCTAGTTTCTAAACCAAGTTAAAGGAATCTATAAATCACATTGCAAACACTTCTATTCAAAACAGAATAACGATGTAAATGACCAAAGAAATGAACCAGGTGTAAAACTCCCTGCATAGCCTTCAGGAGTAGGTTAGTCTCTATATCCCCTCCAGATCCAGAAAAGAAAGACTTTTGCATTAAAATAATCTCACCAGTGTTGAAATTTAGAGTCTAGAGCCACTCTGGTGAACAATTTCATTTTAGTTTCCATGTAGCAAGCTAAAGAGCCCAGGATCTTCAGAGACAGACATCCATTAATACTGAAGTTTCTTACCTGGTGGCTCCTGCCGCCATCTTGATCCTTGGTACCTTTAGTCAGAATCAAGTCGAGTCCCCTTGCTTTTCCTCCATATGGTTGCCCTTATCACTGCATATCTCTCAGCTATTATCCACAACTCTGTCATCCATAGTGAACTCAGTATATGCAAATCTCTTAAGTGTTTTCATGCTGCAGTTCTTCCTTACCTTAGTAAAATATGTAATAGATAAGACCACTAAGCTATAAGCTCATGCACAGCCTCCTAGAAAATATAGTTCCAAGAATTCTCTCAGATGATTAAGTTTCTTTAGACCCACGTATATGAAAAATGAGATCCATAGTTTTTATGGTGACATCATTCAGTTGTAGCAGGTTAATGAAGAACTTGGAAACCCTTGTACCTTCTGTAGGTGGTGCTAGGAGAGAACAATATGAGGGAAAGTGGCTTCATTGATTCAAGGGCCAAGGGTTCTGGTCAGCAGACTCCTGGTATTGAAAGATGGAAACATTCTGTGGCACATGACAATCCAATCTCTCAAGGCTGGGCTGGCACCATTTGTAATATGATGGAGGCAACTTCAAAGCCAAAAGCTTAAAAAAACAAAACAACCCAAAACTATATGATTTAGAGTTAAGTAGTTGCAATTTGGTACCAAGGGCAAGTTCTTCCAAAGTCAAGTCACAAAACTGACAGAAAACAATGTGCTAGCTATTTTTTTTCTGGCATAGGCAGGACTAGGTGCCAACAGCATCTGTTTCCTGATTTTGGCATCCGTCCTAGTTCCTTAGGTTCTTTGGGGACCCTATCAATGTATTATAAAATTATAATAATATTTCTCACCTATTTTTAACACTTTGTAAGAAGACCTCAGAGGTCATTAGGCGAATCAGGATCCAGTAAATTCTAAATGTGACTGGGAACCTGGTGATTTTTCTTCCAGGCCCTGAGTATGAGTCACTGTATATAACCTTGGGCAAATTCAATTCACTTCAGTAAGTATTTATGGAACACCCATTATGTGGTCAGCTAGAGCCAGCTTTAGGTAAAATTGTAGAGTAGGCAAAGTCTGCCTCAGGCATCTCTGAACCCCGCCTCTGCAGAGGCTTTTACCTAGTTTCATCATTTTCTTCCTAATTCAGGCAAAAAGCATCTAATGGGAAAAGTGTTAGATTTGGACCTGAGTCCAATCCCCAGCTATGCTATCTCTGACTTGTATGACTTTCAATCAAGGAATTTAACTTATTTGGCTCTGTTTGCTTAACTAAGATAGTCAGGGTTTGATAGGCAGAACTGGAACTAAATGGTATCAGAGGTACTTCCCAGCTCAAAATACATGATGTTGGTATCCTGTGCTCCAAGATGTTCCATCTTTCCTATGAGAAGTGTGACATATAAAAAGTTCAGGAGACAATTTCTAAGTAATTAATCATTTTACTAATCGTACTAGCATATAATTAGTAAAAAGGGGTCAGTGACACTTTCTAATGCCAAAGACCCCCTCATAGAATCCACTAAACACTTATATATCCTTGGCATAGTGGGTGTTCCCGAGGAGGGCAATCATTCTGATTGGTCAACAAGTAATGAGAGAGAATGAATATGATCATGAAAAATTTTAATGAGGAGCTAAGGGACTGACTTTGTAAATCATTCATTTGCTTCCAAACCACCCCCTGCCTTGACAATCTAATCAAAGAATTTATCCCTACCTAACCTGAATGAAATGCAGGGGGCTTTCCTCTGCCAGGTGGGTCTGAAGAGAAAGTTGATTCAATCTCATTATAAGGGATATCTTTTAGATTCTGGTTTGACCTAATAGAGAATAAGGTTTCAAAAGGAGATAAATCCTGTTTCCCCAATATTAACAATTAGTTTTTTAATAACTATTTCAGAAGAAAATTTATCTGCTCAAACTAGCATAAACCAAAGCAGGTTAGTGACTTGATATGACCCATTCCTGTCTCTAGCCCAATGGTGACGCTTAACACAAAGGACAAAATCACTAACGGCAGAAGCCCTGACATTACCTACAGAAAGATTACTCCCAGAGCCTTTTGACCAATAAGTGACCCTCAACCCTCAATACTGGACTAGGTGCTTTGAGAAAAGATAGTGTATAAAGAAGTATCATATTTACATATCTATATATGATTATTATAAAGATATTACATATGAACATATAGAAATACTATATATAAATAAGCCAAATTTATACTCAAGGAGTTTATGATCTCATGGGGAGACAAGTAGAATAGACATTGCTGTTAAGAGTTTATTAAGTGCTGTAATGGACAGGACAAGAAATGAGGGTAGTAAGAAGTGAGAATGAGAAAGATTATTGTGGCCTGGAGAAACTGGGAAAGACTTAACTTTTTGGTGAATCTGTTTTGTCTCCTACATTAAAGCCTGTGGTAGTTATTAATAAGATACCTTCAAGGTATTCTGTAGCAAATTATGTAGAGAATTATGGAATTCATTATGAAAGGAGAAATTGATATTTCAGAACTGCCTTGCAATGGAAGTCTTTGCATTTTATTATTTTATTACATCTAAAAATCACAAAAATTGGGTCTTGATTGATTGGTGTTGCCTGCAGTTTAACCCTGTTTTAAAAAAACAACCGCTATCCAATATCTGAAAATACAATATTATGGATCAGAGAAATCCTGGAGCAGTTAATCATGTTATAAAAGCATTTTTCACTTCACAAGATGTTCTGCCACAGTTTTTCTTTAAATAGGAACTCCCCTGGTGCTTTTCAATGCTTGTTTTTGGATCATTAACTACTTGAGAGCCCCTTAGGGCTCAAATATTAATAGCCAATCGAAACTCAAAGGAAATGAAGATAATATGTATCAGAAATCCTAAGGAGGGACCACAGGGAAAGGAGTCACTCTGCAAAGCTTCTGGAGTGGTTTGCCATTTCCTTCTCTAGCTCATTTTACAGATGAGGAAACTGAGGCAAACAGGGTTAAATGACTTGCTTGGAGTTACAACAGCTAGTAAGTGTCTAAGGCCAGAAGAGGAAGACTTCCTGACTCCAGGTCCAGTGTTCTCTACCCACTGTACCATCTAGCTGACCTTATAATCTATAATTCTCTAAAATTTCATTTCTCTTGAGAAGCCACATTTTTTAAAGATATATTCCTTTCACACATATTATATTGCAATTTTTCAGGAACATGTTTACTGCTTCAAGTAGGCAATGGATAGCACTGTGCTTGAAGCCAAATTCTCCTTATGGGCCAAGAGTCTCTTCCAAGCCCTAAGATCATACTCTTCAACACAGCCAGGTATCTGGCAAAGGCTTGTCTCTGATCAAAGGAAAGGAGGGAGACAGGGAGACAGATGAGCACAAATCCGTCATCATCACTGTCGACAGCTCCAAAAACCTGCTCTGCAGACAATGGGTTCCCTGTGTGGTTTTTGTGTCTGAAAGACAAGATGATCAGAAAATAAAGGAGCTAATGAAGGGAGGATCCTAGACTCTGGGATATTTACTTGTTCCAGAGAAGGAAGTCTTATGTGATTTCTTCCTAGTGAGTATCTCTTTGCCTCATGAAATCTACAAGTTTCTTCCCAATGAATTCACTTCATTTAGTATTAATTAAGATGCAACCTTGCATACCAGGCACAGGCTTGACTTCAGAGTCAGGAAGATGTGGGTTCAAATGCTACCTCTGACCCATCAGTAACTGAGTGATTATAAGTAAGTCACCTGCTCCCTCTCCTGTTATCCCCCTCAATTCTCTAGGACTCTATTTCATGAATGAGCTACCAGTTTTCATCAAGGAAAGGAGAGTCTATTCAGGAGGACCAAAAAACAAACCACCGACCCCAAAAAGTACCTACCATTTGTATGACACTGTGATAGGGATACAGAGGTGAAAAACATCACCAGTCCTTTCCCTCCAAGAGATTATAGAGACAGACTTGCTGAAGTGTGGTTGAAAAAAAGTTGTCACTTCCAGTAATAAACCTCTCCATGTTTTAGTTGGGCTGGCCCCTCCCTACTTAATGCCTTTGCTTGTTGATAAAACCTTCCAGAGCTCAGAACACAGGATCATCTTTATGCAGCATTATGAAGAGACCTTAAGAAAGGGTATTTTTTTCTTTTTGGTCTGGACCTATAATTTCATTATAGAGAGCTCTTGCCCTCCCAAGAACATTAGAAATCCTTTCCTTCCATGTTCACCAGCAAGTGTTTTGCAGCTTAGACTCTTAGAGAGATGCCTGAGAGCATTAAGAAGTTAAGATACTGTCCCATAGTAGCAGCCACTGTCAGAGATAGGTTCCAGACATTGAAGGCAGCTGTACTCATTGGGTCATGTGGCCTCATCCATGCATAAAGCTTTCTTCACAATAGACTGGCATACAATAAGCAACATAATATATGCGAAAAGAATACATCTACAAATGTGACTTCTTAAGAGAAATGAAATTTTAGAGAAATACAGATTATAGGAATAACTAGACAATGCAGTGGATAAAGTGCTGGGTCTAGAGCCAGGAAGACCTGAGTTCAAATTCAGCCTCAGACATTTATTTACCAGATGTGTGACTATGAGCAAATCACTTAACCTTGTTTTCTTCAGCTTCCTCATCTGTAAAATGATCTGGAGAAGGAAATGGTAAACCACTCCAGAATTTTTCCCAAGAAAATCCCCAAAAGGGGTCACAAAGAGACACAATTAAAAAACTACTAAATGACAAACAGCAGCACAGATGATAAGCATTGTAAATGGGTTGCTAAGAGATTTTGATAAACTGATAGGTGGAATATAATTTACTGGGATTGGGAAATTTTGCTACAATTTTGCTTTAAAAATTGCTAAATACTCCATTGTTGTTTATTTTCTCCTGCAAAGACATAACGTTGTTTTATCAAAATGTCCTGAGTTGTCTTTTAACTCTCTATTTAAGCCTTTATGTAAGAATCATAGTCTTGGCATTAGAAAGGGGACTTTCAGGGCCATCTAATCCAATCTGTATCCAAACAGGAATACCATCTATAACACCTCTGATAGGTAGGTATGTGACATCTTTTCAAAGAATCACAGTGATGGGGACCTCTGCCTTTCAGACCACAGCATGCCCTTTATAAATAGCTCTGATTCTTAGTTCTTCCCTCATGTGGGCCATTACTGTCCATTTCTGCCTTTTGGAGCAAAACAGAACGATGCTAGAACCTCTTCCATATAATAGTCTTTTGTATGCTTGAAGGCAGTCTTTTTGTTACCTAAGCCCTTCCCCTTCTCCAGGTTGGCTAAAAATACCCAATTCCTTCAAACAGTTCTCTTACAGTATGGTCTTTCACACTCTCATCACCCTGGTTGCCCATTTCCATATAATTTCTAGTTTGTTAATGTCCTTCATAGATTGTGGGATCTAGACCCAAATGTGATAACCTTGAAATGGTTAGACCAGGGCAGAACACAGCAGAAATATAACCTCCCACACTCTGGATATGATACCTATCTTTAATGTAGTCTTAGATTGTACTGGCTTTGGGAGTTACCTGTTCACACTGACTCAAATTAAACTTGCAGTCCACTAAAAACCTGCCAGTCCTCAGTCTTGGATCACTCCTATCGTCCATTGGCTTCCCTCCTATACATGTGCTGTTAAATGAAGCCAGAGAAAAATCACAAAACTGTGCTGACTGAATCTATAACAAATTTATGTTATGTAACCTCAACTAAGCCTCCTTGCTTCAAGGCAATCTTTTTAGACCTCCCCAATGAATTAACAACTATCCTACACTCCATAGCCGCTTTTCTAAATCTTTTCATCCCTCCTCAAATCTCCCATGGTCACTGCCCCCCAGCCACTCAGCTGAAAAAACTTGTCTCTATTGTACTGAAAAAATTAAGGCAATTCACCAAGAGCTCCCTCTTATCCTCTCTTCCTCATCGCAAATCGTCCAAATGCCTCTGCCACTTATTTCCTCTTTTATCCCATTTTATTTAATAAAGTGACCCTTTTTCTTGCCAAAGAAAACCTTTCTATATACACAAGTGATCCCATAACATCCCAGAAGATTGTCTGCTCTATCATCCCTGTAGCCCTCTGCTAATTATGACATTAATTATAAAAGGACAAATTGGTATTGGAAAACTGCTTTGCAATTAAAGTCTTTTCCGATTATTTTATTATATCCAAACTCAAAAAAGTTGGGTCTTGATTAATTGGTGCTGAAACCTATAGATTACAATTGACTTCACTTAAAAAAAACCAGTATCTGAAAATTGAGTATTATTTTTCAGAAAAAAACTGGTATAATTCATCATGTTATAAAAACTTCTTTCACTCTGTTAGTCTTCAGTCTCTCTGTGTCAACTACTTCTTTCACTGTCTGCAAACATGCCTTATATGTTTCCCATCCTCAAAAACCCATCATGTGCTCTCTCCTACCTATTAGTAACTATTATTCCATGTCTCTCCTGTCATTTGAGGTTAAACTACTCTAGAAGACCATCTACAATAAGTACTTCCCTTTCCTTCCTTGAGTCTCTTCCTAACTCCATGAATTCTGGCTTCTGACCACCCTCACTCAATCAAAAGGGCTCTCTCCAAAATTCCTTGTGATATCTTAATTGCTCAGTCTGAAGGCTTCATTTCCAAGTGATGAACACTGAAAGGACATGATCTGGCAGCTTTCAGAGGGAGCAATCTAAGCTATCATTAGCAATATGATGCTCTAACTCACTAATAATTAGAGAAATGTAAATTAAAACAAATGTGAGGTACATCATACCTATCAGGTTGGTTAGATTGACAAAAAAGAAAAGGAAATACAAATCCTGCAGATATGGGTCCTTTTCCTCTTCCTTTGATCTTTTTTTTGGAGTATAGACTTAATGACAGTATCAATGGGTCAAAAGGTATGCACAGTTTTATAATTTTTGGAGCATAGTTCCAAATTCCTTTCCAGAGTGGCTGTATTAGTTCACAGCTCCATCAACTAGTACTTACGTACTTGTTTTCCACAGTCCCTGCCACATCTCTTCCCATTCCAGTTCATGCTTTACTCAGTTGTCAAAGTGATCTTCTTAAAGAACACATCACACCTTTACTCAGTAAACTCCAATATTTCTCTATCACAAATACAAAATGTTTGATGTTCAAAGACCTTCATAATCTAGCTCTGTCCTGACTTCTTACACCCCCACACACACATACACACTCTTCAGTCCAATGACACTGGCTTCCTTGCTGTTCCGTGAACAAGTAGTTCCATCTCTCTGCTCAGGGCATTTTCTCTATTTCCCATGCCTAAAATGCTGTCCTTCCTCGTCTCAACTACCTGGCTTCCTTTAAGCCTCAGCTAAAATCCCACCTTCTACAAGAAGATTTTCCCAATTCCTATAAATTCTAGTGCCTTCCTTCTGTTGATATAGCTTGTTTGTACATATTTGTTTGTATGTTGTCTTCTTTGAACTGTGAGATCTTTGAGGGCAGGGGCTATCTTTTGCCTTTTCTTGTATCCCCAGAGTTTAGCACAGTGCCTGGCACATGACAGATGCCTGACTGACCAAAAAGGACTGAGGAATTAAGAGCTAGAAGTCATAGAGTCCAACCTTTTTAATTCACAGATAAGGAACTAAGACCAAGAGAGGGAAAGTAACCTGGCCAGTGCCACACTGGGTATAACTGACAGAACCAGGATTTCAATCCAAACCTTCCAATACCCATCCAGAAAGAGGAGTACCTACTATGTTCCTGAGATTTTTTTTCCAGGGAATTTGCCAAATTTTGTAAATGAATTCCTAAATATCCCTGAAGATATAGTTTCAATAGCAATGCACTTAAACTGGCTACTCTTTATATTTGCCTTCTATCTTGTTTCCTTACTGTGGTATTAACTGGATGATGAAATTAAGAAAAGCACCTTCAACTTAACTCCATTGGTCACATATATTTAAATCCTGAAAGGCCAGAAACAGATATCCTGACTATCTTTCTGAAAGTGGGTATCAGTGTCACAAAGGGCTATTAGCGAATATTTTGTTTATATCTTTTTCCACTGTCATCATATCAGAAACGATCTCTGGTAACGGATTTGAGTCAGTGGTAGACCTCATCAACCAACTTGGGGAAAGGGCCTCTTTATAAAAAAGCCTGACTAGCTATTACAGTGCCCAATGGAATAAAGCCCCAAACTTCAGTTTTGCTTTTTTTAAAGTACTGTAGCACATTTTACTATAGAGAATTTTAAAAGTAAATACTTTCCTCCCAAAAGTATCATAGGGAGGAAATTGAAAGAATCTGACCCAGCACAGACTGAAATGGGTCTATCAGCCTTTAAGAGGACACACCTAGATTCTTTTTCAGGATTCAGTGTAGTCAGTGACAAAATGTACATATATAGCAAGCAGTCCTTCAAAGTAGCAACTTCCCTTTGACCAGGTTCTTTGCTTTCTAAATAATCCACAGCTCATCCCTGGTGTCAAAAGTAGATTTTTGGGAGAAGATAGCTGACTCCATTTTGTGCTATACTGGTTGTTATTATATAAATGTAGTCAATGTCTCCTTCAGCACCTCCCTTCCCCCATCACTTTACAGTACAAGAGGAAATTCAAAAGGTCTTTGAACAGTTCCTAGGAAATCACCCAAGTCTCTTTATCTTGTCTAGTGGGGTACACAACAAATGTTGATTAACTGACAAAGAAGATACGGTATCTGATGGTCCAGTGTAAATGGCTATGCTAAAGAATGCACTTTTTTCTTTTGTAATGATTTAAGCATCTTTTTTCTTTTACTAAAAATGTACCTTTTCCTGTCTGTGTGCCTTACCTCATCCAACCCCAAACTACCTGCTTTGTAAGCCTGCCTACGTGACCTACCTGATATTTCTTAGCCAAAACTCCCTCCCTGTCAAGTAGTAACTCAGGAGTAGAGAGTCTCTGTCTCTGTCTCTCATTCTGTGTGTGTGTGTGTGTATGTGTGTGTGTGTGTGTGTGTATAAATATATATAATATATATATATATATATATTCTCCGACTATCTCTGTCTCTCTCTAGATAAATGTATACACACATATATACACATATACACATATATATACACATAAATATGTTTATTTGTATGTGTAGATATATATGCATACACACACATATAGAAAATCTGTGGAATTGTGAGACATGTCTGTCACCTATTGACTGTGTGGGTTACACTCTTGAGTGGATAAACAAACTGCGGTGTGCCTGTCTGGATGCAACGTGTGCTTCCTAAGTGGCCAGCCAGGACCCCAACAATCCTAGTAACACTGAGTTATTGATTGATAACTGGTTTTATCCATTCCCATCTGCATCAGTTCTTTCCAGATATCACTACAGCACTCGAGAAGTGCTGGGAACTGCAGCATCCCTTGATGAAAGTAGAGAAACCCACAAGGTATCTAGATGATTTGCATAAACCCATAAACTCTTTGCAAATAGTCAATATTGTATTAACCCAGTATGCTTAAAGGCACTGCAGGAGAAAGAGATAAGGTGACCACAGCATCATAAAAGTGGGCAGGACCTCAAGTCCGTGTGGATTTCGCGGCAGAAAATGAAGCAAGTTTCTCTGCCTTATTTTTTGGCGATGCAGAATTCATGCATCACACATTGAAAAAATTTTAAACTAATGTTGTACTTTTACTCACACTCTAAATCTAAAAAGAATCTACTTTCCATTCCCAAGCACCGCTTTGTGTTTCTTTTGGTTTTTTCAGAGAACTAGCCTACCACAGGCAGCTCTATACAGTTCAACATTGAAGGAACAACGGGAAGGTCTTTCTCGGATTGTGGCAAGTCCAGAACTTAAGGGGTTAACTGCAATATTTAGCAAACTGAACCAAGCAAAGGAAACGGGGAGGGGAGATTAGCATAAGAAAAGATATTCTCAAGGGATTTTCCACTCAAATTTGTTCTAAGGCAAAAGTTCTTGGGCACTCTGTTAGAAAGAGAGAAGATAGAAATTCTGAACAAGGAAGTTTAGGAACTCTGGAAATTAATATGATTCTACTATTCATTCTAGTGGGAGGGAAAACCCCATAGATTTGCAATTCGGGATCTGATTTGTTGTCAGAAGAGCTGACATTTATATAGTGCTTTACAAGTACCCATCTCCGTTGAGTGGAATCACTGGCCGAGAGAGGTAGGGTTTGTCATTCCCATTTTACTGATAAAGAAATAGTGTTTCTGTAGGTGACTTACCACCTCCTATCAAATCCACTTTTGGAATCACACCTGTCTCTCTAAAATGATTTGAAATAAAAATTTGAGTCAATTTAAGACTCATTATTTTGAAAAGTAGTTGAATTCAATGATGCAACCAACAAATCTATGTAAGCCAAATTGTGCTGGGAAAAGATATACTCTAGCATTTCATGAGTAAAGTGGAAATGGATTGAGTTCAGAAGAGAAATTCCCTTGCCTTGAACTCATGTCAATTATTTCTAAATGGAATGAGGATTACATTTCTGCAAACTCATTTAACTAAGTTGCAAAAAAAAAATGTTCATTACTTCCCAAAATTGACCTTCACTTGTTATGTCAGAATTACAGTGGATGGAACCAGTTTATGACTTTCGTAGACAACAGCTGTTTTGGAGTTAGCACAATGATTGCAAATTTCAAGGTAAGCACAAAGGGTAGAGGGTCAGCCATGAGTTTTTGAACACTGAAAAATCCTAACTAGTTGAGTAACTTGTTTCTATGGAGATGGTGGTGTGCTACTTCTAGAAGTGGTCTTTACCTACCTGAAAGCCCTTTCAGGAAGCATCAGAGAAAGCAGCTTTTTAATTCCTTAGCTTCACTGATTTAACACCACACTGAACACGAGTCTAAATAAACGGCCAGCTTCATTAATAAAGAGAGCTCAAAGAATATTTACTTTAGAGTAAAAAAAATTTCCAGAAATTCATTCCTTATTATTGTCTAGACCCCTGTAAGATCAACGCCAAAAACCAAACCACCCCCACCTCCACCTAATGACCAGATATAGACATCATTTTATTCCTGAGTAGTGTTCAATAAAGATGGTGCAAATATTGGTTACTAGAAAAAGCAAACTCAAGGAAGATTGTCTTAAAAATATGAATTATTGAAATTATTGAAAGATTTCAATTCAGCACTGATGCTGAAATCATAAGTTAAAGAACATATTCAGCTTTCTATGAAGCAAGGTATCTGAAATGGTGTGAGAAAAAAATAATCTATACAGTCAGTTTTCCAATAGCCACAGGTCAGTTAGTTTCTTTCGGATTATCTATAGAGAGATGAGGGGGGGTCACTTCCCCAGCCTATTTATTTTCTCATTTCTAGTACTTCCATCTTTCCCCTATATCTTCCATTTAAGGCGGTGGCTTGCTTTTATTTACCTTTTCTTCTCCTTGATCATTTAGCATGGTACTTTGCACATAGTGAACTTTTTAATAAAATGCTTGTTGAAATCATACAAGTACAAATGAATGAACAAATTTATTTTCTTCCTCTCAATCTTTCTATCCAGGAAATGAAACACTGGCTTGCTTGCATCATCTTTTACCCTCTGCTTTTTCCTTGAAATACAATTCAGATTTACGTCTTTTGTTTTGCAGACATCCTCAGGGACTCCCCACTTTCTACTAGTCTTGGATACAGTCAGTAACTGTGGGATATGATTTTGTTTCCTTTACAGCGAGGAGAATGTTGTAAATCTGTAGAGGATGCCATCTCTCACCGGTACCAAAATCCATGGTGAGTATTTACTGACATATTTTAAGCCCTCCTGTGTTCATTGGTGAGTGCTGTCCTAAATTAGAGAAACAGGAACAAATTTTGATCAGTTTCATGGTAAAAGTCAATTATCTCCTTTCTTTTATATCTGCTGGAGGACATCAGTTTGGTTAGCATTTAATAAGTACCTAACATTTTTGCTAGGTTTTAATAAGAAACATGGGAGAATAGGCAACTGATGTAATACAGTGTCAGGAACTCGGGATCTGGGTGGGGCAGGGTGGGGGCCGTCCCTGGCTTCAAATACTAGCTCTGCCTGTGATCTTGGCAAGTGACTTAACTTCTCTGGGTCTCACTCAGTTCCTCCACTGAAAAATGAGGAGGTATATGATCTATGGGAAGATGGGTGAGGGGCTGATCCCTAATTTAGGATCAAGCATAAAGTAAAAAAGGGAACATAAACTCTTTAGAATATCAGCTGGCTGGGACAGAGGATTGGTTAGCATTCTCTTGGTAGGAAAGAAAAAGCAGTATTAAATTATTTCTGTAAAAAAAAAATACTCATCTTTCATGCTGCTGGCCTAGAAACCGTCATTAATGGCTCATCTTGGTTAATAAAGATAGCCCTGCTGTAGTCACACAATGGCTTACATTTAAGTTGATTTAAAGTCACCTCTATGACCTGACTAATTATTTCTAAGTAAATTCAAGATATATTGAGGATTAATCCCAGAGCATAGTGTTTTTACCAGTTCACAAAATTAGAACTGCCAATGGTTCTTGCATCCTAAAACTGATAAATCTTTTAATAGGACACTTTGGTTCTTTTTACATCTTCTGTCTCTTTCTCATGACTTCCTCCTCCTTCCTAGCTTTCTATCGCTGTTGCAATAATGAGAAGAACTCAGTGGGCCTAGAGGTGGCTTGGGTCAGAAGGACAAGTGAGATAGTATATATAGTTGAAAACATTTGCCTAGAGGCCAAACCTTCCTTTTTGTCAAGTACAGTGATACCACACTGTTTTGGTTCTCAAGAGAACAGGAACTATGTAGAAATATCTACAAAACTTGTGACAGTGTTGGAGGCCCAGGTAAGGAGAGAGGTTAAAGTTAAAATCAAGATACAGGGCCAGGGTGAAGGAGAGTATACTTAACATAAATGGAAGAGTCAAAAAAAGGAGCTGGTTTGGGAGGAAAAATGATGAATTTAATTCAGAGGTGACAGTAGTACCTCTAAGTAGAAATGACAGGTAAGCGGCTTAAGAAGTGAACCAGAAGTCTGGAAGAGAGATTTAGATTGAGAAATTATTGGCATAAAGGTGGCAATTTGGAGAGGTGGAGTAGGTAGGGGACCATACTCGTTATTTCCTTGGCAGAGGAAACTACTGTTAAATAAATTCCCTCTATCAGCACAGATGAGTTTGTGTAAGATAGTCTTAGACAGTTAGTTACCTCAGACACTGAAATGTTAAGCAATTTGCCTCAGGTCACACAGACAGTGTATATCAGAGGCTACTTAAACTTAGGTCTTCTTAGGCCTAAGAGAACCTTAGGCTGGTTCTGTAAATTTTCATAGAAGTGCTATTTGAAGTCATGAGAATGGATAAACCCTCAGAAAGAGAAAGAACATAGAAGAAAAGAGGCCTGAGGACTCAGTCTCTGAGTATATTTATCCTTAGGAATCAAAAGGAGAAATATCTGAAAGGTGAGAGAGCCAGTATGATATAAAATTACTGAAGTCAAGTAAGGTGAGGTATCCAAGCTGGTAGTGGTCAGCATGAGTGAATGATAAAATATTTATTAAGTATTTCCAAGGCAGGTAGGTGGCTCAATGGATAGAGTCCCAGATCTGGAATCAGGAAGACCTGAGTTCAAATCCTGCCTCAGACTCTAGCTAGCAGTATGACTTTGGGCAAGTCACTTAACCTCTATTTGTCTTAATCATCTGGAGAAGCAAATGACTAACCATGACAATCACATGGAACTCCATGTTAAATCCTGTTGATACAAATTGAAAAGCAATCCTTGCCTTAAGAGTAGTTCACATTCTAAAAGAGGAAACAACACACAATGGAAGGTTTTGGTCAAGGGAGAGGCACTTGGGTATAAAAAGTTAGTAGGATGATGTGAGGGGTCTTGGAGAGAAAATTGAGACATCTTACCCAGAAGCAATGGCAGAGTTCCATTTAAACATGAGGTGTAGGGGGAATATACTATGAGAAAGTTGGGAAAAGGACTGACTCAGAGATAAAGTGTCCCATATGTCAACAGAGCTGCGATTGCCCCACCCTAGTTATGGCTCTTCCCCAAGGAAGGAATAAAGCTAATGACCATCCAGGCAAATGGAATAGCCCAAAGGAAAGAACGGAGTTAAGGAAGTGTGGCAGTTGAGGTATACTTGACATTTCCAGAATAGCTGCCCTCATATCCAAGGTGTTCTGTGGATTTATGTCTCTTCAGAAGTATAGATCACAAGCCCCACCCACTTCACGTGTTAACCTTTTTCTCTAGTCACAAAACAATCGAAAGTCCTTTTATGAAACAGTATAGTAAAAAAAAGTAATAATTGAACATTTTCCCCACATACCTGAGGTTCAGCTCTACCACAAATACATTGGTGGGAAAAAGTGGAACACATTAGGCCAGAGCACACATGTGTAGGGAACATATGTGACAGGCATGCATAAGTGGAAGAGGTAGTCATATTTCTAAAGCTGCAGGATCTCCCAGGTCTTGTGGTGTCACTATTATATTGCCCTCAATGAGCCTGCTTCCTGCCTGTGTTGGCGTCTCCCCTGGATGAGTCACCCTGTTGGTTTTCAGCAGTCTCATAGTGACTATTGCGTGTGGTCACTTCTGTTGGGGACTGCTCCGTCCTACCAACTTTTGGACTTATCTCATGAAAGTTACTTTTTGGCCAGCTAGGGCTTCTTATTGCTAGCTGACAAAAGATGATGGCTTTTTAGTCACAGCCTCGCGATTCAGTTTATAAAAGCCAAGCATGCTCTCTGTCCCCAGATTAAGATTGTCTTTCCTTTTCAAATCCTACCTCATGTCTGCTGAGTAGATCACCATCCTCTGTTCCAGAGAATTATCTACCTAGGACTAGAAATTCCCAAGATCCTCTCTGATTTAGCACACAAATCAATTAGATCCCTACAAAAGATTAAGTAGGTAAGTAAGATCTTTGTTTTCTTCCCTTCTAGGCACATTTTTGTCTTTATTATGTACATATAACAGTACCAAAATTAGTCACTTTTCATCTTGTTACATTTTAGGAGACAGAAAACTTTTCTAGTTTCCAGAATTCATAGGGTGACTGAATCCAAGGATGTAGGCAAAAGGAGGAAAGAGAAAGTTGTAGGAATGGTCCAAGACAGAGGATTTAACAGAATTTGGAGGAATATTCTACTGAGCAAGATTATGATTTGGTCTCATGTAGCTTCTTTTTTTAAAGTAATGTTTTGCTAGGGTATGTCTTCAGCTTGCTTCACTCTTTCATTATTGCCTTGATTTCAGGATACTGAGGAAAGAAGTCTGAGTGCTAGGAGTATAGGGAAAATGACTGAAATTGTTTTACCTTGCGTATTTGAGAAAAGGTAAATGAACCAGAGACTTTATGTGAACTTGAGTGTCTTTTCTTAATTTGGGCTGGATGAATTGGCCCATTTGCAAATAGTCACATTTGTCTGTAATTGAACTAGTTTCTGCATACGTACCAATTTTAAATTGAACCAGAGATCAGTGGAGAAAAAAGCAGAAAAATGACCAGCCTAGATAAGAAATAAATGACACCATTTCCAATCAGATCAGAAGAGTTACAACAGAATGTCCTGACAGATAATGGACTGGCAGTTTTTTGAAGCGTGTGAACGAATTCTCTGGAGCAGACACATGGTATCGGCGAACATAATCATCTCCTCTGTGTCCTTCACACGATGTCATTGCTTAGACCAGAAAAGTTTTTGTTCCCCAATTAAAGGAAAGCTTGCTTTTGCATTAACATGTCATGGCACTTTTGAAAAATTGGTCTGTCAGGCATCTCACAACCACTTAACTGATTATGGGAGAGTACAGAACACCTACTACTGTAAAGGCCTCATTGATTAGTAAGCAGTTGAACACTAGTATTATCTGATGATAGCAGGTTTGTCTAAAACTGCATTGAAGTAGATAAAGATAATTAGGCAAGAGAAAATAGCTCATTTTGAATCTGTCAATGAAACATTTTCTAACAGGACCTCTGAGGCTCACTAGTTTTGTGACCTTGGGATAAGTCACTCTCCCTTCCTGGGTCTCAGTTTCCTCATCTGTAAAATAAAGCTAGACTGAATGAGTCTACCTGCGAGGCAATGTGATAGAAGAGAAAGAGTGTTGGATTTAGAATCGAGGGCCTAGCACTGCCGTTTTAGACTTGTGTAATGTTAGGCAAGCTATTTTCATCTGGGACTTGAGCTTCTTAGTCTGTAAAATGAGAGAGTTGAACAAGATGACCTCAAAGGTCCCTCCAGCTGTAAATCTTTCATCACATAGGGAACCTCTGGTGGAGCTTGACACTGGATCTGAAATGACTGAGGTTACTGGGAACATTCCCACTGAGTAACAACATTCCCAATAAGTTGCTCCAGCCTACTTGGAGGAGTTTAGGAAGTACAGTATTTCATTGAGTAATCATTGCAGATTTTATGCAATTTTTTTTGTGGAAAAAATAGCGTCACCATTATGTGAAGCTTTAAAAAAAATTGTGCCAGTATTCCTTAAAAATCATTTATTACTAAACTGGCTTTGGTGCACGATTAGGATGTACAGAATGCTCATGACTTTGGGTTAAAACTGGGAAGATTCAAGTCTTACCGTGTCATGTGACTTACCCATGGAAGTTTCACCTTCCTACCTGCCTCCCTTGGGCTATGGCTCTTCATTGGGCTGAGTGACAACACCATTAGCACTGCAGTGCTCTAAACAAGCCATGCAAGCTGGTTTTCAGAAGTGTACTGACAAAGCAGATGCACTGAGAATTCTTGGCCTGCAGCTCACAATGCACAAGAGATAAATGCATATATACATTGCTTCCCTGTTTAACTTCTAAGTGGCATGATGAACAGAATTATACCATGTGACATTACATGATAAAAGGTTATAAACCAATTTTTGGACTAAAAATAAACAGGGTGTGACAATTATGCTGTGGAGACAATTATGCAGTGAAGTAGATTATAGCTAGGGTTTGGAAGCATGTATGTTTGAGTCTACTTCTGGGAGTGACTGATGAAAGTAAGGAGGAGGGCCTAGCTCTCCACTCTAGGGTTGCACTGGTGTCTCAACTAGATCAACTGAGAGTAAACTATGGCCTGAATTCCACATTCCAGACCCTTGATAATCCTCAGATGTTTCACAGCTCACAAGGTTATAACCCTCTCCAATATTCTTTCACCTATGAGTAGGAAGGAACCAAGTCCCACATGTACCCAAGGGTGACAAAGAGTCTGAGGCTTCACCCCAACCAGAGGCTTAGAGAATATTTTTCTTGCTTTGCCTACAGCAAAGAGGGCCAACTTGCTTCCCTTTTGTCTGAATCTCAATTTGAGCTCAGTAGTCAACCCCCCCCCTCCCCCGAAAACAAAAACCCGTCTTACCACAATGTAATTACACCGGAATTGATCAGAATACTGTTCATTTGGAAGAGGCAGGCTCCCTGACCTTCTTCCAAGTGGGTTGGCAGCAGTCAGAGCATACTACACATGACTGGAAGTGGAGAACCAGTCCCCTTCATTCCACATTCATCAGATATACTTATCAGAAACCAGTTTACCTAACTTGCTTTCTCTCTGGACTCATTGGTCAGACCCCCATTACATAAGGTAGAACATATCGTCTCCTGAAGGTCTGTTATTTACTAAGCTGTAAGACTGTGAACAAGTTTCTGCATTCAGCTGGACCTCAGTTTCCCATATTCATTTGTAATTTGGCTCACCCTACTTAGGTACTCTTTGGGTGTCATTCAACTTCTCTGTCAGTATTTTCAATTACCTTACTTCTGCCCCAACACAAGTGGCTCCCGGGGCTCCGTCTCTCCTTGGGATCTGGGGATGTGTTGTTGTGGTTGGGTTTTTTTTGTTGTTGTTATTTTCATTAATCAAATGATTGACGGCTCACTATCCTCTCCTGTTCCTTATGTCCCTGGCTGTGTGCCTAGTTAATTAATCTGTTGAATTTTGTGCATCACCTGGGGCTGAAATACAACCTTGATTAATGTAGGTCATGGGCAAATAGTTAATTAACGTATAGGAGTACATATACTTATACATGTATATGCACATGTACATAGAAACATGCATATTCCAAGCTGATTTTAAAAAAGGGAAGCCCTGGACAGAGTCTTGATGAGGGCTAATGCCCTTCAGGGAGAAGGAGTTTCATTCTATTACTTCATCTTGAACCTATTAGAATGTCTCGGAAAACTAGTCCCTCCCCAAAGTCTGAAAAAATTAAAGCAGAACTTTTAAAGGATATCAGCCAGTGGGTCTAATATCAATTAAAGTCTGTTCTTCTGTTCATGTTTTTATTACCTTCAGGGAGACTTATGGCAGATTTGATCCTGGGGATTTGGAGCAGAGTGGAGGAGAGGGGTTAAAAAGAAAGGATAGCCTGACCAAAGAGCTCAATGACCCCACATCTTTCTTGGGCTAGGGTTCTCTTACCTTCTATGTGACTTGCCCATTTGCTATTTTAAATCCTACACACAAACGCACCCCAACTGGAGCAAAAGTGCTTTTCTGTTTTTCCGTTGGGGGAAAAGAGGAGATAGAAACAAGTTTTGGATAAAAGTGACTTTAAGAATTCACTTTGGAGACTTGAAGGGTTCATTAGCCAGGGAGAAGCACAATTTCCCCGACTCCCACCCCGACACACACACCTGGGGTGGTTCATGCTTTGTTAATAACTCAGCATCCTCCAAAAATTTTACATTTGCAGTGTAAGGAAGGAATGGGAGGCCAGGGGTACTACCCACCCCTGTCTCTTGGTTTCCTAGCCATTCTCCCAATGGCCCCTTGCCATAAGAAGCTGAGGGGACTCTAAAAGATGCTTCAAGCAAGAATTGCACAAGGTCAAGTAATTGCTAAATGAGGAAAGCATCTTTTTTTTTCTGCCCTGAACCAAGTAATTTGTCATTATTCAATTCTTTCCCACTCACAGATAAATACTTTTCAATTGCTTTTATCTGCTCTCAGTTTTTCTTCAGTTCTGCTTTACCTTTTGTCTCTTCCTGCCTGTATCTTTCACTCTCCTGCCTTGGACAAAGGCTTCCCTTCCCTCAGAGGCTACTGCTTCTCAGGTTCCCACTCCCATTTTTACAAGAAACCCTGACTTCCTAGACAAGTCACTTAATCTATCTGGGCCCCAGTTTTCTCATCTCTAAAACTGGAGGATAGGATGAAATGGTCTCTGTGTTCTGTTTAAACTCTAGATCTTTGATCTTGCTGTCCATCTGTTTCTTTAATCATGTGAAGAAAGGCCTCCCGCATGCCTGAAATGTGGTGTTTCTTCTTCACCACCTCCATAATAAGAAGGTTAATTTGTTGGCATCCATGAGTGAAAAAACTTTGACTACTCCCCTCCTCTAGAACATGGAAGAAGAAACAGGAGGAAATGAGAGTCTCTTTGCTCTCTGCCTATCCCAGACACACTCAGTGCCCTATTAAGGGCATTTGACCCCTCAATGATGATGATCATGGTCAACAGTTTATATCTGAGTTTTTCTGGTGACATGGAACTACTTGACTATCTGTTGAAATTCCCCCTTCAGAGATGGACATGTCCAGTGCCAGTCTCCCCCCTGACCTATAATCCTCCATCACCAGTGTGCTATTGGACATTTCACACTGGATGTCCAAGATACCTCTGTCTCTACATGGTCAGAATAGAACCCATTATCTCTCCCCCTAAACCCTCCCCTTCACAAAGTTTCCTATTTCTGTTAAAGGTACCTCCACTTTTCCAATCTCCAGGTTCCCAGCCTCATTTTCATCTTCAGCTCTCATTTTCCCTCACCTCACATCAGTAGACAAATTGTGGTGTGTCTGCTCTACAACATCTCTTGAATCTGACTCCTCACCCAGGGCCTCATTCAGGCCCTTAACCCCTTTCTGCTAAATTATTGTAATGTCCACTCAGTGGATCTCCCTGCCCTGTGTCTCCTCACTCTAATCCTTCTTCCACAATGTTGCAAAGGTGGTAGAACTGACCATATCACTCTCCTCAATAAACTCCAGTGACTCCCCATCGCCTCTAGGACAGCAGTTCTCAAAGTTGTGGGTCTTGAGATCTTTTATACTCTTAAAAATTTATTGAAGACCCCGATAGAGCCTTTGTCTATGTGTGTTATATTTATCATTTTTACTGTATTAAACATTAAAATTAATAACCTTTTAAACTATTAATTCATTTAAAATAATAGACCCATTACATTTTGATATAATAGTTATAAAAATAATTTTTCCAAGATAAAAAATGAGAAGCATGGTGCTGCTTTGTATATTTTGCAAATCTCTTTAATGCCTGGCTTAATAGGCGACAACTGAATTTTTTATCTATTCTTACATCATCTTTTGTGATATATTGCTTTGGTTGAAGTATATGAAGAAAATACAGACTCACAAAGATGTAGTTGGAGAATGGAAGAGTATTTTAAAAGACTAATAATAATTAACATTTATATAGTGTTTACTATGTGCCAGGTGCTGTGTTAAGCGCTTTATAATTATTAACTCATTTGATTCTCACAGCAACCCTGGGAGGTAGGTGCTACATTTTACAGATGAAGAAACTGAGGCCAATAGAGGTAAAGTGACTTGCCCATGGTCACAGGGCTAGTAAATGTCTGAGACTGGATTTGAATTCAGGTTCTTCTGACTCCAGGCCTGGGGCACTATCCACTGTGCCACCTAGTTGCTGGGAACTAGTAAAGCTAGACTGCAATCAATAATCCATGGAAATTAAAAATCAGGAAAAAACAAAAAAGCAACAGAAACTTAGAATTGAAGAAAAGAAGGAGACATAAAAATTGAATAACCTAGAGAGCAAAATGAAAGAAAAGTGGAGAAATAAAGATCTGGAGCCTGAGAGTGGGTGTAAGAGGAAACCCAGGGCAAGGACAGAGTGGATGACTTGATGGATTGTGTTTGACACTAACAGTATGTGCAGCCTAACCCTTCCAGGTTCAGCTGCAAATTCCAGATTTTCATTAAATTCCTGGGACCCTCTTTGTTTGCCCCACTTCCCCATGTTGTACAATCAGCATTGCATGGTGGGAACTACACTACTATTTGATATTAGGCAATCATCCTATTTCCCTCAAACTGTTTCCTCATCAATAAGGTGAAGGGGTTGGAAGAGGTGACTCCTAAGGTCCTTTCAGCTTAACTATGATAAGCCAATACGAATATGGATATCAATATATATGTATGTATGTAGGGCAGCTAGGTGGTGCAATAGATATAGCACCAAGCATGGAGTCTGCCCACACCTGAGTTCAAATTTGACTTCACTCACTAACTAGCTGTGTGACTCTGGACAAGTCACTAAACCCTATTTGCCTTCGTTTATTCATCTGTCAAATGAAATGGAGAAGGAAATGGTAAACCACTCTAGTATCTTTGTCAAGAAAACCCCAAATGGGGTCACAAGGAATTAAACACAACTGAAATGGTTGAACAAGAACAACATGTATGTATTTGTGTGTATACATTATATGTATTTATGTATATACATGTACACATGCCACACACAACACATATTTGTGTATGTGTATATGTGTGTGTATGTATGTATGTATGTATGAAAGATCCCTCTCAGCTCTAAATATTATTCTGCTATCAGTTGCTAGTTAGTGAAAAAACATATGGACTCTATTATCCAAGGTGCTATGCATGCTGCATAGGTGTTTATAATCTAGTTGGGAAGACAAATCAGGTTCACAGTCTTGAGTGTCAAGGAACTTGAGACCATGTAGTCTAAACCATTCCTGAACAAGAATACTGTTTATGACAAAGCCTAGAAGACACCATTCAGCTGCTAGGAGTGGGGGCAGGGGTGTGCCAGTAAATGATTGAACAACCGACTCTTTGGAGAAAACTCAAGACCCGGCTTTGAAGTGGAATCTTCATTGTTAATATTTCCTTCATCACTTTCTTAAGGGTAGACAATACAACAATAAACCAAGCCCTGATATGTAGCTTTATTTGTTTGCTCATTTCTGAGGTGCAAATGCTCACCCTGAAAATGTAATAGTGGGCTCTTGAATGCCAGTTTGAGCTGGCTCCAGCACATCCCTGGATGGGGGTGTGCACTACCTTCTGAAGTAGCCCATTTCACTTTGGGGCAGTCCTAATAGTTAGGAAGTCTTTCTTTGCATCAGCCCTCAATCTACCTCTCTGTAACTTCCACCCACTGCTCGTAATTCTTCTTTCTGGGTCCAAGCAGAACAAGTAGAATCCTCCTTACACTAAAGAGCCTTGCAGATTCATGAAGATTAACATGTCTCCCTTTAAATTTTCTGTTCTTCAAGGTCACCATTGCCATTTCTTTGGTGTGATCTTACATTCAATTGCCATCTTGATTACCCCACTTTGGACATGTTCCAGTTTATCAGCATTTAAACTGAATTGTGGTGCCCAGAATTGAACACAAACTCCCAAAGTGGTCTGACCAAAATTTACACAGAACTTTAGAACCCATAGAAAAGCCATACATATATGTGAATTACTGAGATAAATGGATTGATGTGAAAAAATCTTCTGGATTCAGGTGAGATTTGAGCTGAGTTTTTTAAATGGTGGTGCCCATCTTAGCAAAATCCATTTTCTCTTTGTAGAAATTTTTCAAACTTGCTAATAAAAGGCTTGTTGCAATTGGATAGACAACAGGGTCAAGAAAAAAATTTGGAGTTCCAGAAATAAGCTTTGGCCTGATGCAGACAGACCTCATCCTTCTATCATAGTTTCTCCATCTGTCAAGTGGAATTAATGATATTTGCCACCTACTTGCCAACTTCCAGGCATGTCCTGAGGAATAATCAGCAAATGTTAGGAGAGAACTCCTTGTTCCCAGGAGGACTGGCATTTTAAGCAAGTGGAAGAAAATGTATATTACTGCAAATGTGCTCTTAGTTATTTGCAACAAATTTATTATGTTAGAGGGAGGAAATGAGGGCATTAAGAGACCAAAGGATTTTATGCATGTATAGAACATAACCTTTTCATAAACATTGTCCTTTTGCAAAACTACAGCTTTTCCAAATTTCAAGGATTTCCTTTGCTCATAATGGAGGCATCCTGCCTGGCTTCAGGGTCAATAATGGTAGACAAAGCAACTATGTTTGCCTGGGGAAAGCTTCAAGATGTCAGAATCTCCTGAGAACAATCTTGAGATGTGCCTGGATAGATCTAGAGAAGAAAACTCAGAAAAGGAAGAGAAGTAAGGGAGGGTCACTTAGAAAAGTGGCATTTAGGGAGAGGATAGAAGAAAGCCCTGAAGTGTTTTAATCGAGAGCACCTGGAGGCAGAAAACTGAATTGAGCCTTTCAGGTTTTGTAGGCCTTGATGCTTGCATAGTAGGAGCCACTGTCTGTCTCTACAGCTGCACCAACTCCACACAGAGAGATCTGGCAGCCCTGAGTCAATGTCAAGGCAAATCTAGCCCCAAGGAATCAGGAAATTTAAAGAAAACTTCAGAGTTCAGCCCCCTCATTTTACATATGAGGAAACCAAGCCTAGGGTGGTGGAGTTTACTTACTTAGGGTCACACAGCTAGTTAAGTGTCTAAGTTAGGATTTTATGCTATGCTGTCTCAGGATTTCAGTAGATATACTTGTCAGCTACTGAGAATGTGCTGAGAGGATGCAGGGAATGCTCGACAGTTGTCTCATCCTTTCTGTTGATGTATTGGGTAATAGTTTCCTTCCCCCATACATATACACACGTACACACACTACTAAGGTTTCTATTTCATCCACTACCTCCGGATGTGTAGGAGATCACATTCTTCTATGTCGAGGTACAAAAAATGATTCTCTTTCCTTTTGCTATTTATGTAACAACACCATAACACTTCCGGGCTGAGGGGTAAGTGGGTAGAGTTGCCTCTTCCTCTCCAGGGACCCTTCCATCTAGACTCCCATGGACTGGGATCAAGGCTGATAGAGCTGGCTCTCTAAAGAAAGGCTCTTCTTTTAATTTTCTGACTTTTTATGTGCTCCCCTTGGAACCCGAGAGACAATCACTTCAGACTTAAATTTGGCTCATGCCAGAATGGGAGTGAATTTTCAGTATATAAGTTAGTTCAGGTATAGGACAGTTATTTATTTTCTCCACCACAAAAGAAATGTTTTAAAGAGAAAAGACTCATTAGCATGCATTAACAAAGACTTAAAATATGAATCAGTAGCATAACTCTAATTGTATTATCCTGGGATATTGATATCCATACACACATCAGCATACATATGGATGGATATCAGTATCCACATATGTGTGTGTTATATATGTGTATGGATATCAATATCCATATATATGTGTTTCACTCAGACACAGAGAAAACAATCAGTCTAGAACATCAAGGGGGATCCATGGTTTACAAAGCACTTCATAAATATGAACTCATTTTTCCTCACAACAACCCTGTGAGGGAAGTGCTATTATTAACCTCATTTTTACAGGTGAGGAAACTGAGGCAGACAGTGTTTGCTTTATCCACTGTGTCTCTCAGCAGTGCTCTCTTCTAAGCACTGTGCTAAGAACTGGAGAGACAAAGAAAAGCAAAAGGTACAAGAAAATTCTTGCTCTCAGGGAGCTTACAATCTAATGGATGATTAAAATCTGGAATATCCTGCATTATAGAGTATTTGAATGATTATGATGATAAGAAGTATTGATATATAGAGTATTTGAATGATTAGATCAAAACGGGAGCTGGTCAGTCCTGGGTAGGATGGCATCTCCAAAGGCGTCCGCTGTGTGAGAGCAGGGCTCTGCCCATCCATATCTGCTGCTGTGGCATCTGCTCAGTAGCCTTGCACTTCAACCTCATCTTTCTCCTCTTCCACTCTAACCCTCGCACTTCTTCTCGGACAACCCCTGCTTTAATGGTGGATTGGAAATCTACAAAATGGGGCTGAGACCCCCTCCCAGGAGGTAGACAGGCAAGATTGCTGAAGTGAAATTCAGCTTTTCAGGGCTGTGCTCCCCATCATGGTCAATGCCCTTTGGCAAGCCTTGGCAGGGATTGAGCTCCTCCTTCTGGTGGTCATCTATTCCAAGGAGTTCTACAGTAGAGTAGCCTCTAGGTTTCTCTCAAAATGTGACCAGTTCCAAATAAGGAACCTAGGAATTCTTGAACACCAGAAGTCAATCTCTCATGATTGCTGTTACTCAGGGAGAAAAAACAGAAAAGTGAAAAGGCAGCCAGGGACATAAAATTCTGACTCAGGCTTGTCTATCTAGGTGGTGCAGTAAATAGAGTACTAGCCCTGAATCCAGAAAGAACTGAGTTCAAATATACTCTCAAATATTTTACTAGCTGTATGACCCTGAGCAAATAATTTAATTCCAGTGGCCTCAAAAAAAATTTTTTTAAAAGATATATCTGCTAGGGCTAGAGAAGTGGACTTTCATTGACGCATCATTCCAAACCATCAAATTCATTATCACTCACCCCCCCAAACATGGCCCACTACAAGTAAACCAGAATTCCACAGATCAGTCCAGGATATCCCATTTGATTTACATCACTTTTTTTCCCTTAAATACTTTTGTAATTGAATTGGTGACTTGCATGGTCTATAAGCAGACTACATTACATTGCCTGGGCTGTGAGTTACAAATTTGATTACCCAAAACATTCCACACTGTTTCTGGAAAAAAATATCAAGGGGTTCCATTTGGAGTTGTCAGTGCTTTTCAAGCACCCATTTGATAAATCTGTTTTCTGGTTTCCTACCTGATAATGAGACAAGTTTCTTTACACCTACACTAAATAGGATCTATAAGTACTTAAGGAATAGAAAATCCTTCATACTAAACCCTCCAGACTCTTGATGCTAAAGAAATATTTGTGTGTTCAAATTAACAGGACTTCTGTGAGTTGGATATAAGAGAGACTAAAGTGTGTGTGTTGGGATTTGTTGGGTAATGTAGGGGAGATACTTTTCTAGTTTATTCCATAATGAAATGTTATAAAAACCAGTCATTAAACTTACACAGATATTATTGTCAGTACTTGAAAAATATATTCATTCATAAATGCATGCATTTTCTGAGAGTTGTTTTCTTCAAATATCCATAAAACCTGACATCTTTCCATTTTTAAAGTGAATGTCAGTGCCTAAAATGTAAGAAGGATTCAATAAACATTAAATAGCAATGTCTAGATTTTGTTTTTCAAATCATCTGTTGTCATTTCCATATAGGTTTTTTTCCCTGGCCTTTGCTTAATAAAACTTTCTCTGACTGTATTGATTTTAAAAGTCATTGGATCTATGTCCTTGAGACTGTCTTTCCTAGTTCTTTTTTACCTTAATCTTCTATTGAGCTAATTTTCCTTGGTGAGGAAAAAAAGGGCTCTTGGGGAAGGATTGGGAAGGGAATTATCTTCATAAATTGGTACCTTCATTATCCTAGCACAAGACACAACACTCTTCCCATTGACTAGTATTGTGAAAAGAGTTTATTTGAGGAGAAAGTTCGCTATTACAAGGCAACCAGATTAACCTTCTCTAGTCAAAACCCTTCAGCAACATGTGTATACTGGATGTATGCATATATGTATATGTCTGTGGAGAAAGATGGTAAAGATAGAGAAATACATGACAGATGGAAAGATAGACAGACAGATGCATGCAACACCCCAACTTAGGTGGGCTTGATCTGGCCTACATTCAAGGATTATGACTCCTGATTGACTGAGAAACCTCTGAGATTATGTACATGTGAATAGTTTGCATGAGAGAGATTTGACTCTTGACAGATGGACAGACTTTATAGAGAGAATTAGGGAAACAGGGTTTGAGGTGAGAGGCAAAATATGAATTTTAAAAGTACAGGAGACCTCCCTAGGATCCTAGAAAACTGCTCCCCCAACGTGTCCCTTGGCTTCCAGTATCTATAGCTCCAGAGACTGTATAATTAATATTATTTCCTGTATAACTCCCTTCCAATTTGTTTTACCATTTGCTTTGACAAATGTATTTGTTTACTATCTGATTGTCTTTTGCATAATAAATGTTAGATGGGAGCAGAGGGTCCTGGAGTAGCTCAAGAGCCTATTGTTAAATTTTTAGTGTGAACATTTACATCTCAGAAATCAGCAAAATCAGGGCTTGATATATTTAATTTTGTTTCTTGGCTAGACTTTAGTAAGTGATGAAGAAAATGTTAATAATGCAGATTAAATTTCAAAGTATGTTATTTGTACATCTGGGAGTCGCAGAAGAGAGTTTGTTTCATTTACCTGCACATCCTTGGATGGGAGATAGCCAAATTGGTTTAGAGGAACTTATCACTCTCCCAGTCCAGGCTGGATTATTTACCCAGAGGGACCGGGAAACATAGTTTTTAACTTGAACCCTTAAAAGACTGCTGTACCTCTCAACTGTAAAAATATGATGTATAGCAACTAGATGTAATTCTTGCAAAATAACTCTCTTGAAGATAGGAGAGTGGAGTAAACATAATGGCAGGGCCCTCTTCATACTCTGCCCAAAAGTGAAAATTGCAATCTCCTTTGAAAATGTGAAATTGGCTGTTTTGGATATTATCCATCTAAACGGATCCCTGCTCCATAAACCACTAGGGTCTTTGTGGTTCAATGTATCTCTGTCATACCTGTCACCACAATTATTTTTTATGGTGGGACTTATTTCTCATTCTTCCAACCTACTTCTTGACTTCATCTTAGACTGAAGTTAGGGCCAGGTTTTGTTCACTTATGTCTGGTCTGGTCCTCTTGTTGCTTTCTTGAGGTATTGAATGTTCTTCTATTTCAGAATTTCTCCTGGTTGGGGAGCTACAAACTTTCACTACTTCCACAGTGATCTGATCCATGGCAAGGTCTGATCAATGATGCCCCTGGTCCTAGTTCTGCAAATTTCTCATTTGGTTTTTTTTTTGACAACAGGTCTGTGGGCTTACTAGCTTGATATAAATGCATATATAATTTCTCAGTAATTCAGGTGTCAGGGCTTTGCATCCCCCTCCTTCAATGTCCTCTCCTTCCTCAGCTTCCATGATTCTGATTTTTCTTGGTTCTCTTTCTAACATTCTGACCTCTTCTCAGTCTCCTCTGTTATTTTGACATCTGCCTCCTGTCCTCCTAGTATAAATACTCCTCCATTGAGTCCAATATTTTCTTTTTCTTTTCCAGGCATTTGGGAATTTGAGTCCAATATTTTCATCTTTTCTCTCTCTCCTGAGGACTCATCTTCTCTCATGACTTAAATTTCTCATCTCTATGCAGATAGCTCCCAAATTAATTCCTAAGATTTCCCATGAGTTCTAGGCTGGCATTTACAGCTACTGTTAAGCTTTTCCACTTGAATTTCACATTGGTGCCTCAGATTAACTATGTCCAAATAAAACTTCATTTCTTCTTTCCCCACAGTGGCCCATCCCAACTCTCTGATCCCTGTTAATGACACAACCATCCTTTTAATTGAAACCATACTATTTTTTTGGACCATTCCCTTTTTCTCCCCATTCCACATCCAATCAAGTTGCCAGGCGTTGTAGATTCTACCTCCATACTATCTCTTGAATTCATCCCCTTTTCTCCATCCTTGAACTGCCCCAGCTTAAGGCCTTAGTATTTTAGCAGCCTTCCACTTGGTTTCCTTTACTCCAGTCTCACTCCTCTCCAATTCACCCATCAGAGCTCTAAAAATGTTCTTTTTAATACACTTCTCATCATATCACTTTCTTGCTCAAAACTTTTAGTGGCTCCCTGTTGTCTTTTGGATAAAATGCAGAATGCTTAGCCTGACATTTAAAGCATCTGCAATCTAATTCCAACCTACCTTTTACTTTCCTCTTTATTTTTTTTTAATTCCCCTGCACATTTACTCCATCCCTTAAGTAGAGTATTGGCTGTTCCCTGATTTCATCATGCACTTTCTAACTTTTGATCAACCACATAGATCATCCTCCATGCCTGGAATGTACTAACTCCCTTATTTATACACTTTCTCCATAAAGTCTTTCATGAAATTTATCCCTCCTCCCTCAAATGCCCTCCATCTGTGCCCCTAAATAGTCTACCTTGCGTCATACATAATTGTACACATGGTGTACCCCCTCTACTAGACTGTAAACTCCTTTAAAGACAGGGTCTGTGATTTCATCTGTTGTTTTTTAATCCCTAGCACCTACCACAAAGTCTTGATTTGGGGGAGGTTGGAAGTAGGGAGAGAAGGAAGGGAAAGGAGGAGTCCAGATCTGTGATTTTATCCAAGTAGGAAGATCCATGGGGAAACTTCCTTCACTGATACAAACTGGCAAGTCCCCTATGGCTTGTAGTTTGGAAAGCTGCCTGAGGCACTGGGAAATGAAATGATTGTCCCAGATTCCCACAGTTAGAGGGTTGGGCTGGCTCTAGACTCTATGATGCTATCCTTCCAAGGCCAGCCCTCGAGCCATACATACACTGCCACTCTGCCTCTCATTTGGCATTTGATTGAATGCGAGTGCCTTCAAGTCCGTGTTGGGGCAGAATGGCTGTAGCAGATTCATTAGGATGATACAAAAGACTGTATGTATCAGGAAACCCAGTTGTCTGCAGATGAACTCTGATTCTATAGCTGGTGAGTTTACCTACTTAAATCAGTAGAGTTGTCAACTAAAATGGAAAAGTCCAGCTCAGGCTACAGATATTGGATTGTTTTCTTTCTCCTCAAACCTTCTCCCCTCCCCCATTGCCATCCTTTTTCATTTTTGCCAAACCACAAAGCATACCCTTGTTAGGATTATATCAAACAACTTTCAATTTACCAATGGCTACACTGACTGGTCTACATAAATGCTGTAAATAGCTATGGTAAATAATCACCGCTGGCAAGACTGCTACATTACCAGATGAAGTAATGGAGTATTAATCATGTGTTATATTTTTTATGGGCACTATTTAAATCCTTTCTGCCTCTTGCCATAAGAAAGACACTTTTACTACAGCTTTTAAACCTATTTATTTGTTATTTTAGGCTTCCATAGCTAGAGAGTCCACTAAACATTTTTTTTTTAAGTTTACAATTCATACCCTGATATAGAGAAATGTTCCTAGGGGAGAATTAGCATCTCGGGAGTTTTCAGTCAACAGCCAAAATCAAGTTAGTTCTATTTTTTATTCACCTGACAGAAACCTTTATGGAGGGCCCCCTTCTGTTCAGAGTATATGATTTTTGGACTTCTCCAATTCACTTTTTTTAAGCAAAATATTTATCATTTCATTTTATTCTTGCTATCTTCTTTCTGAAAGTTCTCCCAGGTGTTTGAAGAAACTTTTGTTTCCGTAGATTTCACTGTTTAGATCAAGCATTCTTAATCTGGAGTCTATGGACCCCTAAAGGGTTATGTGGATAGATCTTGGGATGGGGGCGGATCCATAAACTTGGAAGGGGAAAAAAATCTCCCTCTTTATTTTCACTAACCTCTAATTGAAATTTTTCATTTTCTGTAATTATTTTAAAATCATTTTTCTGAAAAGGAGCTCTTGCATTTCCTCAGACTGCCAGATAGTCCCATAACACCAAAAAGGCTAAGAACCTCTCTTTAAGGCCATGAGAGGCTTTTGAACGGTCTTTCCTCCTCCTCCCCCTTTTTTTAAAAGCCAAGCCAACAAGCATTAATATTTACAGTGTATTAGGTACTGTTCAAGGCACTGGGGCTACACACACACACACATATACACACACATACACACATACACACGTACACACACATGCACACACACCCCTCTTCTAAGGAGCATCCACTTTATATCAAAGAAAATGAACCAAAGCTAACCACACAAGGATAGCTATGGCAACAGTCCATAGCCCCAGTCTTCCAACGCTTTTCTGAAAGGAGGGGGAAGTGGGTGCATTCATTCATTCACTCATTTATCATCTGTTTTCGGGGGCCAATGTTGGTCTTACCAATTTAGTGATGTTCTTTTCTTCCCTCTGGATAGTTTTATCTCTAAGCTCACTATTTTCTTCCTTTCTCTGTGCTCATCTTCATGTGCTGCTATGACAAAAGAGAATTTTAATGTCTGAAAGCTAAATGTAAAGACATTTTTGGTGCTTTGTCAAACAAACAAGCCAGCAGTCTAAGTGTCCATGTAGCCAGGGCAGTTTGAAAATGTTAATGCATTCTGAATGGAAATTTTCCTTTAGCATGTGCATCATCTCTGACTACCTGCCAACACTAATTTGGTTCCAAATGACTGCTTCGTTCTTAGCATTCAGAAAAGAAAATACCTTTTTCTGAACACTTGTGCTATATAGCTCTTCATTTTTTAAGTTAGTTCAGGAACTCTTGAACCTGTCTATTATTTTCAGATTCTAATATCAGATCATTTATATGTCCCCATGAATTATTGCAGTCACTGTAGCCAATATATTCTAACTTACTCCACTCAACAAACATTTAGTAAGCACCAACTATATGCATCGTACCAGGTACTAGGGAAGATACAAAATCTTATGGAACTGGCAGTCTGGTAAAGGTATAAGACATAAACACAGATAATTAAAATATAAAATATTGCAAAATAATTCAGTTACAGGATTGCAAAACAAAAATACCAGGAACCTGAATATAAAAAAGTCATATTAGAAGACAAGATTAGATACTTTTCACAACTATGGCTAAGGGGGAAATTGATACATTTTTTATTTTTCAGTGAATAAGCATTTAATTTCTCTCCTCACACCCATTGAAAAAGAAAAAGAAAACTCTCGTAAAAATATGTATAATCAAGCAAAACTAGTTCTAGAGGAAAAATTCTTTTAAGAAATGATGGAATAGCAGGCACCACAAATGAAAAAAGAATTTGATTATAAGAAACAAAAGTTTTTGCATGGATTGAACACAATCTAAATAAAGGAATCTATATAAAGGAAAGAGTCAATTGAGAAAAATATTTTTGCATTAAATATCTGTGACAATAGGCTGGTAGCCAAGCTATGTGAGTTATAAGTATAGCTATGTAACTAGCTATAGGGAATTAGCACAGCTATATATGAATAAGCGCTATTTCTCAATGGATAAATGGTCAAGGGCTATGAATGAACCAGATTGTAAAAGAATGTGTTAAGAATTATATGAAAGATTGTTCTAAAACATTAATCATGAGAAAAATGTGACATTTCACCTCATATCCAACAAATTGACCAAGATGACAATATATGGAAAATCTTTCATGGTAGATAGAAGGGCTAAATCAAGACAGGCTCACTGTTTCCACTGTTGGTGATGCTCTTATGTTGACTCAAAAGTACTTTGGAGTGATTGATGAAAGAAGTAGATTAGGTAACCAGTGTTCAAAAGTCAATGTCCAAGGTAACCTGGTGTTTGATAAACATGGAGATCCAAGGTATTGGGACAAGAACTCACTGTTGAACAAAAACTGCTAGGAAAATTGTAAAGCAGTCTGGCAAGAACTAGGCATAGACCAACCTTTCACACACTATACCAAGACAAGCTCAATATGGGTACATGATTTAGACATAAAGTGTGATAACCTAAGGAAATAAAGGGATCATGGTGGGGGGGGAGGGGAAATTACCTATCAAATCTATGGATAAGGGAAGAATTTATGACCAAATGAGAGGATTACAGAGGTAAAATGGATAACTTTGATTACATTAAATTAAAAAGGGTTTGCACAAACAATATCAATGCAGCTGAAATTAGACAGAAAAGCTGAAAGCTGGTGGTGCGGGGCTTCGGGGAATTGATGGTAAGTTTCTCTGATAAAAGTCTCATTTTTCAAACATATGGGGAACTGAGCCGAATTTATAAAAAGAAGAGCCATTCTCCAGTTGATAAATGATCAAAGGATATGAAGAGATAGTTTTCAGAAGAAGAAATCAAAGCTATTAATAGTCATATGATAAAATACTCTAAATCACTAATAATTGGAGAAATGCAAATTAAAACAATTCTACACTATTACCTTACCCGTCAGATTGGCTAATATGACAGAAAAGAACAATGGCAAATGCTGGAGAGGATGTGGAAAAATAGGTACATTAATAATACTATTAATGAAGTTGTGTACTGGTGCAGTCATTCTGGGGAATAATTTGGAGCTACAACCAAAGAGCGATAGAACTGTGCATACCCTTTGATCCACTACTGAATCTATTCCCTGAAGAGGTCAAAGAAAAAGGAATCCATATGTGTAAAAATATTTGTAGCAGCTTTTTTGAGAGAGGAGGGAAGTTACATTCTTATTTTATTATTAATTTATTTATTTTTAGTTTTCAACATTCATTTCCATAAGATTCTGAGTTCCAAATTTTCTCTATTTCCTTCTCTCTCCCCTCCCCTATCCCAAGACAGGATGCAATCTGATATAGGCTCTACATATAAATTCATATTAAATGTATTTTCACATTAGTCATGTTGTAAAGAAGAATTAGAACCAATTGGAGGAACCACGAGAAGAAACAACAAAAAAAGAGCAAATAACATGTTTCCATCTGCATTCATACACTATAGTTCTTTCTTTGGATGTGGATAGTATTTTCCATCATGAGTCTTTTGGAGCTGTCTTAGATCCTTGCATTGCTAAGAAGAGGTAAGTCTATCAAAGTTAGTCATCTCACAATGTTACTGTTACTGTGTACAGTGTTTTCCTGGTTCTGCTGACTTCACTTAGTATCAATTCATGTAAGTCTTTCCAGATTTTTCTAAAGTCTAGCAGCTCATCATATTTATGGAACAATAGTATTCCATTACATTCATATACCTCAGCTTGTTCAGCCATTCCCCAACTGATGGGCATCCCCTCGATTTCCAATTCTTGGCCACCACAAAAAGAGCTGCTATAAATATTTCTGTACATGTGGGTTCTTTTCCCATTTTTATGATCTCTTTGAGATACAAGCCTAGCAGTGGAACTAATGAATTCTGAGTGCAGATTGAAGCATATTCTTTCACTTCATTTTTATATTTTTCTTTTGCAATATGGCTGATGTGGAAGCATGTTTTGTATGTCTTCCCAGGCAGAATGGGCATTACATTTTTTTATTTCTGACTGGAAGGGGGAGGGGATAGAGAGAGGGAAGGAATTGAGAACTGAAAATAAACATTTTTTTGAAAAAATTATACATTATGATTTGGTATGATTCATACCCAGACAAAATATAGAGTTGGTTCAGTATAAGAAGATGATAAGCATCATAATAAATCATGTTAAAATAAAATAAATAACAAAAACCACAATGGTTTTGGCAGTTTTGAAATTTGCTAACAAGAACCTAAAATGCCTGTTCCCTTTGTCCTAGATACAGTTCCCATCACTAAGTATATTCTCTAAAGAAATCAAAGACAGAAAGAAAAGTCACATCTGCACCAAAATATTTATAGCAATACTTTTTGTAATAGCATAGAACTGGAAATGAAGTAGATGTCCATCAATTTGGAAATGGATAAATAAATGGTATATAAATCTAGTGGAACATTACTGCATCATAATAAATGATGAAAAGGAAGGATAAAAGGAAAAATGGGAAGATATATGACAAGGGTTGATATTTCTGAGTCCTTATGCAGGGAGCAAAGATATCCAGTAGAGTCCAAATACCTACTGTGAGTCAAAGTCAAAGTCCTATTTTGGTTTTTTGGTGGTTGTCCTTCATTTTTGAAGAACGCCAAAATGACATCATCAAGATAAAGTGAAGTTTCAGTGTGTCCAACTGTGTCTGATCAGACCAATACGAGCTCAGAATGCTCTACCATGGTTTGGGCACAGATAGTTCGTGTGGATACTTGGGGTGGATACTCCAAATTTATGCATCCCATGTTTCCTTTGTGCTATCTCAATTCTGTTTTGCTCATAGAGCACAGTGCCCTTTCTGATGTGGGTATGCCATGCTGAGCGGTCCTGTGCCACTGTTTCCCATGTTGCACAGTCAAATGTAAAGTTCTTGAGAGTGTCCTTGTATGGCTTTTTCTGACCACCATATGATTGCTTGCCCCATGTGAGTTCTCCATAAAATAGTCTTTTTGGCAAGCTTACATTTTGCATTCAAACAATGTGGCCAGCCCATCAGAATTGTTTGAATACTTGGCAGTTCAGCTTGAGCAAGGACTTCAGTGTCTTGTACCTTATCCTGTCAGGTGATCCTCAGAATCTTCTTAAGACAGTTCAAATGGAAACGATTCAGTTTCCTGGCATGGTACTAGTAGACTGTCCATGTTTCACAGGTATACAATGAGGTCAGCACAACAGCTCTGTAGATCTTCAGTTTGGCAGTCAGTATGAAACCTCTTCTCTCCAAAACTTTTCTTTGGAGCCTCCTAAACACTGAACTAGCTCCGGCAGTGCATGCATCAACACAATTGACAACATGGCTGAAAACATCATGCTAAAAAGCATGGGAGCAAGTACACAGCTCTATTTCACTCCATTGGTGACTGGGAAGGCACAAGAGCATTGCCCACTATCCAGAACCCGGGCAAACATGCCATCATGAAACTGATGTACAATACTGATGAACTTCTCCAGGCAATCAAATTTTGGCATAATTTTCCACAAGTCCTCATGACTAACAGTGTCAAACGCCTTGGTCAGATCTATAAATGTTGTAGACAGACCTCTGTTCTGCTCCTGGCATTTCTCCTGGAGTTGTTGGGCAGCAAAAAATTAACTGTTCCTTGGCCCTTTCTGAAGCCATGCTGGCTCTCAGATATATGTCCATCTTCCAGGTGAAGGATCAGCCTATTAAAGAGGACTCTAGCAAGAATTTTGCCAGCAATGACTAAGAGAGAGACTCCCCTGTGATTATTGCAAGACAATCTATTCCCTTTACCTTTATAGAGATGAACAGTGCAGGTATCCTTGAACTCCTGAAGGATAACCTGCTCTTGCCATATAACCTGGAAAATTTCAGTCAGCTCTTGTATGAGCAATGGTCCCCCTACCTTGTAAATCTTACCTGGGATAGAATTAGAACCAGGTGCTTTGCCACATGAAAGGAACCTAATTGCCCTCAAAACTTCTTCTTCAGCTGGAAGTTCAGCTAAGGAAGATTTAACTTCAACCTGAGGTAAACGGTCAATGGCCTCAGCATTGAGTGATGATGGTCTGTTGAGAACACTATGGAAGTGTTCAGCCCATTCTCTAAGCTCTATCCTTATCATTAATCAATGTGGTTCCATCAGCACTGAGTAGCTGTGATGCACCATAGATTTTTAGTCCATAAATAACTTTCAGGGAATCATAAAAGGGCTTTGGATTGTTGTTATCAGTATAAAACTGAATTTCACCTGCCTTTTTACTGAGCCAGGAATCCTGCATCTCTCTAAGCTTTGCTTATATTTTATTTTTGATGGAATTAAATGCTGTCTTCTTAGAGGTGGATGAACTATCCTGCTGATATATCCTATGGAGTTTTCATCTTTCATTTAGCAGCTTCTGAATTTCCCCATCATTTTCATCACACCAGTCTTGTTGTTTGCAAGTGTTCTGACCCAGATGAGCAAATGCAGTGCTGTACACCAAATCTCTGAGAGCTACCCAACCCTTTTCTGCTCCACTGTTGCCAACTATGGGTTAGCTCAATTTTCCCTCCAACTTAACCACAAACTGTTCATGCTCAGAGAAGAGCTCTAATTTGTTGAGATTAATTCTTCTTGTAGTCATTTTGCCTTGGGGGTGGCACTTTTGATGAATACAAATATTTAGCTTGGAAATGATAAGTCTATGGTCAGTCCAGCACTCTGCACCACACATTGCCTTTGTCACTCCCACATCTTGTCTGTCTCTTCTCCTTACAATCATATAATCTATTAGATACCAGTGTTTGTTGTAAGTGTGCATCCATGAAGTTTTATTGCGTTTAGGTAAACGTAAAACAGTGTTGGAGATGAAAACTTCATGAGACACACAAGTCTTCAGCAGTAAATGACCACTGTTGTTGCTGTTTCCAACTCCATTCCTCCCTAGCACTCCCTGCCAAGTCTGGTAGTCTGAGCCTACTCTAGCATTAAAGTCACCCAGAATGATAAGTTTGTCCTCTTTTGGCACATTGACAATAAGGGTCTCTAGGTCTTCACAAAATTTTTCTTTGACCTCATCAGGGTTCATCATGGTGAGAGCATAGGCACTAATGATGGTGGTATGGTGTGTTGTTATGAGTGGCAATTGCATTATCATGAGCCTGTCATTCACTCCTTTTGGAAGACATATCAGTTTGCTGACTAGATTAGTTTTGATTGCAAAATCCACACTAACTTCACGATACTCCCCTTCATTGCACCCACACCAGAAAAATGTATATCCAGCTCCAACTTCAGTAAGCTGGCTTTCATTTGCCAACTTTGTTTCACTCAGGGCTGCTATTTGGATGCAATACCTGTTGAGTTCTCTTGCAACAAGAGTGATTAGTCTTTCAGGTGTACTAGATTTTTGTGTTGTCTATAAGTGTGTACACATTCCATGTGCCAGTAGTGAATGGAATCATTTTTGCAGATGTTTATGTACATTTTGTACATTTCTTTGTGTTTTGATCACATAGTGGAAATCCCTGCCTACGCGGTAATCAGGTCAGGGTTGGGTAAGCAGGTAATGTTTAGGGCATTTAGCTCCCTTCCTCACACCAGGAGGTAAGCAGTGTGATCCTTAAAAGGCTGCTCAGACACCCAGGGAACTGCCAAGTCCCACTGCTGCTTCCAGTGAGAAAAGACCCTATGGCCCGGGCCGCCTGTGTGCAGGGTTGTGCCTACAGCTCCCAGTGTATCTGTATCTGCTCCTTCATCACTTGCCTGTTGCCACAGGATTTTGAGGCATAATAGTGAAATGAGTGATGTACTTTAGATTCATGTGCAAATCGGATTTAAGTGAGGCAGAATTGCACAAAGTCATCAGCCTCACTCTCGCCTCCAGAGTCATCATAGTCCAGTGGCAGGACAGAGTCAAGATGGCTGGTGATGGCTCAGGATGCAGTGGATGACCTTGGCATCTTGGGTGTCTAACCAAGCTCTAAGCACTCCACATCACCTACTTCATCTGCCTTCGTGGCCATTGGAACAAATTGTTCTCATCTGCCCATTCCACTAGAGGAAGTCTTCACATGCTTGGGTTAGATACCCCTCTAACTCACCAATGGGTTTGAGAGCCTTTGGTTACCTTCCATCTGGTTTGGCCTGTCGGCTGAAATGGTTGACCAGAGTGTGACTGCTGTGCATTCTACAGCTTCTTGGAGCCACAGGTGAGAGTTGGGTGGAACAGGTGAACACCAAAGGTGTTCCAAAGGTGCAAAGATCCCCAAAAAGGTCTTGGCAGCCATCACACCAAAGGTACTGGTCCTCCCTGAACACACCTTACACCCCTGAGAACATGGAAAGATAAGTAACAAGGGTTGGCATTTCTGAGTCCTTATGCAGGGGACAAAGATATCCAGTAGAGTTTCTTCTGCAGGCTTCCAAAGTGGATGTCCAAATATCTGCTATGATTCAAAGTCCTATAAAGTGATGATGATGACCACTTCTTATCTACTATTGAGAGTTTGGGGGAGTCATTCATTTGTAAATCTTCACCTAGAAATGATTATTCTGGACATGTGAATGTTCAGGTAGCAGAACCATTTGAAATCACTCAGGTAGTTTCCACACTTTCTGCAAAGTTTGTACAACTGGATAAGTTGCAGCTTGGTGTAGGCCTCAAGATGACTCATTGGTATTAAAATCAATTATACCAAGTCCTAGAATCCTAATTACTACAAATAAGTCTGAATTAAGTGCATCAGTATCATCTCCTCCAAGTCTTAACCCTGTAAAGAAAGGTGACTCAATCAGTTGGTCTTTTCTAAATAGAATCAAATCTGTAAAAATCAGAAATGAAAAGAAAAACTTGTCAGAACTTCAAAAAGTTGTGGGGAAGGAAAATACAGGTTTAATGATGTCCCCTCTTGGTACATAGGTGCATTATAGAAATTGAAAAAAAGAGGCAGTCAGGAAGAAAGCCAAGAATAAGCTTTAAAAGGCATGTGAGAAGGATAGCAAGGCTGTTGTTCTTTGTGAAAACCAGAATTCCAATATAAATGTATTAACAGAGGTTCTGAAGGATTACTTAGGATATCTTCCATCCCTTTTTGATACTGAACAGACTCGAAGAGGTATTAGAAGACATGGCCAAAAGGCCTTTGAACTTGACTGGAGATAGTTGTTAGAATGAAGAGGTCTCCAAGCATCCCTGAAATTTCTGGGTTGCTTACTAGATGTTGAAAAGACAACTTTGAAAATGCTTTTGGATCCTCTCAAATTGATAAGCTTCCCATCATGAAATAAATATGATCTGCTATAACTTAGCAGTTTGTTTCTTCCCTGTGTTGATGAGACAAAGGTGAGAGACTTTACCCCATAAAAATGTACCCATCATAGTTTAGAAAGAATATGCAAGTCCTCTGGATTTCAAAAAACACATAGAGGTTCTTCATTACTTACTCTATTTATGACCAGTGCCAATTTTAAATCCCAAAGAATCAATAGACAGTCTGTTCCCAGAGCAGAAATTTCTGACTTTTTTTTTGCAGCAGTGACATCATATGGTGAACTTGAGTGGCTCTGAGGGCATAGCCCAGAAAAAGTCAGACTAGACTAGAATTGCCATGCAGAAGACTCTGGCAGTTGTGGAGGAAAAGACTATATCAATTCAATACTTTTTTTTAAAATCAGGTTCCTCCTGATTACGTGGAACAGCAAAAGTTCATTTCCCAAAAATATTCATTTCAAGTGTAATCACCAGTATAGATGAGATTCTTCAGTGAAAGGAAAGACTATTTTCAGAAATTTATATCAAAGTATTGATAATTTCATTGATAATCCAGAGCATGAGCTCAACAAAAAATGTGTTTGATTTAAGCAATTATTTCCATCATATCTCTATCTTTCACATTTTTGATGCTTACCTTCTTTTTAAATATTTATTTTATTTTTTTCAGTGCAAAGGCTTTTATAAAGATATATTTATAACTATCAGCATTCCTATTTTAACATTTTCATTAATTACTTAAAGGTGCAAACATGAAATGTTTTTCTAACCTAAAAATTTTTTGTATATTCATGTTATTAAGTACACATAATATATTGTTTGGAAGAAGACCACTTCTGTCATAAGACATATGTCATGAGGCCAAAATTGGAATTTACTCTGAAATATCTCCCCTTTCAGGAGATTTAAAAAGTGTAGAATTTGGAGAGAAACTTATTCCCAAAATGACACAGCTATTTTACTGCTAGTGACTTATTCATAGATCAATCATTCATGACACTATAGAGATTCTGACTGAGTAAACATTTGAAACTTCTTGGCTTTTTAATGAATTTCTTAGGTATTCAGATTTCAGCACTGGGCCTTATTTTCCTAATTTCTTTCATCAAGATGCTGAGAATTTAAAAACTGCTATTAACCCTATGACTAAGTAGCTAAGAAAATAAATCTTGGATTTCAAGATATTGATTTACATTAGTAAATATAAAATGACTTTTATTAACTTATTTTGGCTTTATGAACCTAGAAAGCTGTCACAACAATGGCAAAAATTACATTTTAAAATGTTATATAGTTTGAATCAATAAGAGTATCAATAAAAGTGTATTTTTTTAAAAAAGTTTTTTGTATTTAGAGATTATTTAATTTTTAAATTACAGGCAAATACAGTTTAAATTGTCAATGCAACTTTAAGGCCTTATAATCATGAAGAAAAATTCTCAATTATTTTCAAATTTAAGATCATTGGCCATATGTTCTTATGAGATAATACCTTTGTAAACATAAAACTTAGCTACTTGTTTTCAAAGTCAGATAAACTCGCCTATTTTTATAACTAATTCATTATTTTAAAAAACAATATTGAGAAGAGACAAAAAAGAACAGACAGAATGGGGTTTTGTACTAAAATTACTTAAGTAATGCAGACTCACAGCCAAGTGGAGGAAGTAGATGATCTGCAGTCAAGGCTCCACTCTTGGTGACAGAACAGCCTGAAAAGGGTCTAAAATCAATTTTTTAGGTGACCTTTCAAAGGAAGCCATCTCTTGGAGAGAGTAGTCAACTATGCAGTCTGGCCTTGTCATTCAATTTGAAAGACCTCTCTCCAAGTGATATTTTAATTGCCAAATCTAATGTCTTTCTGCCAGTCCTCATTCTTCTTGACATCCTCCGCCTTTGACACAATTGACCACTTTCTTCATCCTCTTCTTTCTAGGTTTTTGTTTGACAACACACTCTCTTGGTTCCAGGAACTCTCCAGATCAATTCTGAACTTAATGTGAATACCTGATTGGCTTAGGACACTGCCGCTCAGAATTCCAGAGCTCAAGGGCTCTGGAAGCTCATTCTCCCCAGTAGATGGGATGATAGATGCTTTTTACCACCAAGCTTAGCCAATGCTATGCTTCTTTAGCTATAGCACTGACTAAGTGCATCACTGAGCGTTTTTCTTTATTTTCAGTCCAATGAACTTCATATCATTCCACACTGATTCTGGAGAAATGACAGAAAGGGAGGTGAAAGGATAAGAGGCTATAGTTAAAGGGGTGAATTTCAAAAGTTAAGAAGCATGAGGTGGATCAGCAGCTTTGAGGTATGGGACAGTGCCAGCTATAAGTGAATGTCCAAGTCAAGATGAAGGTCATTAGCCGCAGGAGTTAGGCAGTTGTGATGCTAGGGTTTTATGAGTATTCAGCAAGTATGCTGACGTCACTAAGGTTGATGGCAAGTATGAGGTGTTAGATAAAGAGTACATTGGTCTTGAAGTCAGGAAACATTGCTTCAATTCCCATTTCGATTATTGCATATATGTACGTGGTCAAGTCATTTAACCTCTTAGAGACTCAATATTCTATTCCATAAAATAGGGAAAGAAAACTTTTTGCACTAACTACCTTAAAAGGTTGTTGTCAGGAAAAACTCTTTGCAAACCTTAAGTTGTTTTTTAAAAATGTCCTGAAATACTCAGATGGATCTGTGATCTCATAAATGTGGCTATTTTCTCCAATAATGCTAATCACAACTTATCCATCTCTCCTCCTCCACTAACTGGGCCTTGAATGTGAGCCTCAGTTTTCTCATCTGTAAAATGGTGACAAAAATGGTAATGCTCTGAACCCCATAGGGTTTTTGTGTGCCAAGTTTTGTAAACCTTAAATGTGTTAGTAAATATGAGCTGCTAGTAAGATTTGTTCTCATCACAACTTTAGTCTCCTTGGTTTCTCTCTATTTTTCTACTCTATCAGTTCCCTTCTGGTTTTAGATACTTCCCTAGTAATTTATTGCTTTTAGCACAAATGAAGGAATCACACATTTGTTAGTGCTGACTATGTTCAAAGCACTGTGCTAAGTGAGGTGGATACATAAAGAAAAATGTTGCACTCTCAAGGTGCTCACATTCTAGTGATGATACATATGAAGGTTTCATTTGCTTGTCAGATGAAAAATCCTGTGGTCCTGAGGTACAGTGACAAATCAGACATTGGAGTCTCTTATTTAGTGCCATTACTAATGATAAAATCGTATCAAATTCTGATGTAGAACTACTTAACAATGCCAAGGATTTCAGTGGTGAGAACTTTGTTTCTTAACCTTCAGTAGTTGTGTCTTTAGCACCTGCAGGACCAGTTACCCAGTTGTGTCTCCACAGGAGTGGCTTCCTAAGATGATGATCTGGGGGCAGTAGGTTGGAAACTTTGAGTTCAGTGTCCTAGAATGTATCCATTAGGATCTGAGGGAAGATAGTGGACATTTCCCTCATCATCCCTATTTGGTCCCCTATGCTCAGGGAAAGAAATACAAAGCAGAAGAGATACTGACTGGGGTTCTTGAGGTCCCAACTCAGGCTCTCCTAGATAAATACCCATTCTAGCTGCCATGTCTGAGTAGCTGCAAACATAGTTTGAGAGGTGGGGGTGGTGACCTTTCTCCACCTCACTGGAAGCCCAAGGGATATTCACAGAGTCTTCATGTACTTGTATAGGAATAGAGTGAGAGTAGAAGTTTCTTTTCATCTTAAAGTCTACTAAATGGGCATTTCTTTTTGGTTTAGTAACCAATCCTTTTGTAATGCATTCTTCTCTCCCTGCTGTTATTATGGGGACCAAGGAACTTTTGTGTCATCCCCAAATTCCAAGTCCTCCAGAATGACCCAGAGTACAAGTGGCCTACCAGAAGTAGCCAAGCAGCTCACGTCACATCCATACATGCTCTATGGGTTGGCTCTAGCCATAGCAGAGAGAGGGTTTCAGGTTATTTCATGACTATCATCATTACACTCTTTTAAGGTATGTAGGTTACATGACCTAGGTTAAACTGGACAAGAAAATTTCTCCACAGGCTTGAGGTAGGCCCTATCAAAACTGTATAAAAACTTTTGAGTCATAAAGGTACTATTTAATCAATTTCCCTAGAACGAGCTGAAGGGATCTTAATGAAAGGGACATTCCCAAGATCACATAGCCAGTTAGTGGCAGAACTGGAATCAACCCAGGTCTCCTGAGTATGATGCCTTCCCCACCTAATTCTCTCAGAAGTTAAGCAGTGTCAGCTTTGGATTATCCATAGAGAGATAGAGAGAGCAGCCTGGATAAAGCCAATCCAACGGTAATCCCTAAACTCAATTGAGTTAATAGCAACGTCAACCTCCTCTCCACCTGACCTTTTACCAAATGTTGCTTCCAAGCAGCTGACTTATATTTTGCCTTCTGTCACTTGCTTAGCATAGGAGAAAAGCAAAAAACTTGCTAACTAGTTCAAAGTCAACATCATTTTCCAGAATATGAATAAAAAAACTTCCCTCAAATCACCTCTGTCTGTGACAGTAATAGACTTCAATTTTCCTGACCAGAGTAGCATTGCTTAGTTCTTCTTTTATCTATTCAATTTTATTGCAAAAGCATTGTCTTTAGATGTGAGTTTGCTTCTGAGAGGTACAATTATTATAGGCGTCTGGGAATATGTTTTATGCCGAATGTGGAAGTATCTATATCAATCTACCTATCTAGATATAGATATGTCAATTTCTTTCTTTCTCTTTCCTTGCTTCCTCCCTTTCCCTTTCTTCCCTTCCTTTCTTTTGTCCCTTCTTCCCCTTCCATCTCCCTCCTCTTTTCCTTCCTTCCTTTCTTCCTTCTAGAACTCATGTTTTAAATAGTGAGTCCTAATCAGAAAACCTGGGTTTAAACACAAACTGTGCCTTTTACTACCTGCATAACCTTGGACTGGACACTTAATCTCTCTAGGTCTATTTTCCTCACATATTAGTCACTCAAGCAGGTATTTTTAAACATCTGACTATTCCAGCTACTGTTCTAAGGGATGGGGCTACCAAACACCAAAAAGAGCCCCCCCAAAAAGCTCACATTTGAATGGGGAAACAACATGTAAATAATTCAGTATGTACAAGATAAATATAGAGAAGATGGAAGATGACCTTGAAGGAGAAGACACTAATAGCTATGCTGCTTTCCTTGAGTTGGGAAAGTCATCTTGAAGAAAGTGTGATTCTAGCTGAGTCCTGAAGGAAGCCAGAAAAACTAAAAGGCTAAAGTTAGGAGGAAGAGCATTCCAGGCGTGGGGGTACAGTCAGTGCAACGGAAGACATGAAGTAGAATGTCTTGTGTAAGGGATAATAAGCAGTCCTATGGAACTAGATTATAATATATATGGAAGAAAATAAAGTATAAGATTAGAAAGGTTGGGCAAGACAAACTCTAGCTGGACATCCCTTCCACTTCCAGTGATCTGTGATTAAACTGTTCTGGCTATTTGGTTTACTTGCTGAAAACTCCACATCTGGTAAGATTTGAGACCACCAATGTGTGTAAGGCTAAGAGCAGGAACAAGCCCTCAGGGAAAATGATGGTTACAAACAAGAAAAATCCCTAACTTTTGATTTCAAAGAGGAAATGACTTCACAAATTTATATTTGATGATTGAAAAACAATTGTCTGAAAAAATATCTGGAGGAGGCTGTTTACTGGGCTACAAATTCAATGTGAATCAATAATCTACCATGGTAACCATAAGATCTGATTTGATTTTGGACTGAATTAAGAGAGATTTAGTCTCCAGGAATACAGAGATGATCATCTCTTTGTATTTTGCCCTGATCAGACCATGTCATACTGCTATGTTCAGTTCTGGGTATCAACATTTAGGAAGATGTTGATAAACTGGAGAAAGTTCAGAAAACAGCAGCTAGGAGAGCAAAGAACCTCAAGTCCATGCCATAAACAACTGGTTGAAAGAACTAGATATACTTAGCCTGGAGAATATTAGACTCCATTGGACAAGACTATATTTGATGTGCTGATGTGTGGAAGACAGTTTTAGGGGGAGGGAAGCTGTAGCCTTGAGGCCATATGTGGACCTCTAGACTGGCCCTTTGACTGAACCCAAACTTCACAGAACAAATTCCCTTAATAAAAAGAGTTGTTCTGTAAAACTTGAACTCAGTCAAAAGGCTTACCCAAGGACCTGGAAGACCATATGTGGCCTCGAGGCCACAGGTTCCCCACCCCTGGTTATATTTATCCTATTTGGTCTCAGAGCTTAGTATGAAATTTGACATAAGGAAAATTTTTTTTAACAATTATGGACTGCCTTGGGAGATCATGAGCTCCTCTCATTGAAGATCTCCTGGTAGAAGCTATGTGACCACTTATTGTGAATGTTGTAGAAATTTTTGTTCAGATGTAGGTGAACCTAGATGGCTTCTGAGGTCCCTTCAAATTTTGAAATTCCATGACTCAAAAATCATTAACCACTAGTGAAAATCTTGTATGTTTCCTTCTGAGAAGAAAGGAAACATGCATAGTTTAAGTGGTATAGCCTGTGTAACTGGACTCACAGCTGGAACCCATAAATTTCTACCAATGTAGGCCTTGTGACATCACAAAGGCAAGGGAAGCATTTTTCTCATTTTGGAATGGTGGGGAGACAATCTGGCTGACTAATGAAGAATTTTTCACTTTGTGTCATATGATACCTTTACCTTGTTTCATTTAAATCAATCCAAGATAGAATATTTAACAAGTTATTTCAATCAAGTGGCTATATTTCTTACAAGAAGCTCACAATTCTAAGCCCAATAAAAGTAGTCCAAGGCAGATGGCACATGCAGATAGCTTTATAAAGGGATGCTGCACACACAACACATCACTAGGACAGAAGCATTGGTATGTGTGTGGGGAGCAGGGAGGAGAGTATGTGGGAGAGATTTTCTTGCTTAAAGGAAACACAAAAGTTCTTATAATTCTCCCACTATCTTTTTTTTTTTTTTTAATAACCATAGTTTAGGACTGAAACAGCTGCTTTAGCAAATGAGAAGACTTTAATAGTTGTTTGTTTTATTTTTTCCCCAATCCCATTTAGTGGGGTTTCTCTTTATAGTATTGTCATCATATTAATATATAAACATTTAAAATATATGAAAATATAAATATATTCTTGTGTTCCTATGGGAGAACCTGTGGGGAAGAGGGTGCAAGCCCCTATTGTTTCTGAGAAGCCCTTCAGTTTGACTGTGCAGTGGGTAAAACCAATGTTGTAGGAAATAAGTTACACATAACATAACGTAAATTACACAAAACATAAGTTACACATAACATAACATAAGTTACACATAAAAATGATGTGGATGGAGAGGGTCATAAATTGCACTTTGATCTTGATGATATACATATTTCAGGTCAAAGGTATTTTAGAATCTTGGTAATTGCATGTGTAGACACAGCTTATGGTAAACATATTAAAGCTTCCTTAAACTCTTAAAATTGAAAATGCAAAATACAAAAAGGCTGAGCACTTTCCTATAAGGTATGATAGCATCATAAAGTAACTAGGTAACACAGTGGATAGAGTACCAGTCCTTGAGTAAGGAAGTCATTTTCTTGAGTTCAAATTTAGCCTCAGGTACTTACTGACTGTGTTATCCTGGGCAAGTCACTTAACCCTGTTTGTCTCAGTTTCCTCATCTATAAAATGAATTGGAGAAGGAAATGGAAAACTTTGCCAAAAAAAAAAACCAACCCACAAACAAATAAAACCAAATGGGTCACAAAGAGTTGGACACAATCGAAAAATCACTGAACAACAAAAAGTGTTTTAATGCCTTTAAAATGCTTATTTTATTCTCTCACTTAAAGGTTAAACACCTGGTATTGTCCCTAGGACATAGGTGAGAAAAGGGTTAAAATGGTAACATACATATGAAGTCAAGAAGTGTAGGGGAAAAGGCACTGAATTTAGATAGAAAAACATTATAGTTTTGAGTTGTGACTTTGCTCCTTTGCATCTGTGTCTCCTTGGGCAAGTCAATCAATGTCTTAGGGTTTCCATTTTCTCACTGGAAAAATGAGGGTATAATATAGTCTCTAAGGTCTCTTCCAGTTCTGTAACCTGTAAACCTTTCACAGCCTCAATTTCTCTTCTATTGAATGAGGGATAGGGGCAGACTAAAAGATTTCTAAGGTTCTTACCAACTCTATCTAAAGCTATAATATTTTGACTTGCTCCCAGCTCACATAGCTAGTAGGTATCTAAGATTCAAACCTAAGGATTCTTTCCAGTAGTTCTATGTTAAGCAATCACATCAATAAATATAATTAGCTTCTTTGACTGCCTACTTCATCACTCCATTTACTTTTGGGAAACAAGTATTCTGAGACAAGTCACATTGCAAATTTTCATTCTTTACTCATTACCTGCTCCCTGACCCCCAAAATAACTTCTATTTGTTGTATTTGTTCATATCAAATTAAGGTTATAGTTATTCTTCTAAACTCTCAAACTTCTCTGTATGAAAGGTGCAGATTATTTCATGTCTTCTATATAAGCAATAAGTGTGATCCACTTTCAAAATGGCAATCTCTGAGAGATCTGACATCTTAACTAAAACAAAAAGTCTTCCAGTAGTATTGTAGTTGGGCAGGATCAGAAGGACACCAGACAGGAGGAATAGAGATGAAAAATATATTCAATGGGGAAAATGATGGGGCCACGCTTAGTACCAGGTTTGTCTTTAGCTTCCTTCTGAACCCCTTTCTCCATCTCTGTGGCAGCCTGCCCTCCTACTCTTTCAATACATAGCACTTAATTCTCTTCTCTCTTCCCCAACAAAATTAATTATCAGAAATGACCTCATAATATTAACGCTTAATGTGAAGTTTTCAATGTAATCTCTCAAAGGCATTGGCATTGCAAGGCAGATAACTGGACAATGAGTTGGGTTTTTTCCCTGTTAAAGGAAATTTCCAATCCAGTTTGGACTGGAAATGTGTAGTTTCCATTCCAGTACCCCTGAAATCTTATTGTTTAAATATCTGCCAAATTCTTCCATGCATATGGACTATCGTGGAAAGAAAACTGTTATTGTTATTATTTTTAAAACCTTTTTATTAAGGGTGGACCTGATGCTGGGACCCTTCTAGCTCAAGGTTAGTGTGGGGACAAAATGAAGTACTTGTAAGTCATTGAAGAATTAGAAAAGAAGGTTTCCTTAGCCCTCACCTAGCTAGGATATGCAAAAAGGAAATAGTATGACTTAGAATTTCTACCCACTGGTCCCCACCTTATCTCTAGAGGTAAACCTGCTGCTCAGCAAGGCTGGGTGTGGTGATTCTGGTCTTCTTAGGTTCACCAAGTTTGAGTGGCCCACATCCTACGTGGAAGGGGTGGGAATTTTTATGCCCTTAGGTGACCAAGATGTTGTGTCAAGGATAGCAGGAGCCAGTAAGGTTCCAGGGAGAGCTTCGTCCTTTTGGAGAACATTTGTTTGGTTTTTGTAGGGGTGTGTGGGGGGAGTGGGGAAGGAGGTAGTATTGAAAAGAACTTTGATAAATTTATTAGTCTTATTACCATTTTAAAGTGTTAATTGTGGTGCCCTGATCTCAGCTGGACTTTAGCTGCGCTACATAGTACATTCTTGCATACTAAATAAATACGTTTGACTTCTTTGATTGTTAAAAAACCATAATCATAATAATTCCCATATCTCTACGCCTTTAAGATTTATAACGTTCTTCCCCGCCTTTTTCGTAGTAACCCTGCAAGGTGGATACAGCCCCTGCCTCCTTCACTCCCTTCCCCACAAATGTTTTAAGCAACAAAAAGTAAGGAAAGGTATCTTGCTCTCTCAGGGAATATAACACATGCTAGAAAGGGTTCTAAACATGTTTCTCAGATTTTTCCATCTGCCATCAGTGTCCTCTTAGCAGTTATAGGAAATATCAAGAATGGATGAAGCCAGAAGAAAGCAAAATGCTTAAGGTAGCTTGTTAGGGCAACAGGAAATCATGCTTTTAGGATAGAAAGAACACGTGCAGCCAAAGCTACACTCAGAAAGGTACTCGGAGCCGATGCAAGCATCTGAAGTCTTGAAGGGAAGTTTCCACATATTTCTATCCACAAAATTGCAGAAGTGCAACATTTTTTCTTGAAGTATGCATTAGGCAACCAAGTTAACTCCCACGAACTTATACAAACAGTCAAGCCTTTATTGACTTTGAAAAAAAATTTATTTCTGGCCCAAGAAGAATAGGATCTAATATATACATCATTAGAACTATCTTAATCAGTGGGAGTTCAGAAGGTATGTATTAATGCCTGAAACAGAAGACATATATTCTTATTATTTTTAAAAATCTTCTCTTAGGAGTAGGCCTGGCCTACTTATGACTGGACCTGGGGCCTATAGCTCCAGAAAAGTCAACTCTTCTGCTTAACTCAATGAAAAAATACTCATTTGATGATCACTTGAAAATATACTTTATATCCAATTTAAAGCAGCTCTGATGTTTTTATCCCCTCCATTGAAAATGGCAAAGATGATATCAGATTAAATGATAACACATTAACAGAGTTAATGTTGGAGTGGCTGTGGGAAGTCAGGATGCGTTATTGTTAGTAGTGCAGACAAGGCATCCAACTATCTTGGACGACTTGGAACTATGCACAAAAAGTGACTAACCTGACTTTGCCTTTTTATTTATCGATCCCTCCAACAAGACATATACCCAAAGAAGGTCAACAGCAGAAACAAAAGCCCAATGTATTAGCTCTCTTTGTAGTGACAAATATCTGGAAACAAAGTAGATGCCCATCCATTGGAAAATGGCTGGGGAAAAAATATTTTTTTTATTGTAATGTAATTATTACTATGTAGTAAGAAATAACTGTAACAATAAGACCCTCTGGGCTTGGACATGGTCAATTTTTATGAAGTTCCATGTGGTATTGAGAAATATGTAGATTCTTTTGCCATCCTATTTAGAAGATACCATAAGATTTAGTAGTTCATTCAGTTCCTTTGTTTGTCTTTCTGTTAGAGACTTATCCAAACAGAGAAAGGGAGAGTGGAGTGTGGGGTCATTATTATGTTACTATCTATGTTGTCTTGAAGCTCAGATAATGTTCCTTTATGAATTTGGATGCTAAAATATTACAATGTACAAGTTTATGACTGATACTGGTTTGTTGTCCATGGTTCCTTTCAGTATAATATTGTTTTCTTGCTTATCCCTTCTTGTTTTGCTTTTTCAGATATCATTATTGCAAATCCTGTTTTTTTTTCACTTGGTGCATAATAATTTTTTCTCATTCTCCCAGTTTTATTTTCTGTATGTCTTTTTTAAAAAATGTGCTCTTGTAGGCAACATATTGTAAAGTTTTGTTTTCTCAACCAATCTGTCACTCTTTTTCCTTTTATTGAATTATTTAATCCATTTACATTTACAGTTATGCATTAGGTTCATATTCTTTCCCTTGTTTCTGTTTTTTCCCCAAATTATATTTTCCACATTCTTCTGTAAACATATTATTATGTTCCTTCATTTACTTTAATCTTTTTTTTAAAGATGGCCCACTGTCTCGTCTCTTCTGACCCCTGATCATCTCTTCTCTTTTGTCACCCCTTTGCCTTTGGAGGTTTGTTTATTAGTTCTTTCTTCTCTCTTGCTTTTTTCTGGTTATGCAATTCTTCTGCTTTTCCCCTTCCAGTTAATCAAGTAGAGATTCTCTCTTACTCTCTGCCCCTTCAATTAGTCCTATTTATTAGTTTTTTCAATTTCATTTTTTGTACTTCTTTCCAAAAAGGATTTTTCTCATTGTTTTTAATTATTAATCCCCTGCTGTCTGCTCTAGACTCTGACTTTCTGATGTGTAACCCTTATAATTAATTCTATTTTCTGTAATCATGCAATCAAATCTTCCAGGGTAGTCATTCTAAGCTCCCTTCTGGGTGGTTTTATCTACTGCCTTGGAGGACTTGCACCATGGATATTCCTTTTCTATTTAGCCTCACCTTTGCATTTGAAGGCTTTTCTTCTGATCTTGTTTCTGAATTTAATTGTTATGTTTAATCACGATATGTCTTCAAGTTTAAAGCTTTGGATCTTTTCCTGGAGGTTATGTGTGAATTCTTTCTATTGGAATTTAATTTTCTAAACTCAAAGTTCTGGGAAGTTCTCTTCTATTATTTCCTTAATTGTGATATCAAGATTTTTCTTTTTGTCCTGTCATGTTCTTCTAGGAGACCTATGATTATTAGTTTGTCTCTACACATCCCATCAGTATATTTTGATTGTATAGTCAGTATATTTTCTTTTAATGTTATTATTTTTTTGCTTTTTTAATTTTAGCTCATCCTTAAGTTTTCTGTATTTGTTTTCTTAATCTATTATTTTCTCTTGTTTCTTTGGTAAGGCTTGCCATTGAAAATTCCATGTTTTTTTGTTTGTTTGTTTTTAGTTTCCCCATTATTTTTTATTTGAAGGCCATAAATTCTGCTTTCATAATTTTCATTTCTCTTTAGAACTACTCAAGGACAACATGTTATGGTTCCAGGTTCTTCTCAAAATTCACAAGATCTCTGCCATATTAAGTGTTGGATCACTTTCCTTTTTTTTTTTGAATTATTTATTTTTGGATACCTAAGCTCATTTACTAGATCTGAAGGCCATATTTCCTACTATTGTTGCTGTTTTTCCTGTTGATTTAAGTGTTTATGGTCAAGGTCTTTGAGTTTTCTTCTTACTGATATCTTTAGTGATTTCACTCTTTCCCCCCTCATTTTCCCTATCATTTGCTTTTTTACTTGCTCCCCTCAGATTGTAGTTGATTTTAGGGCTGAATCTCAAAGCATCTCAGTCTCTTTCTGTGCTGAGTAATATACCGTTCACTAATCTAGACCTTTGTCCCAGATGATTTTTGGGTGGTCAGAACTGGCCCCAGATGAATGCTGTGCTCTTGTCCTCAGGTTTATAAAGGGCTTCACAGACTCCTCTTCCCCACCCCTCCCCAGGACCCAGGACCATGTCCTGCTCCCTTTATTCCTTAGTTCTTTGCCCCAGCACAATTCAGATCTTTGCAGTGTTGGTGTTACAGGGTTGTAGCGTCTGAGGGGTAGTGGCCACCTAGCTGTCTATTGCAGCTAGGGCAAATTTCCATAACTTGGAGTCACAGCACTGAAAAGAATAAGGGGAGACCTGGGTATGTGGTTAAGATTGTAAACTTGCATTGTGATCTTGTGTCTGTTAGTGCAGACTTGCTGCCAGTTGGTAGCTTGGGAGTTAGAAGGAAGAGTGCCAAGCGGTCTCAGGGTCAAGCATCAGTTCATGGATTTTCATTTTTTTTTTCTTTTAGCCTTTTGGCTCCTGGGTGTCCTTGGCCTTTGTGAATGCTTAAGTTGCTTTATCTTTGTTGCATAATTTTTGCTTTGGAGAAGTTTTAAGGATCAGAGAAAATTTTTGTTGCTCATGTGACCTGGAAGTTTCAATATACATTATAAATCACCTATAGGACAACTGTTTAATTCCTCCGTTAAAAATGCTTTGAGCACAAAAGACTCAATGGTACACATTGAAAAAGACTTAAAGCATAATATAATTATATAATTCCTGTTATACTCTCCCAGGAAAGTGACATTTATAAAATTAAGAGTTGAGGCATTTAATGGTACTGCTCCATAGGCATCTTACCTCTACCTCAGACCAAACAGTTCCCTCATGATCCATATCTTCTGGAAAGCCAGGCCAAGGCTTGGAGTGGAGTTATCTTTTTCCCTGAAAAGTACTATAGTGTCTACAGGAAGCACTTTCCACAGGGCATTCCACACCAAGCAAAGAATACAAAAACTCCCAATCTATATAACTCATAAGGGTACCACCAGGCTGAAAATATCTATCTCAAGATCACTCACTGGCTGGTCACTAAATTTATAGAAAGAAATACCAAGTAAAAGATGAAGCCAGGGGCCCACTGCACTGGTTCAAGCTGTCCTAGGAAGTATATTCTCTAGTTGCCCTTTGTAGCTGCCACTCCTCCAGGGAAGAGAGGAAGAAACTCCTTCCTCTGATCATCCTCCAATAGGAAGTTCAAGGAAAATTTTTTTTCCACTTTACACATTTCAGAGGAAAGAAGGAAAGAGAGTAGATGTTATCTTTGCTTTGAGTGTACTGAATTGTCAGCTCCTTCTGGATCAGTGTTCAATACTTTTGGAATATCACACTTCCCCTACTGCCATCACAAGAATCACAGTGGCAAACCCTTCAGTATAGAGCCCCATATGTGACCTGCCAAAAATAGCTCATAGGCCCTGTGGCCAGCAGCAGGCCTGAGTTCAAATCATAGGAGCATCAGAGTAATGAGAACCATAACATGGTAATCAAAATAACATAAATTAAAGGTAATAGAAATTATATTGCTGAGTTCATGCTTCTAATAGCTGGAAGAAGCCCTAGTAAAAATTTCTGGGAAAATAACTGGGTTAGTCAGCATCTCCGTCTGGATCCATTTGGAGGCTTCCATAAACCAATTAAGACATACCTTTTATCTATAATACCCTTAGCTATGCAGCCTATGCAGCCTCACAGAGGCATTTGTTATAAATAAGGAGTTCTGATGGTCACAGCCAGCTGTTAAATATTACTTCTACTGGACACATTCAGGCAGCACTCACTACTACAGCTAAAATTAAGAGACATGATTTATTCTGCCTTTTTATAAGGCCTTCTACAAATTCCCTGTCTTCTGTAGTCTGGAAGATCCTAAAGCAAGGGACTTGGTTAATTATTCCCTTTTCGTTCCAAATGCAAGAAATTCAGGAAAACCTGGGGGGGCGGGGAGAATTGTTTGAATTGGTGTACGGTGAAATAAGTTGAACCAAACAAACAATATACCTAATGACTATAGCAAAATAAATAAAGAGATCTCTAAAGGGATACTAAATTCTGAATAATGGAAAAATCACCAAAGATCCTAGGGAAGAGATAACAAAATATACATTCTTCCTCATGGCAGAGAGGTGCAGAAAAATAAAGAGAATATATCATATACAATATCAAATATATTTCCTGTTTTTGCTTTATTGTTGTTGTTATGAGGAAATTCAGTCTAGAGGAGAGGGTAGGAAATGACTTCAATGTAAAAACAAAAGACCGGTAAAATGCATTTTTTAGAAAGGACATAAGATTTGGCAGTTAGATCTTTGGTAACTTTGGGGAGAGCAATTTCAATTGAGTGATAAGATTAGAAGCCAGATTGCAAGTGGCTAAAAAATGAGAAGCATGAAAATGTCAGTAGTGCATATAGTCAGCTTTTGCAAGTAGAATGACAGCTTGAGAAGAAGGTAGAATTAAATGAAGATTTTGTTTTTAAGTTCATATTTTATTTTATTTTTTTTAAATTGAGTTCCAAATTTTTTCTCTTTCTTTATCTCGTACCCCATTCATTGAGAAGACAAACAGTATGATACATGTGGAGTCATAAAAAACGTATTTTCACATTAGCCATGCTGTGAAAGAAAAAAAACAAGATAAATAACCTGTTTTAATGTGCACTTAGAGTTCATCAGTTCTCTTTCTGTAGGTGGACAGTGTTTCTCATTACAAGTCATTTGGAATTGTATTGGATCATTGCATTTATCAGAGTAGTTAAGTCTTTAATTTTTGATTGTTTTAACTGTGTACAATGTTCTCCAGGTTCTGGTCACTTCACTTTGCATCATTTCAAATAAGTCTTCCTAGCCTTTTCTGAAACTATCTATCTCCTTGATCACTTCTTACATCACAATCATATATACCACCATTTGTTCAGTCATCTCCTTAGTTTCCTGATCTTTGCCTCTACAAAAAGAGCTGCCGTAAATTTTTATGCATATGGATCCTTTTCTTTTTCCTTTAATCTCTTTGATATACAGACCTACTAGTGATACTGTTGGGTCAAAGGATATGCACAGTTTTGTAGCCCTTTGGGCGTAGTTCCAGATTGTTCTCCAAAATGGTTGGACCAACAGACAACTCCACCAGCAGTGTATTAATGTACCCCCTCCTGTCATGTTAGCCAATCCAAGTGTGAGGTGGTACCCCAGAGTTGTTTAAATTTGTATGACTCTGGTTAGTAGTGATTTAGAGCATGTTTTTCATATGACTATTGCTAGCTTTGATTTCATTTGAAAACTGCTTGTTCAAATCTTTAATCATTTGTCAGTTGGGGAGTGACTAATTTTTTACAAACTTCTTTTAGTTCCCTATATATTTGAGAAATGAGGCCTTTATTAGAGAAACTTTCTGTAATTGTTTTCCTCCCAGTTTCCTGCTTTGATTCTAATTTTGGCTGCATCGGCTTCATATGTGCAAAAGCTTTCCAATGTTCTTTGTTTTCTAATTAAAATTTTTTATCGTTCTAGAAACAGAGACAAAGCATATTTTTTGAGGTTCCTTTCCCTAAAGCACCACAATACATATAACTCTAACAGGCTAGCTTCTCACTTGTGTTAACGTTCCAGACCAAGATTCTTGAGCCTATTTGGAAAACATGGTAAACCATGTATAAAGCTGTACTAAGCATTTGTTTCAAAAGGAAAAGAAACCATATTTTTGGCTAAAAAATGGGGATCAGTGACATAATTACAAAAGAAAAATTTCTTGTAGAAAAAGATGATCCTTATTCCATCTTTGTGGGGTGCATATTCAGATCTCTGTCATTTTCACTGGTATAAACTATTTTGAAAGTATGCTAATGTTTAAGATCTTCTATACTTATAGTGAGAAATGTTTATAACCAGTAGTTATGAAATAACCAAGTATTCCCACTAAAATTCATGTAGAAAGCCTAGAAACATAACATGTTGCTAAAACCAACATTTTAAACACCTGATCATAATCATGAAGGTTTTGATATTTTGACAGCTTGAATGCCTTTTACTGAATTTGTGTAACCCAAGTGTATATTTTTGTTGAAATCCTTATAGAAATGAGATTTTTAAAGTCAAGAATATCTTTGAGAGAGACATGTTCAATTATACTTATCTTCTACAAGAAAGAACATACATGTATTGGAGATCTTTAAAAAAATATCTATTATTATTAAAATCACTTACAGGGTATAGTTTTGTAATAGTAGCAGTATATTGACACCACTCTGAAGCAGTGTTTCTCTTCTGGTTTAAATAAAATGTATTCAAAAATCTTTGCAGAGAAGAAGTGATTCATTTTCAGTAAGCTGAATTCTGACCCAAATATAAACAACTTCCAATTTCTGACAAAGGCCAACATGTACTGTTAATGGATCCTTCAAAACCAAATGTTTGTGCTTCTTTGTTCCTGCATAATTACACAAGGATAAAGGTTTTTTAATTTTTGGGGGGGAGGGGGTTGTAGTCTCTTTTTTCCATCTGAATTTAGGAGACTGCTATAGCCTTCCAAATATATGTTATTCCTTTATCACATTTCCATTATTCTAGATACCCTTTTATACCTGCCTTGTCCTATTCCTTAAGCTCGTACTTTATAAATTTAGAAGACTTTTATTCCCTTCTAAATGTACATCTTGTTCTCTCTTTTAACCCAGATGTGACGTGTGTAGGGTTCCCTCTAAAAATCCCTTCCTTGTCCTCTTCCTCCCATCTCCTTAGCCTTTTATTTCTTTCTGAATTTAGATTTTATACCCTTCTGGATATATATATATATATTGTTTCCTCTTTAACCCATTCCTTATGAGAGTAGGGTTCTAGAATTACCAGCCCTCCTCCCTCATGTAACTCCTCTGTGTCAGTTCTTCCTCTCACATCTCATTTGTACAAGATAATTACCCTTTTTACCTTTTCCTAAATGGTTTTACTTTTTAGAATCCCATCATACTCAGGTCTACCTCAATCTTTCTTTCAAACTACTCAATTACTATTCAAATTAAGTCTTGCAATTCATTGGATATCTATTTATTTCATTCAGGATTATGCTTAACTTTGATGGGTATGATATTTTTGGCTGCAGCCCCAGTTCTTTTGCTATTCTAGATATAGTGTTACAAGATCTGAGGTCTTTTATTATAGCTACTACTAGGTCTTGTGAGATTCTAATTGTGGCTCCAATGTATTTGAATTGCTTTTTCTTCTTGTTACTCATCATATTTTCTCCTTCAACTGGGGGTTTCTGAATTTGACTATGATATTCCTGTAGATTTTCCTTGTAGGATCTTTTTCAGATGACGATTGGAAGATTTTTTTCTATTCCGACTTTCCCGCTTCTTCTAAAGCTTCAGGACAATGTTCTTTAACCATTTGTTGTATTATTGTGTCAAGGTCTTTTTTTTTAATCATAGCTTCCAGGTTGTCCAGTTATTTTTATCTGTTCTCCTTTTGATCTGTTCTCCAGATAAGTTGTTTTTCATATGAGATGTTGCACATTCTTTTCTGTGTTTCATTCTTTATATTATGTTTTATTATATCTTGGTCACTTATAACTTTGCTGGCCTCCCCTTGCCCAATTCTAATTTTCTTCCTTTTAAGATTTAATTAATTTATTTTTAATTTAATTATTTTTAATTTTCAATTCATTTCCACAAAATTTTGAGTTCCAAATTTTCTCTCCATCTCTCCCCTCCTCATTACCCCAAGATGGCATGCATTCTGATAACTCCTTCCCCAATCTGCCCTCCCTTTTATCCTTCCCCGCTCTAATCCTCTTCCCCTTCACTTTATTGAAGGGCAAGATAGATTTCTATATGTCATTGCCTGTGTATCTTATTTCTCAGTTGCATGTAAAAACAATTTTTTAATATTAGTTTTTAAAACTTTGAGTTCCAAATTCTCTTCTTGCTTCCCTCTCCATCTACCCTCCTTGAAAAGGCAAACAATTCAATATAGGTTATACATATGTAGTTATGCAAAACACTTCCACAATGGTTATGTTGTGAAAGACTGTATTTCCTTCCATCCTATCCCACTTCCCAATTATTCTATTTTCTCCTTTGACCCTGACCCTTTTCAAAAGTGTTTGCTTTTGACTACCTCCTCCCACAATCTGCCCTCCCTTCTATCATCCCCCTTCTTATCCCTTTTCCTCCTACTTTCCTGTAGGGTGAGATACCCAATTGATTGTGTATGTTATTCCCTCCTTAAGCCAACTCCAATAAAAGTAAGGTTCACTCAT
>CM053772.1:149526175-149649870 GCA_028658325.1 Potorous gilbertii
TCTGCTTTTGAAAGCATTCTTCTCCTCATTGGCTTTTTGAACCTCTTTTGCCAATTGAGTTAGTCTATTTTTCAAGGTGTTGTTTTCTTCATCATTTTTTTGGGTCTCCATTAGCAAGGTGTTGACCTGCTTTTCATGCTTTTCTTGCATCTCTCTCATTTCTCTTCCCAGTTCTTCCTCCACCTCTCTAACTTGATTTTCAAAATCCTTTTTGAGCTCTTCCATGGCCTGAGCCCATTGAATATTTATTTTGGATGTTTGGGATACAGAGGCCTTGACTCCTATGTCTTTCCATGATGGTAAGCATTGTTCTTCCTCATCAGAAAGGAAGGGGAAATCATCTGGTCACCAAGAAAGTAACCTTCTATGGTCTTACTTTTTTTCCCCTTTTCTGGGCATTTTTCCAGCCAGTTACTCGACTTTTGGGCCCTTTGTGGAAAGTAGGGTATACTCTGGGAATCTATGAGATCTCAGTTCCTCCAAGGTAGCACAATCAGGTATGTACTGGTCTGGATGCAGAGAGGGATTTTTCTGCCCAGAATCTTAGCAGATACCTCTCCACAGCCACTTGGCCTCCAGTTTCACCAAGCCAGCACTGGGGGCTGATTTTTAGATAAGCTGGATGGACAGGGCCACCATTCAGTTGGAGACAAAGACCAGCTCAGCCAGGGCCTCCACCCATGGCTGAGGTAAGACTCAACTCTTCAATGCCCCCAGGGGTTTTTACGTTCCAACAATGGAGCTTCTGTAAGGGTTGCTGTGCTGGCTCTGTGGCTGCTGCCTGCTGCAGGAGCTATGGGAAGGCCCTTCTCCCTTCCTGGCCTGTTGATAAAACTCCATCACTGACCTTTGGCACCCGTGGGCTGAGGGATCTGAGGCCCCGCTGCTGGGACTGGAGATTTTGCCCCAGAGGTATCCTCCTGTCAGTGTCTCCTTGTGCTGGGCTGCTTGGCTAAGGCTGGGCTCCACACTTTGCTCCTGTGGCCAGAGCAACCAACATTTCCTTGGGCCTTTCAGGTCACCATGAGCTGGAAATCTCCTCCACTCTGTTGCTCCAAAATTTGTTGAGAGTCCCTCTCTACAGGTATTTTATGGGCTGTGGGGAGGAAACCTGTGTAAGTGTGTCTTTCTAGCCTGCCATCTTGGCTCCGCCCCCCTCATCTTGTCTCCACTCCCGAGAAGAGTCATTTTCATTCACAGTGAGATGGCTAGGAAAAAATTTTAGGCTAGAATGAGTAGGAATGTTTTCATTCTGTTTGCAGTGAAACGGTCAGAGGTTTTGTCCCACTAATCATAGATAGATAAGAAATAACACCCAAAATCAGCAAGTCAGGGAGCCATAAGAGAGAGAAAGTTCATAGAGGAATGGCAATAATGATGCAGGCAGTGGTCGACATGGACTCCAGCACCATCCAGGAGCACACCCTGGCAGCAAAGAGATGGACACAGTGCTTGCATTACCAGAGTGGTGAATTCGGAAGAGTGTGGTCCCCAAACTACTCCAAAGAACAGAAGTAACACTGTACTCACTGGAGAATCAAATACTCTTTTTATTTCTTTCATGTTAATTTTTGTCCCAATTGAATGTTTTCTGTTCCATGTCTGAATCTGTTATCATAGTAAGCAACAGAATATCCAGACTTGAATCAACATGTACAAGTTTCCAGTCTGGGGACAATGTAGAGTTGAGGAAGCCAAGGTATATAAATTAACATTGAAACTACACATGATTTGAATCAAAGTGTGTGCACACTTAGCAGGTGGGACCCAGTTTTATTGTTTTTAAAAATGAAAATTTAAGTTTCCCCCCACCCCTGCTTTGCAAATTCTTTGAGAAAATCTTTTCATATTCCTTGTAATTCTTTCTGAAACTATTTTTCCCACAATAGCCATTAATTCATGTGTTCATTCAGTGAACATTTATTGAGTACCCAACGAATCCTGGAAAGACCCAGATTGTTGAATTTTGCATCTGACATTTAATCAGTTAAATGATCATAAATGAGTCATTTCACCTCATGCTGATTTAAAGGTACCTGTGGTCCCTCCTTCATAGGATTATTAAAGAGATTGCAGAATCATAGCTTTAGAGTTGGAAGAGACCATAGCAACCATCTACTCCAGGGGTGGGGAACCTAAGCCCTTGAGGCCACATGTGGCCCTCTAGGTCCTCAAGTGCTGCCCTTTGACTGAATCCAAACTTCATAGAATAAATCCCCCTGACAAAAGGATTTGTTGTATAAAACTTGAACTCAGTCAAAAGACCATGCCAGAAGACCTAGAGGGTCACATGTGATCTCAAGGCCATAGGGTCCCTACCCTTGAGTCTAATCCTTTCAGTTCAGAAATGAGGAAACTGAAAGCCTTGGAGGGTAAGGAGTTTGTCCAAGGTTACACAGGAACAAACTGTTAGAGGCAGGATTTGAACAGAAGTCATCTGTTTCCAGAGCATGTACTTTTCTCATTCTACCACCATTTCTCTCATCAAATGAGATAATGTACTTAAAGTACTTTGCAAACTTCATTGTAATATATATAAATGTCGACTATTACTTCCCCACTTCTTCCTCCTACCACTACTACTATTACTTCTACTACTCCTACCACTACTACTACCATCACCATTACCACTACTATTAGTGGCTTCATACTGAAAGGGCACAAAAGTGAATAATTCAATTCAACAAATATTTCACAGTGATTTATCAAGGTGCCTACTTGTGTTTGCAGCTGCGTATGTATAAATGAAAACACCTAACAAGCTTTTTTTTTTGGCCTTAGAGGTCATCTGTTCCAGTCATTTATTTTGTAGATGATGAAACTGAGGCCCAGAAGCTCCCAACTAGTAGGTATTGAAGGAAGAATTTGAACCCAGTTTTTTCTGATTCCAAGTCCAGTGCTCTGTCCACTACATCACTCTGTCCCTGTCTACTGTACCAATTATTAGACTTTTCTCCACTTATTTTCCTTGAGGTACTGATGAGTAATAATCCGTATCTGCAAATAGCAAAGTACATCCAACAGACTGGATCTCAACAGCTGCAGGGAAAAGTCATGCTTTTCATCTGCCCACAGTGGAAAGAAGAGGAAAGTAAGACTTGGGGTGGGAAATGAGAGGAGAAGTAGAAGTTAAGAAAGAGAGGAGAAGGAATGGCAGGATAGAAGCAGGAAGACTGTGCAGCCTGTCTCTTAACAATGCTTACTTATGTAGACCTGCCACAATTCTGAGACCCTTAGAACTCATCCTCTGGGAAGGGAGTTGATGTGAGGAGAGGAGATTCTTGGATCATACCTTGATACAGATAAAGAACAAATGGGACTCTGGAATAACACAACTTAAGGGGCTTTCTCCAATGAAGAACAGTTTTTCTCAATGCAATTTGTGGTGCTCCACTTAAAACTTGGAGTCCTTGGGGTGATTGTCCATTTTTTGGGAGGGGGGAAGGCAAGGTAATTGGGGTTAAGGGACTTGCCCAAGGACACACAACTAGTAAATGTGTCAAGTGTCTGAGGCCAAATTTGAACTCAGATCATCCTGACTCCAGGGCTGGTACCTCTATTCACTGTGCCACCTACCTGTCCCATGACAGTGCATTCTGTCCTTGATCTGTTCCCACTCTCCTGGCCTGGAAGGATAGGGGACTCTTCAGTATGGCATTAGCAAGTGAAAGTCAGTTCAGGGAGTTTTCAGTGAGGAGCATTGGGTTTTCCAGTCATGGTACAAAGCCCAACGGTAGCTTCTCAAAAATGATTGAGAATTTGTACTCTGAGACCTTCTTGCCCTGAATGGCTGGATATGCTTCCTTAGGATGTAGAGTTTGAAATAGGGAAGGCTGAAGTCATCTTAGAGATAGCATGATGGAACCAATCCTTTTACTGGGATGTTCCTGGGCTTGTAGAAGTCTGAGAAAAGAACCAGAGTGTCTTTGAAGGGGGATTGTTCCTAAAGCTGGAGATGAAGCTGAGGCAGTACATGGAATCGTAAGATTTAAAACTGGAAAGTACCTTGGGGACCATCTAGCCTAACCTCCCCATTTTACAGATGCGAAAACAAACCCAGAAAGGGTTGGTAAATACAGCTGCTAGGTGAGTTCCTGTAGAAGGACTGTGAAGGAGATGGAAATCCACAGAGCACAAAAACATGGTATCTGCTTGAACGAGATGAGAGTATAAGCAGCATTAGGAAAGTTTCCTATATCCCTCATTCAACTATGAGGCAAAGCCTGGGTGCTTCTGGCCCTCTTTACACTCAATAACCCTGTTTAGCTTCAACTCCTCAATTCCCTCTGGTGGTCTCACAAATGGTGGGAAAGTCACATAGTTAAGTTTTTGAAACTTACTGGTAAAAGTGGACTTCTTTTGTGCCACAAAAAAATATAGAGGACTCTAAATGTTGTTACCTCGTGACCAATTTCAAGACCCTTTCGCTTTCAGAGCTGACCCCTTTTCCTTTTTCGTTTTAGGCAACCTAAGCCTCAAATTCTGGATCTGCAAGGACCAAACAGTCGAGGTGGTCTTGCCTGGAATATGGCTGATCACGAGAATGTCCCTGAAAGACATTCCAAGTGGGCCACTGCTGTCAGGAACCTGAAGAATGCTTCCATGAGATTTCCTTCCTTCCCCAAGCTCCCCCAAGTAACTGAGAAGAGGAATGTAAGTTATTTTCCTTTCTTTATCATTATTGTAGCACACCACTATTGAAACTGCTATTTCAGTAGCAATAACTTTTTTTTCATTTTCATCCTTCCTTGGCCTTTTTGTAGAATTAAAAAAAAATTGATTTTACTTTACTTTTGGATCCAAATTCTCTTTCCCTTTACCCCTTCTATTGAAAAGGTGAAAAATATGATACCTGTTACAAATAGAGTTATACAAAACAAATTTCCACATTATCCATGTTCTGAAAAAAAAAAGGAAAAGAAAAACATAGAGAAAAAGAAAGATATGCTTCATTATGCACTCTGAGTCCATTAGTTTTCTATCTGGAGCTGGAGTATTTTTTTCATGAGTCCTTTGAAATTGTGGTGGGCCATTGTGATGATTAGCATCTTTCACAGATAACTATCTTCACAGTATTATTGTGACTGTGCAAATTGCTCTGGTCCTGCTCATTTCATGTAAGTTTTCTGAAACTGTTCTTCATCATTTCTTATGGCTCAAGAATGTTCATAACATTCATATACCATAACTGGTTTAGCCATTCCCCAATTAAGAGACATCCCCTCAATTCTTTGCCACCATTTAAAGGGCTGCTATAAATATTTTTGTACATATAGGTCCTTTTTCTCTTTCTTTGATCTCTCTGGGGTATGGACTTAGTAGCAGTATTGCTGGGTTAAGGAATGCACCAAGTTTAATATATTTGGGGGCATAGTTTCAAATTGGTTTCTAGAATAAACTAGTTCACAACTCTACCAACAATGTATTAGTTAACCTACTTTCCTACATCCCTGAATTTCTCATTTTCCTTTTGTATAATCTTAACCAAGCTGATAGGTTTGAGATAATGGTACCTCAGAATTGTTTCAATTTGTATTTTTCTGATTATTAGTGATTTAGAGCACTTTTTGATGTGGCTATTGATAGCTTTGATTTTTTTTCCTCTGGAAGACATTCATATCCCTTGACCATTTATTAATTGGAGAATGGCCTTTATTCTTGTAAATTTTCCTCAGTTCCTGATAGATTTTAGAAATGAGACCTTTATCAGAGAAATCTCCAGCACAGATTTTTTTCCCCCCAGTTTCCTACTTTCTCCCTAATTTAAGTTGCATTGCTTTTTATTTGTGCAAAGTATTTTAAAATATAAATTATTGAAATCATTCAATTTTCTTCTTATGAACATCTCTATCTCTTGTTGAACATGAACCCTCCCCTTATCCATAGATCTGACAAGTAATTTTTCCCATACTCTCCTAATTTGCTTATGATATCATCCTTCATACTTAAACCATATGCCTATTTTGAATTTAAGTTATATGTGTTGTGAGATATTGCTCTGTCTAGTCTCTGCCAGACTTCTTTCCAGTTTTTCCAAGAGTTTGTGACGGATAATGAGTGCTTGCCCCAATAGCTGGGATCTTTGAATTTATCAAATACTGTATTCATTTACTTCTGTATGCTGTGTACCTAATCTCTTCCACTGATGAATCACTCTTATTTTCTTATCCAATATATGATCATTTTGACAATTATAGCTTTCTGCAGAATTGGACACTGTTGATCACCTGCTTTTCTTAGGTATTCTCCTTTGTAGACATCACTGGTAATTTTTTTTTGGGGGGGGTGGTATATGCAGCAAATGGTAGGACATGCAGCTGGGGTAACTATCACAAAGCCAATGCTCAGTTCCTTTGGAGTGGGGGAGGTATATGGAGTCTCGGGCACAGAAGAGATGCTTCCAGTCATCCAAGGCATTCTGAAGGTGGGACTGGTTGGGAGAGGGTTAATTGAGGATGCAAACATCTGGGGAAGGAGCCAGCATCTGATAAATTCCCATTTTAATTATATTTTTCTGTTAGCCAGGTGCTAAACTCAGTTGTTTTTATGCTACTAAGGGTCAGAAAGTGCTGTCCATGCCCTGTAAATTATAGCGACCTATAGTCAAAGCCTATGTAGGTCCTACTCTAGTTACGGCTTTGTTATCTCCTCCCTTAAATTCTTTGACACCATTTCTTCCTGGCTTTCTTTTGACCTGTCTAACCAATCCTCCTTAACCTTTCTCCTCTTGGCGATGGTGTAGGTGTGTTCTCTAATCTTTGGTCGTAAAAATCACAAAATTTTAGAGCCAGAAGGAACCCAAACAGCCACCTGATCCAAAATAAACCCAAATTTAAAAAATCTCATTATCATATGCCTAGTAAGTTTTTATCTGAGGAACTACAGTGTAGGGAAACCCACCATCTCCCAAGGCAACTCATTCCACTTCAGATAATTCTGTTCCTTGGCAAGTTTTCCTGACATCAAGTCTCTATTTACCTCTTTGCCACTTTCACTTGTTCTTGGTTCTTCCTTGTGGGCCAAACAGAACAAATTGAATATTTCTTCCACATTACAGCCTTTCTAGTACTTCAAAACAGCTCCCACATCCTCCTGAATCATTGGTTCTCTAGGCTAAATATTCCTGGTTCATTTAGCTTGGACTGGATCACCATAACTCGGAGTTTTTCACCATTCTGATTGCTTTCCTCTGGGTGTTCTTTAACTAATCTACGTCTTTCCCAAATAGGAAATCTGAGATCTCCATGCAAGACTTCTGAGGTTATCTAACAAGGATGAAATCCAGATCAGGATCATCCCATCAGATCTTGGTGCTGACCAAGATTTCATTAGCATTTTTTGGGTGCTACATCATGATGCTTGCTCATAATTCTCCCCTCCCTGCCTCAAGATCTTAATGTCATAAAATATTAGGCCTGATTTTAGGGTTTTTTCCCCAATATTTAATATCAAATAGGAAGTTCTTCACTCATGATTTTGAGCTTATTAAGCATTGGGTTGAGTTCAGTTGTTTCAGATTGTTCCTTCTCATGGGCAGCTAAGTGACACAATGGATAGAAATAGATAGGATAGAAAGATGGATAGAAGGTAGGCAGGGACTCAAGAAGCTCTGAATTCCAAAGTGACTCAGAGACTCAAGTCACTTAGCCTCTCTTTGCCTCAATTTCCTCATCTGTATACAGGGATAACCAAATCACTCCAACTTCTTTGCAAAGAAAACTCCAAATAGGGTCACAAAGAGTTAGATGCAACGAAAATGACTGAACGATTCCATTTCCCCTTTATTCTTGCTCTTTTGCATTATTTCCCTTGATATTCCAGACTGCTTATTTCTCCAAATGAATTTTCTTAAGAACCAGACTTGTTGCTTAGTTGATATAGCACTAAACCCATAAATTTCAGTAACACTATTATTTTTTACCATGTAGGTATGATCAAACCATGAATACTAAGTATCTCTCCATTTATTTAAATCTTTCCTTTTTTCCCTTAGAGTGCATATCTTTATATTTGTGTGTGTTGAATGGTAAGATATCTCCCAAAAAATCCAATGAGAAACTGTAATAAAGGACATATTCTACCCCAGAACTACATAAAAAAATCATCCAGAAACTCAAACGAGTGTCAGTGCAACCAGAGAAAGGCCAAATGTGGACAAAATTTTTAGGTGTGCTTCATCTGGCCAGTCACTCAGGCCCACCTTTTCCCATAAAGTATCCTGTTGTTAGCTGGAACTCTGAGTATTTCTCATCATAGCTAGCTCATTACTCATGAAGTAACAAGCCCTAGAAGGAGCATGTTTGGTCATTCTTCCCCCATTCTCTCTCCTGACACCTTCTTCTGTCTCCTCTCTTAAGTAATTTATCAAAGCTATTCTCATATAGTCCTTGCAACTGAGAGAAATCTGCATACCTCCATCCCACTGTATATCATAGAGCAGGTTGGTTAGCATCAGATTTGCATTTCCTCATGCAACATGAAAACTCGGTGTACAGTGGAGATCCAAAGGTCAGAGATCTCTTGCCTTAATAGTGGGGATGTTATTCATGGGTACTATATACTGGATTTTAAGATTCTTGAAGAAAGATACTATCTTTTTTTTTAAATCCCTCACACATAGTAGGTGCTTAGCAGATATTTGTTGAATTGTAAATGTGAAGACATATATCTTCACTAGAACAGAGGTGATAAAATGGATTTATCAGCTTCCCTCATTAACCAATCAGGTTGAAAAACACAAACCTCCTAGTGCTGAAAGGACCGTAATGAGAGAGTCTCTTTTGCTTTGTCTGCTTGGAAAAATTTACCAGTTCACCAGAGAATTGCCTGCCCTCTGACATGAACGATCTAATTCATCTAAGATTTCATCTGTCCTAAACTCTTAACAAGGGGGCAGTTGGAAAAGTCTTTACAATGTCTTGACCTTGGGGGCCTACTGGGTAGAAAGCAAGGGAGTGCTTGGATAGCTGACATTCCAAAGTACTCTTAGATGTGGGACGGGACCAAATTAGATGATTTATTACTATGAATTGTGTGTGGTTGTAAGAAAATTGAAATTAGTTGCCTATGGCCAGTAAGCTCATTTTGTGTAGATCCAAACAATTATGGGTCAAAGGCACATGTGTTTTCCCAGATACTTCTTGAAGCATGAAATCTTCTTTTGTTGTGTGTGCATATATGTATGTATGTGTAGTAGTTCCATTTTGGTAAGTTTCTTTCTTTTCCAGGAAAAAATAAATCTTAAATTAGAAAAAAAAATTATTTGGAGGGCTATACTTGTAGATAAAGGTCACATAAAAACAAAAACTATATTTCTTTTCATTTAAAAAAATCCTTTGGCAGTCATTTTATTTCAGAATTACTTTGGGAGCTTTAGTATTTTTAGTGCCCATGATATGGGACTACCTCAAAATGAAGTGTTTTGGGTTCTTGAGTAAGTAAAACTCTTTAAATTCTAGTAACTTTGGTCATTAAATACTCCTGCCTTTATAATCTCCTCACTCTGCCTTCCCAGTCTTTTTAACCCTTTCCTCTATCTCACTCTGATCCATCCACAGCAGTCTCCTGGCCTTTTCTCAGTCCCCATTCTTCTTGACTCCTCTACATCGTTGAGCTTTCCTCCTTCATTCTCTTTTCTCTCTGGGTCCTTTCCTGCTTCTCCTCCTACCTATCTGACCACTCCTTCTCTATTTCCTTTGCTGGATTCTCCTCCAGATCACCCCCTCTAGCTGAACGTATCCCTCAGGGTTCTGTCCTAGAGCCTTTCCTCTTCTCCCTTTATACCATTTCACTTTGTGATTTCATCACTTCCCATAGATTTAATTACTAGCCCTATGCCAATGTTCTCAATTCTACCTTCACTGCCTTAATCTCTTTTCTGACTTCCAATCTTGTTTTCCAACTGCCTTTCTCAAACTACATGTCCAGAAGATAACTTAAACTCAATATTTCCAAAACAGAATTTATCTTCCCCCTAAACCTTACCCTCCTTCTAATAGGGAAGGTACTATTATGTAGAAGGCAACACTATCCTCCCAGTCCCTTAAGTTCACAACCCAAGAGCCATCCTAGATTCCACACTCTCTCTCACCCTCCCCTATCCAATCTGTTGTCAAAGCTTGCAATTTCATCTTTTTAACATCTCTCCAATATGCCCCTTTTCCTCTTCTGAGAGCCCCTACTCTAGTGTAGGTCCTTATCCTCTCTGCCTGGATTATGGCAATAGCCTGCTACTAGGTCTGCCTGCCTCAAGTCTTATCCCACTTTTTAAAAAAATCATAGCTTTAAAGTAGTCCAATAAATCTTAAATTATTTCTCCTTGTTCTTTCTTCCAGGCCACTTGTTTTTTCTGACATTTCACATTTTGTTCTCATTTTTCATTCTTTTTACTTTGTTTTATTGTTTCTTGATGTCTCAGGGAATCATTAGCTTCCAGTTGCCCAATTCTGATTTTTAAGGAATTTTTTTCTTTAGTGAACTTTTGTACCTCTTTTTCCACTGTCAATTCTGCTTTAAAAAGAGTTCTTTCCAAATCAGTAAAGTTGTGTGCTTCTTTGTCCATTTGGCCAATTCTGCTTTTTAAAGAGATATTTTCTTCAGTATTTTGTTTTAATTTTATTTTTTAAAATTTATTTATTTATTTTTAGTTTTCAACATTTATTTCCACAAGATTTTGAGTTCCAAATTTTCTCCTCATTCCTCCCCTCCTCCCACCCCAAGACACCATGCATTCTGATTATCTCTTCCACCAATCTGCCCTCCCTTCTATCACACCCCTCCCCTTATCCCCATTTTCTCTATTTTCTTGTAGGGCAAGATAGATTTCTATACCCCATTACTTGTATTTCTTATTTCCCAGTTGCAAGTAAAAACAATTTTTAACATACGTTTTTAAAACTTTGAGTTCCAACTTCTCTTCCTTCCTCCCTCCCTATCCATCCCCACTGAGAAAGCAAGGAATTCAATATAGGCCCAGACCACTCCACTCTCCTGTACTGGTCCCATAGGCTTTTCCACTGATCTTCCAATTTATCCTCAGTGTTTTGGGGTCATGAAGTCTCGAAATCACCACTGGTGTGAGAGATTCAGTTCTCACAAGACCTGCTTAGGTATCCTCTATGCACTCACAGTCTACACTGAACTGTGCTCTGCTCCCAGTGTGGCATGGTAGACACTTCCCAGTGACCTTCCAGGCTGTCTTAGCCTGGAGATTTGCTTCACTCTGTCATTCTGTGGGTTCTGCATTTACAGAATTTGTTTAGAACATTTTTTTATGGATATTTGGCTGAGTTTGGGGGTAGTGCTGTAAAAAGTCCATGCTGTTACTCTGCCATCTTGACTCCACCACCTTTCTTCAGTATTTTTGGTGCCTCTTTACCAAGCTGTTGATTTTCATCTCATAAGTTTTTTGCCAGGCTCTCATTTTTCCATCAGAATTTTCCTCTACCACTTCTATTTCTCTTTTTTAAACTCTTCTAGGAATTTTTGTTGGGATGTTCAATTTACATTTTTTTTTCTTTTGAGGCTTTGTTCATAGCTATTTTTACATTGTCTTATGAATTTGAGTCTGGAGCTTCCCTGTCATTCACATTGTCTTGTGAGTGTGCATCTTGATTTTCCCTGTCACCAGAGCAGGTGTTTATGGTCATGTCCCTTTTTTATTGTTTATGAATTTTTCTAGCCTATTTCTTTTTGTTAACATTGGACTTGCTCCCAGGGTGGGGCAGGTACTCTCCCAAACTTCAGGCTTTTTTTGTGTTGCTCTTTTCAGAGCTAGTTCTAGGAGTCTTGAGGTTTTGGGTTTTTTTGGGTTTTTTGTGCTTCCAAGGTGATGTGGTCTAAGGAGAGGTGTGGTTGCTGCTCTCCTGGTCTTTATCTTGGAAGGACCCCTGCTCCCTTGGCCCTGGAACTGTGACCAGGCTCTTTTTTCCCCTGCAGCCACAAACATTAATGCTCCTTTTCACCCTGGAACTTCGACACAGAACTGCATATAGACAGTACAACAGGGTCCTGTAATCTCTTTCTGATCAGTTGCCCAGCTCCCTTTCTGTCTGTATTCCAACAGCTCCCCATGCTGCTATTACAATATATTTACTTATTTGTCTATATTTGTATTTTTTCCATCAAGTTAACTTCTTTGGGAATTTTTAAATAACTCTTTTTGTTTCTTGTACCGAGTGCAAGGAAAGTAGAATCATGATAATTCAGTTGGAAAGATGCCATCCTATGACCATTAGAAAGTAGCTTGATAAACTAACAAACCAGAAAGCAACATTAATCATCTGGACTCGCTTTGAGTCTTAGTTCTTCATGCTAGTCAGGGTCATGTTTCACTAGGCAGTAGTAGTAAAAACAATAACTACTGCTATTTATACTACAACCACCACCCTTACTACTACTACCACCACCACCCACCACGTGCCAAGCACTGTGATAAATGTTTTACAATTGGTATCTCATTTGATTCTTACGAGAACTCTAGAATACAACACTTATATAGGACCTGCTATGTGCCAGGCACTGTGGTATGTGCTTTTCAAATATGGTTTCATGTTGAGGTTCTAGATAGAGCAGCTAGGTGGCAAAGTACTGGGCCTGAGTCAGGAAGATCCAGGTTAAAATTTAGCTCAGACTCTGAATAAGCTGTGTGACTGTGGAAAAGTCACTTAAACTGTTTGCCTCAGTTTTCTCATCTATAAAGTGGGGTATAAATGCCAGGGCTTTTTCGAGGGTCACATGAAGGAATAATTGTAAAGTTCCTGTCACATAGTAAATGTGGCACATAGTAATGCTGGCTATTTTTATTAATTATTATTGTGTTTAAAATACTATCTCATGGTCACAATGGAGGATCATTTAAACTTAGGAGATGTTTATGATTTTCATCATTTGTATCTGGCTAGCAATGGCTTAAACCATTGCTTTTGATGTGTAGGCCTTTAGAATAAATTTTTAAATGTCAAAATAGTGTTTTCCTTAGTTGTTGTTGCTGTTAGGGCATTTCAGCCGTGCCTGGATTTCTTGGCAAAGATATTGGAGTGGTTTGCCATTTCCTTCTCCAGCTCATGTTACAGATGAGGAAATTGGGACAAACAGGGTTAAGTGTCTTACCCAGGGTCACATAGCCAGTAAGTGTGTGAGGACAGATTTCAACTCAGGAAGATGAGTCTTCTTGATTCCAAGCCCAGTGAGTCTGTGCATTTATGGAACCACCTAGCTGTCTCAATACAGTGCTTTCATACTGTTTATTCATTATTGTCTGACTCTTCCACTAGCTGTGTGTCCATGAGCAAGCCACTGAACCCCTTTGCCTCAGTTTCCTCATATATAAAATGAGAGGGATAGATTCAGTGTTTTATTAAGATCTCTCCTAGCTCTCAAAGCTATGATCCTATGAATCTATGACAAAGTGATTTTTCTTAAGCATAGATTTGACCTCATCATTCCCTTACTCAAGAAGTGGTTCTCTATTGCCTCTAGAGTAAAAGATAAACTTCATCACCTGGTCCCAGCACTTAGTACAGTGCCTGACACATAGTAGGCATGTAATAAATGTACATTGATTGTTTTTCCAGCCTCATTGTATATTCCTTTTCCTCTTGTACTCTGTGATCCACCCAAATGGGTCTCTTCTCTTGATTCCTCGCACATAGTACTCCAATCGCAGGTCTCCCTGCCTTTGCATTGACCATCCCCTATGTTTGGAATGCCCCTCTTCCTTGCCTCTGCCTCCCAGAATCCTCTTCCTCCCTTCAAGACACACCTCAAAAACTACCTCCTCTGTGAAGCCTTCCTTGATCTCTTCCTCCCTCCTTAGACTTCTATAATTCATATTTATTCTGTGTCTGCTTATGTATATACTTGTGCTCTCTCTCGTTAGAATGTAGTCTTCAAGAGCAATGATTATTTCATTCTTTGTGTTTATATACTTAGCACCTAATATGCTGCCTGTCAAGTAACCATTTTTGTGACAATATGATCACCTCATTTTTTTCCCCTAAATTCAAAGCATGTGATTGCTTTGCACCATTTTATAAGAGTATTACCCAGCAGATGTTGCTGTGGAGGTCAGTTTAGCTGAGGAGCACTTTCTCCTCTTCTGTCTGAAAGTAGATGGAACTGATTCTTCCAGAACATATGTACATCCACCCACTGGGGCTGGATCATGGTGTGTCCTCTTGAGATCCTCAACTCTTTGACCTCTTGGTGATGGTGAAAACTCAAAGGCCATAATTTCAGAGCATGTTGTCTACTGGGAGATAATGAGTTTAATTAATGAAAGTTTTAGTCTAGGACAGAGATCTCAGTTCTTTTCTTTGTGAAATTAGAAAACTTAAAAATACAGATTATTAGGATAATTCATAAAAATCTCTGAGTCTTCAAGAACTTTATTTCCAGGTTAAAAAATGATTTTTCGGACAGTTATTCATTGACTTCCCTCCCTTCCACCCCATCCATGATCTCTATAGCAAAGACACTAATTGAGAATACAATAAAATTTTATTTTTATATTAAAAAAAAAACCAAACTGGTCAACCTAAAACATCCCCAAAGGACTCTTGATGCAAAATGCCATCAATATCCAGAGACAGAACTATGGAACTGGAACACTGAATGAAGCAGACTTTTCTCTTGTGTTATGTTTTGTTTTGTTTTGGCTTTCCTCATGGTTTTTCCCACTTATTTTAATTCTTCTATGCAACATGATTAAAGTGAAAATGTGTTTAACAAGAATGTATGTGTAGAATCCATATAAGATTGCATGCCATCCCCAGGAGGGAGGGAGGTGGATAACATGTAAAACTTATTGAAGTGATTATTGAAAAACTGAAAACAAATTAATTTTTAAAAACCCTGTCAATAAAATTCAAGTAATAAGTAAGCAAATCTAAAAGAGCAAAGTGGTAAACAATGTTGACTTTTATAGGCAGCGATAGGTAGACTATAGAGGTAGAAAGGGACCAGGTTGTGAAGACATTTCCAGACCAATGGAGAAGTTTATATTTGATTCCAAAGGCAATAGGGAGCTGAGTAGGAGATATGCAGGGGAATCTCTTTGGCAGGCTTGTGGAGGAATGATTAGAGAAGGTAGGAAGGCCAAATAGGGAGGCTCTTGTCTTGTCCAGGCAAGAGGTGGTAATGGTTTGAACCAGGTGACTGCATAGGAAGAGAAAAGAGAACAATTTCTAAAGAACTTGTGGAGATAGAAATTAGAAGATTTGGCAACAGATTGGCTATATGAAGTGATATATTTAGCCAATCCTTTGTTCTAGGAACCATGTTAGCAAAATGCAAGTGATGAGACCAGACTAGTTTTATGCTCACACTCAACCCACAGCAATATGAATAGATCCAAAATGCTTTGGTCCTCTAGGACTAAATTTTGCTTAAAGACATGTGCAGTGTGGTATAGTGGTATTGCATGGGATTGCAGGATGCATGGCTCAGCATGGCTTAGCACTGAAGGACTTTGGTGGTTTGAGGAAGACACAGCCATTTCTTTCCTGGCAGCTGAACAGCAAAATTTGCTGACTAAGCAGATCATTAAATGGTAGTAGACCACCCCAATCTCAAAAATTAAAGAATGGTATCTTTTCTAATCCAAGGCAAAATGTTATCAAAATCATAATAATACAAATCTAATCTCTAACTGCTGATGCTGAAGATGACAAAGCTGATCAGTTCTAAGAAGACCTACAACATCTTCCAGAAATAACCAAAACAAGACAACACCTCTATCATAGGGAACTGGAAGGCTAACGTAGGAAATCCAAAGATAATTTGAATAATAGGCAAGTTTGGCCTTGGAGTACAAAATGAAACAGGGCAGAGGTGAATAGAGTTTTGTCAAGATAACTTGTTGGTAATAGGAAACATTCTTTTTCAACAACCCAACCCAAAGGGTGACTTTACACATGACATCACCAGATGGTCAATATAGAAATCAGATTCATTATATACTTTTCAGCCAAAGGAAGAGAAGCTCTATATAATTAGTTAAAATAAGACCTGGAATTGACTGTGGTTCAGATCATGAGCTTCTTATTACAAAATTCAGACTTAAATGGAAGAAAATAGGAAACCATCAGACTGTATAGGTATGACATAAATATCCTTTGTGTGGATGAAGTAGAAGTGATGAACAGAATTAAGGGATTAGATCTGGTCAATAGAGCGGAAGAACTATGGACTGAGGTTCACAATATTATATAAGAGGCAGCACCAAAAAAAAAAGAAGAGCAATAAAGAAAAATGGCTGCCTGATGAGGCTTTTATGAAGAGCTGATGTAAGAAGGAAAGCAAAAGGGAAAGGAGAAAGGGAAAGAAAATACCCAATTGAATACATAATCCCAGGGAATAGCAAGGAGAGATAAGGTTTTCTTAAATAAGCAATGCAAAGAAATAGTAGAAAACAATAGAATGGATAAAACAGAGATCTCCAAGCAAATTAGAAATATCAAGAGAACATTTCATGCAAAAATGGGTATGATAAAATGCAAAAATCGTAGGGACTTAACAGAAGCAAAAGAGATTAAAGAATGACAAGGCTACATAAAAAAAATATACAAGAATATCACTGATAACCACAATGGTGTGATTAGTGATCTAGAGGCAGAAATTCTAGAGGATGAAGTCAAGTGGGCCTTAGGAAGCATTACTAACAATATGGCTATGGAATTTCAGCTGAACTATTTAAAATCCTAAAGATGATGCTGTTAAAGTGCTGCACTCAATATGCCAGCACATTTGGAAAACTCATCTGTGTTCATCCAATCACTGGATTGGAATAGATTAGTTTAAGATTAGTTTACATGTCAATCCAAAAGAAAGTCAATGCCAAGGAATGTCCAAATTAATAATCAGTGAGACTCATTTCACATTCTAGCAAGGTTTTGCTTAAGATTCTGCAAGCTAGGCTTCAGCAATATGTGAACTGAGAATTACAATAAGAGCAGGCTGGTTTTCAAAGAGGCAGAGGAACTAGAGACCAAATTGCCAACATTTTCTAGATTATGAAGAAAGCAAGGGAATTCCATAAAAACATCTACTTCTGCTTCATTGACTACATCAAAGCCATTGTGTGGATCACAACAAAATGTGGCAAGTCTTCAGAAAGATGGGAGTACCAGATCATCTTACTGGTCTCCTGAGGAATCCGTAAGCCGGTCAGGAAGCAACAGTTATAATCAAACATGGAACATCTGATTAGCTTAAGTTTGGAAAAAAGAGTATGACAAGGCTGTATAGTGTCACCTTATTCATTTAACTTATATGCAGAGTACATTGTACAAAGTGCCAGGTTGGACAGATCAAAAGCTAGAATTAAGGTTGCTAGGGAAAATAACAACAATATTTTTTATTATTATTATTTTATTTGTTTTCTACAATCACTTCCATATATCTTGAATTTTTCTCCTCCCTCCCCCCTTCCCTCCTCCCTTCCCACTCTCTTCCTGAGATGGCATATAATTTTATATAGGTTCTACACATACATTCCTATTAAATACATTTTCATCTTAGTCCTGTTGCATAGAAGAATTAAAATGGGGGAAATCATAAAACAAACCAAAACATAATGCAAAAGGAAATAATCTGCTTTGTTCTGCAATTGAATTCCATGATTCTTTCCCTGGAAGTGAAAGGCATTTTGCCTTGAGATCACTGGGAATTATTTAAGTCCTTGCATTGCAATGAAGTGCTAAGTCTCGCACATCGTGGTTGTTGCTGTGTACAAAGTTCTCCTGGTTCTGCTCCTTTCTCCAGGCCTCTCTGAAGTCTTCCTGTTCATCGTTTCTTATAGCACGATAGTATTCCATCACATTCATATAGCACAATTTATTCAGCCATTTCCCAATTGGTGGGCAATCCCTTGATTTCTAGTTTTTGGCCACCACAAAGAGAGTTGCTGTAAATATTTTTGTACATATGGGACCCTTTCCCATTTTTATGATCTCTTGGAGATACAGTCCTAAAAGCAATATTGCTGGGTCAAAGGATATGCACATTTTTGTAGCCCTTTGGTCATAGTTCCAAATTGCTCTCCAGAATGGTTGGATCAACAGTCTTAGATATGCAGACTATACCACTCCAATGACAGAAAGTGAAGAAGAATTAAGAAACCTCTTGATAAGGGTGAAAGAGGAGAGTGCCTCCTTGTGGAGCTAGAAGCTTAACATCAAAAAAAATGAACATCTCATCACTTCCTGGCAAACAGAGAGAGAAGAAATGGAAGCAGTGTCAGATTTTATATTCTTGACCTCAAAGACTACTGCAGACAGCACCTGCGGTCATGGAATTAAAAGATTTGCTCCTTGGAAGGAAAGCTATAGCAAATACGGGCAGCATACTAAAAAGCAGATAATCACCTTTTTGACAAAGTTCTGCAAGGTATGGTTTTTTCAGTAGCAATGTATGTCTATGAGAGTTAGACTATAAGGAAAGCTGAGTGCCACAGAATTGACTCTTTTGAATTGTGGTGCTAGAGAAGTTTTTGAGAGTTCCTTGGACAGCAAGGAGATCAAATCAGTCAATTCTTAAAGAAGTTAATTCAGACTATTTATTGAAAGGTCAAATACTGAAGCTGAAGGTTAAATACTTTGGCCAAGTAAAGCAAAGATAGGACTCACTGGAAAAGACCTTGATGTTGGGAAAGGTTGAAGGCAAAGGGAAAAGGGGATGGTAGAGGATGGGGTGGATAGTGTCATGGAAACAACGAACATGAGCTTGGACAGACTTTGGGATGTGATGGAGGATGGAAGGACCTGGTGTGCTATATTTCATGGGGTCATGAAGGGTCAGAGGAGACTGAACAGTAGCAACAAGCTCACCCACCTTCCATCTGAACTGTTCTTGTCTCCCCAGCTATACCAAGTGACAGGACTATTGGAGCATCCCTCTGAGGGATGGGAGGAAGCCTCACCTCATGCTCTCCCACATAGCAGCCAGAGCTGAGGAGCCCAATTAAGCAAAATTGAGCGTGGGCCTCTGGCTGCCTCTTCTCCTTTATCTTTATTCTCTAGGTAGTGCAGTGGCTAGAGAACCAGTGCAGGAGTCAGGAGGACCTGAGTTCAACTCTCACCTCAGACACTTGACACTCACTAGCTGTGTGACCTTGGGCAAGTCACAACCCCAAATGCCTCATCCTGGGTCATCTCCAGGCATCCTGATGAATATCTGGTCACTGGATTCAATGGCTCCGGAGAAGAAGTGAGGCTGGTGACATGCACAGCCCTCCCTCACTCAAAACAAAGTCAAGTGCAAGTCATGTCATCATTTCTCTGATGGCATGGTCTTCTTCAGCAATGAAGGGCAAACACACCCCCCCACCCCCACACGCATAGGTACATCAATCTTGTAAGTCTGAGAAGTTCATGGATCCCAAGTTCACTGATCATGGCTGATTCATAGCCATTTTCACATCAGAGAGGGTACCACTGATATCAATCCCTAGATTGACTTGCCAGAAGACATGGATCCAAAAGGAATTGTTTGGATAGTTCAGAGCCTCACTGCCTGGCACATTAGATGCTTAATAAATACTAATTTACTAAGACTAGAAATGCCTATTCAGCATCTAACCAAATGCTTTATTTATTTTTTAAAATGATTTGTCTCTCTCTCCTAGCAAAGCACAGTGGTAGTTATATTTCTGAATCTCATTTTAAGTCTTTGTTAATGCTAGCTTGTGAGAGCTTTTTGAGATAATCATTTCTTTTGTGTGTAGTAAATAAATAGTTATTCTTTAACTGATTCATTGACTACCTTCCTACTCCCTGCTTTTTACATGAACTAAACTGTGGGAAAAGGAGTCTCACCCTTTATTTAGGTGATCAAGTTCCCTCTGAAATGAACTCAGGGACCACACATACAAGTCCAGAGTAGAGGGGTCCTTTACTGGAGAAGAACAGGATGTGGTACCCTAGCCTCTTACACCCAACATCAATCTGTAGTTGTTAAGAGTGTAAAGGCTCCCAGACTGGGAACTCAGGGCGTCCCGGGTCCGTTAATAGCTGTGTGGACTAGGCAAATCATTTGCCATCTTTGGGATCCAGTTTTCTCATCTTTACAATGGGGAGGGAAGGGAATGTTGGCCCAGATGAGGGTAATTAAGCATTGGTTGCACAATAGTGCTGTTGAATTAAAAAGAGATCTGTATTGGCTGTGGACTCAGATCTTGTTCTAATTCAGTTAAATTCCAAGTGTGTGGCAGTTCCTATGTGCCATCTCTAGCCATTTCAGTGGTGCCTCAGTATTAGGGAAAAGCTTCAGTTCTCCATGTCTTTAATTCCTTCAATGCTCTGAATCATTTTCCTCTTCATTCAACTTCTCTTCTCCAATTGCCTGAATGTATTTATATTCCTTTTTAGTCTCATTGTAAAATAACTCTTCTGCTGGCCCTAAAGCCATCTATACCCTTGGCTCAGCCCTTTCATGATATGCCACCAATCAGACCCTTTCTTTCAAACATTTTCAATCTTTCTCTCTCTCTTCTCCCTGCCCCCTCAGAATCACAGTATTTGAGAGTTGAAAGGGATCTCATTGGTCATCCAGTCGCACCTATGCATGGGAGTAATCCTCACTATAACATACTTGAGAGCATCCAGCCTCAACTTGAAGTCAACCAAGGTCGAGATCCATCACCTCTCAAGGCAGTCCATTCCATCTTTGAACAGCTCTCACTGTTAGCAAGTGTTTCTTGTAATTAAGCCCACATTTTTCTGTCCATAACTTCTACTCATTGTTCTGGGGCCAACAAGAGTAATGTAATCCATCTTTTATACAGCAGCACTTCAAGTACTTGAAGATCACTACCACCCCATCCCTCCTTACCACTCCTCTCCACAAAATCTTCTCCATAGCTTTGAACATCCACTGTTGCTTCAATGGATCCATATATGTCATGGACTTAACAGTAGTTCATCATACCATTTGGCCTCCTCTAGATACTCACCAAAAGTTTCTTCTTATCTCTCGCTTTTCATGTTATATCACTCTTCTGCCACTGTCGCCTCCCCTGGCTCATGTGAAGGGTAGCCTTTCTCCTTGCCAAGGCTTATCCCTCCGCGTATACAGCAGATTGCATCCTATCATTTCCTCATTCTCTTCCTCTCTGTTGGCAACCTCTCTCTACTTCATACAAACAAATCTTCATCCTCAAAAACCCCTTACTTGATCCACCCATCCCTGCTAGCTATCATCCCATCTCTACTCTGTTTGTGGTTAAACTCCTTGAAAAGTCTGTCTACAGCCTGTCTACACTACGTTCTTATCTCTAGTCTGACTCCCACCTCGTCATTCAAATGCAACTGCTCTCTCCAAAGTTACCAGTGACCTCTAAATGGACAAATTGACAAATAGAATTCCCTTTCTCAATTCTCATTCTTGCCTTTTCTTGTTCTCTCACCCTTCTTAATCCTTGACACTATGGATCATCTTCATTTAGTTGGTATTTTCATGACACTACTATCTCCTGCTTCTCCTCTAACCTGATCAATGTCTCCTCAGTCTTCTTTGCTGGATCTTTATCCAATTCATACCTACTAAACATGGATGTCTTTGAAGTCTCCATCCTGGGTCCTCTTCTCCTTCTGTACTATTTTGCTTGATTTCATCATCTCTCATGGATTTAATTACCATCTCCATGCTTATTCTGGTTCTACTTATTCAGTCCTAACCTTTCATCTTCACATGCTTATGGACATCTTGAACTCGATGTTCCATGGGTATCTTAAACTCAACACGTCCAAAACAACTCATTATTTTATCTTCTGCCCCCTCCACCTTCTCTTCTGAATTCCATTACTGATGAGAGTACAACTACCCTTCAGTCCTCAACTATGTACTTTCCCCCTTCCCCCCAACATAGCCAATCATTTCTATCTTCTTTTGCACATTCTCCCTTTGCTTTTCTGACACCAACACCAACCTAACACAGTCACTCATCATCTCATGTCTGGCCTATTGCAATAGCCTGCTGATTGATCGCTCTCCCTCAAGTCTATTCCCACATCAGTCCATTTTTTACTCAGTCATCCAAGTGCAAGTCTGAGCATTTCTCACACACACACACACACACACACACACACACACACGCTCCAATTCAATAAACTCATGGCTCCTTATGACTAAATATAAGTCCCCTGCTTGGTGTTCAAAGGTCTTCATAACTTGGCTCCTTCTTTCCCTTCTTCAACATACTCTGCAATCCACTCACTGGATTGGATCCACTCACATTCTCACCAACTTCCTTGCTTTCCCTCACACACTACTTCCTAACTGAGCATTTTTACTGGCTGTTTCCCATACCTGGAATTCTCTCCCTCTTCATATCCGTCTCCTGGCTTCCTTTAAATTCCAGCCAAAATCTTGTCTCCCCTTCCTCTGTAGACTACTCCCTAATTCCTGTCTCTCTCTATATTATTTGGACATAGTTGTTGCATCTGGTTGTTGCAAACCCCTGTGAGTTCCTGTCACACCCTTTTTTGTATCCTTAGTACTTAGCATAGTATCTGGCACATGGTAGGTGTTTAATAAATGCTTGTTGACTGACTTACCAATGAATTTCTTAATACATTGTGTTCAGAACTGAACACAATACTTTAGATAAGATCTAATGAGGATGTTGTTCTACAATGGGACTCTCATTTTCCTTTCTTAATTCTATCCCCTCAGTCTACAGAATATGCTTAGGCTTCCTATAACACATATGATCTAATGGGGTTTGCAACATAAAAAAAACTACTATGCCCAAATGAGCTAATAGATGAACGTGGCAGGGGGGTGGGGTGGGGGCCTGGAATTTGAAAGAAGCCAGGAGATGGATATTCTCTTCTGACCCTGCCACTCCCCATCAGCTGTCATCTTCTCTTTCTCCTCTCCTTCACAGCAAAGCTTCTAAAAAGAGTAGTTTCTCCTTCCATTCCCTCACTTCTCAACCTTGGACAAGCTGGGTTTGGACAACTCTACCAGAACTGTGCTCCCCAAAGTTAATAATGACATCTCTATCACCAAATCCAGTAGTCTTTTTCCCTAAGACCTTCCTTTTGGCAGCTAAGAGCTGAAAGGGGTCTCAGAGGCCATTTAGTCTAACCCACACCTCAGGAAAAACCCTCTACAATATACCCAACAAGTTGTCATCCAGCATCAGTTTGAAGACATCCCGTGAGAGGGATACCATTACTTCTCAGGGCAGCCTATTCGATTTTTGTGGAGTACTCATTTTTAGGAATTTTTTCCTTACACCAAATGGCCTCTCTTCAACTCCCCACCTTCCCTTTCTTTGTACCCTGTTCCCTTCCTTTTCTCAGCATATAGGGGCCACCCTCTTTCATGTGAGAGCCTTTCAGTTACTTGAAGTCGACCAAGTTTTCTCCAACCGAACCATCCCTGGTTCCTTTCACTCGTCCTCAAAGGTGGCACAGACCCAAGGTCCTTCGTAATTCTAGGTGTTCTTTATCTTATTAAACACTTCTTATAATAAGAGGTAAAGGGAGAGTCAGAACTGAGCAAAGTATACTGGACATAGTCCAACTGGGTGTGTGTGTGTGTGTGTGTGTGTGTGTGTGTGTGTGTGTGTTCATTCATCCTTCGTTGCCAAAGAAGACCATGCCATCAGAGAAATAATGACATGATTTGCACTTGACTTGGTTTTGAGTGGAGGAGGGCTGTGCAGGTCACCAGCCTCACTTCTCCTCCAGAGCCATTTGAATCCATCAGGATGACTGGGGATGACCCAGGATGAGGCAATTGGAGTTAAGTGACTTGCCCAAGGTCACACAGCTAGTGAGTGTCAAGTATCTGAGGTGAGATTTGAACTCAGGTCCTCCTGACTCCTGCACTGGTGCTCTATCCATTGCACCACCTAGCTGCCCAACTCCAACTGGGACAGAACATAACAATAAAATCAGACAATCTTCAATAACCTATTATATGACAAGCATTGTATTGGGCACCTCAAGTACAAAGACAAAGAAAACTACTATTGTTCTCCAGGTGCTTCCTATTCTGTGCCAGTACTTCCCTCACTCTGGACACATTCTCCTCCTTGATATAGCCTAGGATAATGGTGGCTTCTGGGGCTGTCTCTCTGCTCATCTTTGAGTCTTGACACCTCTGCAACATCTGACACTGTGAACCACTTACTTTTCTTAACACTCTCTAATCCTTTGGCATCCTTGACACTGAATTCTCACAGTTCTACTGATTGTTCCCTTCCTGCAGTTCTTTCTGTCCCTCCAAGTGCTGTCCTAGACCTCTCCTCTTCCTACAGTTCCCTTGGTGATCTCATCCAATCCTCTGGGTTCCACTATCACCTCTCTGGGGATGACTCCAATATCTAGGTTCAGCCCTAATCTCTTTTATATACTCTAGTTTGGCATCTTGAAATGTCTGCTGGATAGGTCCACAAGGGTGTATCAGGAGCATCTCAAAATCAAGACTCTTAAATAGAGGGATCTTTTTCCTCCATACCCATTAATCCTCATTTCTGTTAATGGCACTACTTTCCTTCCCTTTCTAATAACCTTGGTCAACTCAGATTCCTCTGTCTCATCTTTTGTTTCTACATCTTCAATATCTCATGTCTGGGCCCTCCTTTGCATTCTTATAAAACTACCCTAGTTCAGATCCTTCTCTCTCATGAGATAAGCCAGTTCTTATCCTAGGGTATTTGTGACTTTAGTTTTTCATTTTTACAATCACATTTCATTTTGATCATTTTATTTCAGTATAATTGGTTTCCTTTGGAATCCTGTGCACTTTCTACATTTAAAACCATGACGTGGAGAAAGGCTTGCTAGGGATTCACCTGATTGCCAAAGGAGGTCATGACACAAAAAAAGGCTAAGTATTGCTGACCTAGAGAATAGTTAACGTCCTAAACCATCTTCCTGTTTCCACTATTACCTCTACTTCAAACCGTCCTCCACATTATTGTTCTAGCAATTGTCCTGATGCAATCTGTTACTCTTTTACCAGAAAACTTTGTATAAACTCCTGAACCTGGCACTCAAGGTTCGTCAGCTAACAATTAACTTGTGCATACTTATCTCACATGACTGCCCTTACTTTGCAGTCTGTGTTCCAAATGTAACTATTCTTTCCCCTGTTCCTAACCCCAAACCTAAATGCCTCCAATTCTAACTCTTCTTCTGCTGCCTATATGTCCTTGCCCATGTCCTTCACCTGTTTCTTGAAGGAACTCTTTTACCCCTCCCTCATCTACTTCCATCCCCATCTTCTGAAGTTCCTCCTTTTCTTCAAGGCTGGACTCAGGTGACATTCGCATCATGAAGCCTTCCCTAACCATTACCACCATCCCATTCCCCAGGGACTCTCTTCAAGCTTCTCCAGGCTTTTGCCCAGACCTCTTACTATCTCTTCTATGGTAATTATTTATGTATTTCCACTCTTCCACCCCCAGAATATATTGTAAACTCCTTAGTCATCGTCCCTAGCACCTACAACAAAAAATGTCTTGAAATATGACCTTTCATTTTTAAGTCTTCAGTTCCAAACAGCCTATTCTCCACTTTCTCCTATTTTAACCTGGCACTAGAAAAAGAAACAATATAGTAGAGTGGATACAATCTGAAATATTGAGTCAGAAAAACTTAGGTTCCAATTCCATTTCTCATATTTACTGTTTGGTCAAGAGTAATGGTGACATTAATTTCTCAAAGAATCAGGCATATCTTCACTGCTGGTGGCAATCTTATCTTTGACAAAAGCCCCAATCCTTGACCTACTAAGTTTGGGAGAGAGAAATGTATATGTACATATTATATATGTATGCCAAATGTAAAATGAAAGCATATGTATGTGTGGGTCTACATTACACCTGTGGTTTCACTGGCACAGAGAATTCTTGGTATGGAAACACCTTCCACTGACGTTAGCCTGCAACATTCAGTGTTGAATGGCTTGGGGGACTGAGGGATCCAGTGTTCACACAGTGGTTATGTCTGAGGAAGGACCTCAAAATACACAGGCCTGACTCCCAGGCTGGAATTCTATTCATGCTGTCTCTTATCACATATACATACATGTACGTTTTGTATGTTCTTTACTAAATGGCAGAATTTGTATACAAGTCAGTTGTATAGTTGTGTGGAGAAACTTTGCCTCTACTCATAAAACATATGTGAGCATCCTGTGAGTTATCTCTACTGCGGTCAGTCTGTAGGGGCTTCAGTCCATCCATTCAAACCCCACCTTGACAAGCATGTCATCCCAGGATATTTGAGTTGTTAGATAAAATGGATAGAGTAAGCACCACATGCACATCATAGAAGGAAAGTCTGAGCTGTATTCAAAAGATTTATTGCACCAAATGCCACAGAGAACTAGATCAAAATGATTACACTTAAAGCAGTAAGAAAAAATGTCCACACAGTTGACATTGGTACCTAACTGACTGATCAAAAAATAAGATCCTTTCAGTCTGTCACAAAAGAGATGCAATAGCAAAATCCAGAATTTTCTCCTGTTTGCATAACCAGTGAAGCTTCAGTACGTCACATTCTCTCTTCCAAGATGCATGGTTCACTGTTCAAAGTAACATTCAGCAGGTTGGAGTAGGTGCAGGAGCTCTGATCCAAGGTAAATTTATACAAATGAGTTGTTTTTGTTTTTTAAGTAATAGCCAAATGTACATCTTTAATAAGAGTTCAGGTGTAGACTTTCCATGCTAGTAGTGGAAAATATCCATGGGGGGAAAATACTCTCCAAAGTACAAGTTAGTGGCAAAAACTACACATTTAAAAGAACTTCAGGGTTCCTTTCTATTGGGGGCTCTCATGGACAATGGCTAGCCCAGGTAACTGGAATGAAAAGCTAGAGACTATACATTTTATAAAATCTCAGTATTTCACTAGAAGAGTCCAAACAGCAGCTGAGTCACATTGAATGCTCTAGGGATTTTCTTCCCTCCAAGAAAGTTAGATTTGAAAAATGTGGGCTTGTAAAAGTCAGTAATGTGTAAACAGCAGTTTCATGGGATGTGAAAAGATTACAATCACTTTCATTAAAAAACAGCACACTTCAGAAAAATGGATTGTAGCCTGTACAAAAAGCTATTATAACACTGATAAAAGAATAAAACGCTTTGGAAATTTTGCAGATTTTTCAGCTACATTTTTTTTTTCATTTCACCATCCGTTTTAAACACATGAAAATTCCCCTTACATTCATATTACTTATCAATTTATTAAAAAATAAAACTGACACATGCTATCAAGCGGGCCATCACTATGACATTTACACACACCGTCTGCTCCGTCATGCCATACTAACTTGCCTAGGAAGCAAGAGGCTACAAAAGTTACACTCAACAACAGGTAAGACTTACAAAGTTGAAGAAGCCCTAAAAGGTGGAATCCTGTCAACTGAGGTAGATTTTTTCTTTTTCTTTTTGAAGTGGGGATGGCAGAGAGCAAGGACTCTCCTGAGTCTTCAGAGTAGTTAGAATAAAGCCACTGGCTTAAAAAGAAGTATTGATTTCAACACAATATCACAGGTTTCTGTTCTGGTTTGGAAAGAAACTGAATAAGAAGACAAAAAGAAAGTATGTGTTTTTTCTTAATGCAGTATTTGAAAATAGCAGCAGTAACATTCTAGGTCTGTTTGTGGAGGCCACAGTTGTGAGGAATATGGACTAACTGGAATCCTGAGTGTGGGGGAGACAAGACACCCATAGAAAATCCACCGAGAGTTGGCTTTTTTGTTTTGTTTTTAGCACAGACACTTTACCAAACAAGACTACGTAAGCTGGAACTTAAAAATAAATTAAGAGGGTAAATAAACCTGCTCAAACCAAAGGGGGAGGGTAGTATGAAAGCTGCTGGTGGCAGTTAAGATGGCCCCTTTAATGTTCCGTTGCATTTAATGGGCTTCTTTTCAGAAAGTCACTATGTACACACTGCAGTTACACCAGTTAGTGTCTACTATGCAAAGGGATTTTAGGGGGAGGGGATCAGAAAATGAGCGAGAAAACAAACTGGAAGACAAAGATGAACGAATGGACAGGACAGGCAGTAAGAAAGCATCAACTTGGCTTCTTTCCTGAGGGCACGGAACAGAAATGGTCGAGCCAGGTGAGCTGCATTTTTTTCTCACCTAAAGGCTAGCAAGCAGCAGTTATGGTCCCATGAAGCGCTTAAAAAGACAAAGCTCAAAGTCTCTCTTCAGGAATCACAAAGGTATTAGAATAAAAGAATAGAGCTTTGCTCTTTGAAATGTTCATACAACGTGGAGATCAGAAAACAGAAAGAAAGTGTCATAATGAGCTCGTAAATATTTCACATCTCAGGGAACGAATGAAAGGTCCTTTACAAAAAGCAAGCAACTGCCCATCCCTAAGAAGTAACTCCACCCTACAACTCTCCTCATACTACTGCTGGCATCCTCTTTTTAAAAAGAGAGTGAACACATAACAATAAAAGAATAAAGCAAAGCCTGACTCACTGACAATGTGCCAGACAAGGCAGCCGGGGCTCAGAGATTAGGCTCTTAACTGTTCTGTTCTGGTGTGTGTGTGAGTATGTGTGTGCGTGCGTGCGTGGGTGTGTGTATGCATGGGTGGTGGGGTGGGGTGGGGTGGTGTGTGTGTGTGTGTGTGTGTGTGTGTGTGTGTGTGTGTATGTGTGTGTGTGTGTGTGTGTGTGTGTGTGTATGTGTGTGTGTGTTTAATCATCTTGGCTCCAAACTAGATGTTATTGAATTGCTGTTAGGAAGAATGAAAAGAATGGGGAGTTAATTAGTTTATAAAACTAGGACCATCTTCTGCTAGCATGCCTAACTCTAGACTGGGAGTAGGAGGAAGGTAAATAGATGCTTTTTGATTGCTTTGACTACAATGATTAATTTTGGTGTTCAATGCTCTTCTAAAATGCCCCCTATCATCTTGGGTGTCTAATTTTTCTCATATACTACTTGGCGGATAGTAAACTAAGATGTCCTTTTTGGAAAAATGTCAACACAAGGCATAGATATTTGAAACACCAAAGAAATGAGTTAAGATTTAACAATAAGGGATTTTATATGGAGGTACTCTATGAGTGGGGAAACTTCAGAACCAATTACCCAAAGGTTCTTGTGGGAAAGGGGAGGAAGGAGAGTGTTAAGAGATGGGAAGGCACAGACATGATAGTGCAAAAACTTGGTAGGATTACAATAGGATGGTTGCAAACATTATTTTTCAAACATTATTTTTCCCCCAGTCATTTTAAGGTCTCATTTCACAAAAGGCCAGCTGTCTCATTTAAAGTGTAAAGAGGGTCACTTCTAAACTGTTAGAGGAAGAAAGAGATTTGGGCTGGAAGAAGCTACCTCCCAAATCCTCCCCTGAGTTCCCAGCAATAACTTGGGTAAATTGCCTCTCTTGGAAAAGGCAGCTGAAAACACTAAAGCACGAGGTTGTAACACAGGGTTGTGAACTGTAGACTTGATCTCAAGGACATCTCAATCACATTACCATGTTGCATCTCTTCTCAGGTTTCTTGAATCACTGTGCCCAGGCCATTCCAAATCCGAGTCAGGTTTGCATCTGAAACAATATCACCTCCCAGAAGACATTAAAACGACAACTAGTCCCTAACAGATTCCATTGTCCCCACAGGCATCCTCATTTGTGTTCATTATCAAAACGGCAACAGTTGGAGCTATCAGAACTTCTGAAGGCAACAAAAACGTGGCTTTCCTCCTCTTGCCTTGCAGGAAAAAAAAATCCCAGCAACCCATCCCTGCAGAGTTCCTTGTTCTCCCCACACCCATACAACAGGCCAACATGCCTTGTCCAGCTCAGACAGCGTCTTGCCTCCTGGCTGGGGAACGCTTGGCTGTAGGAATGTTCTGTACACTGGGCAGCTCCCTCCTCCAAAATCAGTGAGGACGAGAACCAGCTGGTCTGGCTGGTCCATTTTTCTCTCCAAGTAACACAAGCCAGTTCAAACTGAAAGTCTAGCATTTGCTGTAGTGTTTATTTTGCCTTTAAAGGTCACCTTCTTCTGTCAATCCTCAGGTGACTAAAGTGTTAGAGAAGAACCTGAATGTCATTAAGTCATGTAAACCAGTCTTCCCAACAGGCAGAGGTGGAAAGCCTGTCTTCGTGATAAGGCTGCTGGCTTGCCTCTGCCATGTTCCTCCAGTCCAGTGTCTCTGCATTCCTTGTTGCTGTTTCTTTGTCCAGAGGACAACTGTCTGGAGCTTAGCTTATAAGAGTATTTGAGCAACATAAGGAGAGTGAGTGCTAGCAATAGCAGTCAGCAGAGGCAAATCATTAGACTCAATCCTGAAATTTTAAAAAGAAAAAATAACATTTAAATAGAGAACAAAGGCAGTATTCTACTAGAGAAGGATATGTCATCCAGAAGCATTCAACAGACTGGAAATATTCAGGCATTTAAACAAACACTCTCTAGAACAGACCACTGTCTGTTTGCAAAGGGAAGCTTGTGCTTCTTCGTATGAACATTTGTATAGCTAGGTCCCAGTTAGACCTTAAGTCCCCACTACATATTTACATTGGGCTGGAGCTAATGACCAAAATTTACCTAATTATAGCTTCAACAGTGAGAAACTGAATACATGTGAATAACTGTACAGATACTTTCCAGAAACTTCTTATTCCTCATCCCCTATTTCTGTCAATGGCATCACCATCTCTCCTGATCTTCCAAGGCTCATCTTCTGTTTCAACAGTTCTATTTTCCAAATTTAAAATTCAGTTTGCTTGGTAACATCTTATTAACCTAAATTTAAAAAAAAATCTCACATCCCTCAGTATCCTTAGTCATGTTACTGATTTTGTGTTCTAATGGACTGGATCAAGACAGTAAAAAGAAAGAGGCAATAGTTCCTTCAAAAATTGCAGGGTGTTGCTAAATACAGGAGCTGACTTGGATCTTTACTGGGTACACAAGGTGAATTATTCTCAGGTCAAGTGATGCCAAGAGACACATGAGTAAAGAAACATCACATCTTCTAATGGACAAGACCTTGCCCACCCATCTGGCAGGAGAGTAGAGGGTACCATATGTTCTTGGGTCAAAGGCTACTAAATATCTAAGAACTTTCTTAGTCTCTAAAATTGGTCAGAGATTTGTCAGAGACTGTAAACTCTCAGAGAGTAGAAACTGTTTCATTCTTTGTATTTGTAAAATCAGCACAGAGGCTGGCACACAGTTAGCCTCTGCCTAGACCAGTGCCTTCACTGGAATAATGAACTCCTGGGTGAGGAAATTCCTTTACCAATACAAACTGGCACCTTTTCTATAACTTAAGAGAATTGGTTAAAAACTTGCTCAGGGTCACATATGTCATCCTGTGTCATCCTGGCATAGGATGGGGGCCAGCTATCTAAACATTATACCACTCTGTCCTTAATAGGCAATTAATGTTTGTCGATCAATTTGTTTAAGCAACTATCGGCAGATCCAGCAGAGAGGACAAAAATTACTCTTAGTTTGCTTGTGCTGGTGGAGAAAAAGAAAGTAAGGCTAAAGATTCCCAATTAGTTGGCCCACAGAGCACTCTACAGGTGGAAGTCAAAGAGGAAGAGATGCTTCATCTCACTTTGAACTGTTTCTACCTCAATGACAGGTGCTAGATGAACACTTCCATAGACATATAAGGTACGCATCTGGGAAGACGAGAATGTAAGGAAACAACTAGGTACAGTATTAATCTAGGAAAGAGGGATATACACAGAGAAAGAGTTAAATGTGGAAAATCAAACACCTCAAAAACAGGAATTATTTTTAAAAAATGAAATGTGTGAGAAAAACATATGACAGGAAATACTGAGATAAAACAAACCAACTGCAATAACTCTATGTCCCTGAGGCATAGGACTTATTTAATTTATTGCTGTCAGTCACTTTTCCTGGACACCAAAGATGAAATGATTGGCAAGAGTGTTTGAAGGCTAGAGACCAAGTTATTTTAACATCTCTAACGCAGCATCACTCAACTTCCCAATTTACAAAACCACCCCCACTACAAGTTGTGTGCCTTAGTGAGGAGAGGCAAACATTACCAAGAAAGGTAACAAACAACATCAGTCTTCTGCAGGGCAAACTGTCACCTGCAAATCTGATTCTTATTATTCTAAGCTCAATATGAAGCTCTACAGGCAGATTTAGGAGAAGAGGAGAGAAACCACTCGCTTAACTGACTGTCAGCAGGTCATAAGCTCTTAAGAATGAAAGATGTTCACTGTCTGTGGCTGTACTGACTGGCGGGCTCATAGTCAACCAGTTGAAATGGAGGCCATCCCAAAATTTAAGACTGTATTCCTCCCTCTGTGAAGGGAAAAAACAATTCTCTCTCTTTACCTAAACAAATTATATACATATTTAATATTATTATTCATTTAATGACTCTAGTTTAAACTGAGGAGCTGCTTTCACTTGGACTGTTATGTGTGTATGTGTGCAGCAAGGAGAAGAGAAAGAGCATGACAGGAGCATAGCACACGCATCTGCTCCCAGGTTTTTAAATAAGCCAAGTCTGAGGAGCAAGGGCCTGGAAGTGGCCTGTGTTAGGACCAGTACAGCATGTGGGAAGTAGGCAGTGATGGAGCCACTGAACGGTAAGTCCTGGTCCCCTCCCCCTTCTCAGGGAAGAAGCTGTAAACACAAGCTGCTGCTCCCAGGCGACAGCTTGTGCTGAGACTCGTCCCGAAATTACTCCACACGGGCAGACTGAGTAGGAGTCGTTTATGCCTGTTCCATGATGACAATGTGCCAGGGAAGGGAAGATGTGGTGAATATGGAATGTTGACCCACACCCTTTGGCCTGGGGTGTTCTCCCACTGATCCCTGCTAGGAGACATCTCTAATACAGAGCAGAAGGTGTTTGAGGAAGTTGTCATTCAGGGGGCAAGAAGTATCATCTCACATTTGAAAGCATCAGTCTCACTTGCTTCTTGAGAACAAGGACGATTTCATTCTTTCTATCTGTGCTTGCCACACAACACAGGTGCTTAATGCTAGGGTATGAGTGCCCAAGGCCACACACAAGTAGTGACTGGCTATGTGACAGGATTAACACAATCCAGTGAGTGGGATAAGGGTCTATGATAACTAGAAAGATTCCAAAAAGCACCCATGAGGACAAAGTGCAGACTTGGGTTCCAATCCTGCCTCTGTGACACTTATTACCAAGTCACTGAATCTCCTAGGGCCTCAGTTTTCTCATCTTTAAAATGAAGGATTGGACTAGACAGAGTCTGAGGTCCTTCCAGGTCTTTGAACCGAAAGCCCTTTGACCTTCCTGAGACTCAGTTTTCCTATTTGCAAGACAACAGGGTTGGTCTATCAAAGATCTTCGAAAGCCAGGAATGCCAGCAAGCCTGTTACTTAATTCATAGGGTGGTTAGAAGGCTCATATGACATGACAGATGTGTAAGTGCTCTATAAATCTTAAAGTGCTATGTAAAAGCCAGTTGCTCTTGCGAGTAAGCAGCACTGCATTTACTTACCCCAGCACAACTCCTAGCTCTTTCACATGAACTCTTGTGTGTCCTCGAAGATACTCAGAGAGCATTTTGCTTTTAAGATACATCTCCTGAAGTCGGTCCTCAAGATGCATTATGCACTGTGAAACCACAAGAACACAAAGGTGAGGGGCCTGATCCAGGTCATGGCTCGCCCCAGAAGGTTGCAGACATTGGCAGTGCCAAGCGGGCACTACTCAAGTGTTATCACCACCAGAACAGACAACAACAAAATGTGGCTTCTTCCCCATCCCTTTCTTAAGCAAAGAAACTCAACACAAGTCTAGTTCAGATACTATTATTCTAAGGACAGTCTTACAGTAGCAAAATTATCTCCAGTTCTAAAGCTTCTCCCCAATAGCTGGGAAATGTTTTCACACAGTAACATGAGGTGCACTCATGTTGCTCTAGGAGGTGTATTTTAACCAGATTTTTAATAATGACTAAGAAGAGCCAGGAAGCTGCTATCTTGGGAATTAGAGCCAACTTCATTTTCCCCTTTTACTTTAGAGAACATCAACCATCTGTGTCCTTCACCAGAGGCAAGTTTTTCTGTTTTTGGCACAGGGATCTAAGCATCTTCAGCAAAGAACCTGAAAACTTTGGCAGGGATGGATGGACAGGCAGAGGGTGGGCAAGAGCAAGCTGCAGCATGTCACAGGCAAAGAATTATGAAGGAGAAACAGCAGTAAAGGATGCCATCAAAGAAATGTCCTACAGTAAAGAAAGACAGGTTCCCAACGGAATAGCCAATGGGCAACTCAAATGTTCTCTTGGCATCCCATCCCAATCACTGTCAAGAAGAGAAAAGGAAGAACCCGAGCATGCTTAGTAGAACCTTGGGAGAACATGGGTGGATAGTAGCTTTGGGTGGACAGGCACAGATAGGTGCCTGTTGGGAGGAACTGCCAATATCATGGAGAACACAGATTCACTGGATTACTGCAGTAAATTTTCCTATAAGCAAATCTTCCTGTGACTTTCATGGTAATGTGTTTAATTAATACTTATGTTTGAAAATCCTGATCTTTTCCAGCTGAGGAGATCAACATCCTAGAAAAGATAGAAAGATTCACCCCCAAGTTGCTGAGACTGAAACACACTGTATTAGATGGATGAAAATATTTCCTAGAAATTGATGTGTGGTGATAATTAGTGTTACATTTGACTAATTTTAACAAAATCTTTTCTGTACAATCTCTCTTTGTTCAACTCCTTTACTCTCAGAAGACTTGTGGACTCTATTTTCGGTTCTTGTGGCAGGCTAATCTCTCATGCTCTTTCTGTTCCCTCCTATTTTTCTAGCACATCACACTTTGGCCTCTGCCCAGTTCAGAGTCTGTGGTTGGCCATGAGTTCATCACCATCCCAGCTCATGTGATTGAACTGTTCTGCCTTGATAATCTACAACTAGATAATGCCTCTATGGTACATCTCATTCTGGTGTTAGGTGATGCAATAGAGAAAGTGTTGGACCTTGAGTTAGGAAAATCTGAATTCAAATCCAGCCTCAGACACAAGTTGCGTCTAGTGTTCTAGATACAACTGTCTGTTTCAGTGTCTTCAACTGTACAATGAGACCAACAATAGCACCTACCTCACAAGGTTGTAGTAAGGATCAAATGAGATAATGTTTGTAAAGCTACACTTGGGACAATGTCTGCCTTCCTTCCTCCACCTTTCAAATCCTCACTTCTTACCAGGGTTATTATAGTTTGTCTCTTTTTTGAAATTCTATTTTATTCTAGGTACACGTTCTTTCACTTCCACCATCCTCATCTCCTACTGAGAAAGCATGAGAAAACAAAACTCATGTTACAAAGCTGTCTAGTCAAACAAAACAAAAAGTCTTGGTCTGCCCTCTGACTCCACTGCCTCCCATCAGGAAGTAGGCAGCACGTTTCAACATCTTTGTTGGTGTTTAATCGCTTCTTGTCACATGTAAACTCTATATTACCCTGTTTGGTGTTTTCTTGGCAGAGATATACTAAAGTTTGCCACTTCCTTCTCTAGCTCATTTTATAGATGAGGAACTTGCCCAGGGTCACACAGCTAGTTAGTGTTTAAGGTACGTAATTACGAGTCCTGTGAAACTGAGCAGTCATTCTGCTGATCAGAGTTCTCAAGTCTTCAAAAGTTACTTGTTTTTACAATATTGTTTTTAATTACATAAATTGTTCTCCTTGTGCTGCTCACTTCAGTCCGTATTAGTTCATACAAGTCACCCCAGTTTTCTTGGAAACTATCTCCATCATCATCTTCTTTATATAATACCATGACACGTTCAGCTATTTCCTAACTGATGGGTAACTAACTCCATCAGTTTCCAATTCTGACACCACAAAAATAGTTGCTATAAATATTTTTGTATATTTGGGTCCTTTTTTTCCTTTCCTTTATCTCTTTGGGGTAAGGACCTAGTAGTATATTCCTGGGTCAGAAGGTATGTAATTCAATAGCTTTTTGGACATAATTAATTATAAATTACTTTCTAGAATGACCAGACCAGTTCACAGCTCCAATGGTGAATAAGTACAGAATTTGTCATTTTCCTTTTATGCCATTTTAACCAATCTGATGATAGTTGTGAGACAGAATCTCAAAGTTGCTTTAATTTACATTTCTCTATTAGTGATTTTGGGCATTTTTTCTTATGGCTATTGATAGTATGGGTTCCTTCCTCTGAAGGCTGCCTGTTCATATCTCCTGAAGAATGGGTTATATATTTGATTCAGTTCCCTATATCTCTAAGAAATGAAGGCTGCCTGTTCATATCTCCTGAAGAATGGTTTATATATTTGATTCAGTTCCCTATATCTCTAAGAAATGAGCTACTTATTAGAGAAACTCACTACATAGATTATTCCCACTGGTTTTGAACAAATTTTTAAAAAAATGTATGTGATAAACACTATCCATTTTACCTCATATCAATCTCTCCATCTTCTACGTGGTCAGGAACTCTTAATCTGACAAGTATCTGCTTCCTTGCTCCTCAAATTTCTTTATGATATTATGTCTAAATCATGAACTAACTTGGAGTTTGTCTGGATATATGATGTAAAATGTTGGTCTACACCTAGATTTTCTTGAGCTCTTGCTTACTGAGCTCTTGCCCCAAGAGCCAGGATCTTTGGTTTTGTCAAGCACTAGGCAAATGTGTTGTTTACTTCTGTTTATTATGTATCTAACTTGATCCACCGGTCAACTTCTTGATTTCCAACCCAAGGCTAATTTTATTTATTTTTATGATTAGTGCTTTGCAGAATAATCTGAGATCTGACATTGCTTTTCATTAATTATTTCGGTATTCTTGATCTTATATTCCTCCAGGTGAATTTTATTATTTTTTCTTATTCTATGACAGTTGATAGTTTGATTGTTATGGCACTAAATAAGTAAATTAATTTAGGTAGTATTGTCATTTTTATTATGTTTACTCAGTTTACCTATGAGCAATAAATATTTCTCTAATTATTAAATGTCTTCATTTGTACAAAGAGTGATCTGTATAGTTCCTGTGTGTGTTTTAGCAGGTAGACTCTCAAGCATTATGTACTGCCCATAAATATATTTTAAATGGAATTTTGCCTATTTTCTCTTCTGATAGATTTTGTTAGTAACATACAAAAATGTTGATGACTTATGTGTGCAACTTTACTGAATTTGTCAGTCACGTGAATTAGCTTTTTGATTGATTCTTTAGAGTTTTCTAAGCAAACAATCCGCTTATCTGTAAAATTTATAATTTTTCTCAGTTTCTTTCATTATTGCCACAGTTAGCCTTTCTAAGACTGACCAAATGTTAATGGTGATAATGGAAACCTTTGCTTTACCTCAATATTATTAGAAAAGTCTCTAGTTTATCTCTTTTATAGATAAGATTGTACCTTTAAGGAAAATTCCATTTATTCCTTCACTTTCTAGTGTTTTTAATAAGAAGTTTTTCTGTTTATAATGATAAAATTTTGGTTTTGTTGTTATTAGTATTACTACAATCAATTGTGTTAATGGTTTTCCTTCTACTGAATTGGTCCTGCACTTGCTGGTATAAATCTAGCCAGTCATAGTGTATAATCTGTGTGATAGATAGGTTGCCGTAGTCTCCTTGCTAGCATTTTGACATTAATATTCATGAGGAATATTGTTCTTTAGTGGGTTTTTTTCTTTTTGAATCTTCCTGGTTTAGGGACTCTCATAATCTTTAACTGATTTCATTTACTCTGGTCCACCCTGCAGAGTGCTACCAGGCTAACGTTCCTAAAGCACAATTCTTATCATGGCATTCTCTCCTACTCAAAAACCTTTGGAGGCTCTCTAATATTTAAAAATCTAAATGCTTTATAATGTCCTCAATCTGTCATTCCAACTTTCCTTCCCTCTCTTTTCCTATGCATATTTGATGCACCAGTGAATTAAAAATACCACCCTTCTCCCTGCTCAAAAAAGTTTATTGCCATCCTACACTTCCTTTAACGTTCAGTTCAAATACCATTGCTTTTTTATGAAACCTTTTCCAAGTGTATGATTTTTGTTTGAAACCCTATAGAACTTTGTCTTTAGGATAAAATTATATTCTACCTAGTACTACAGTTTTGTGTATGTATCGCCTGCTCTCTCAACTAGATGATCAGCTCTTTGAAGTCAGGGATTGCGTCTTTGTATTACTTGGAGTGCTTAGCACAATGAATGTAGTCCAACTGTGTTATTATGGAAAGACTTCTGGACTGTGACCTTGGAACAAATTATCTAATCTGTCTGAGACTCAGTTTCCTCATCTGCAAAAATTTTTTCTTTGTTTTAGGGCCTAGACAATGGGGTATATACACATATCATCTCTACCTTCAAGGGTTCACACTCTTTGGAGGACTCATGTACACAAATTTTACCAAAATGCCCCCAATACATGTACACCAAACTTTCTGGACTACAGAGTGTATGAAGGAGAATAACATATTAAATAAGGTCAGGAAAGGTGTGCTGAAGTCAGATTATGAAGGGCTTTAAATGCCAAACTGGCTAGTTTGTATCTGATGCTTGAGCTGCCAGGGTTTACTGAGCAGGCAAATAATGGTCAGACCTGTCTTTCATGAATAACATTCTTGGAAGTTGTATGAAGATGAATTAGAGGAAAGGCATTTGAGGCAAGGACACAAATCAGGAGTCTATTGCAGTAGCAGGCAAAAGACCTTGAGGGCCTGGGTTTGGTGGCGGCTCCTGAGTGGAGAGAAGGGACGGAGGCAAGAGAGGCAGAGGTAGAAGTGACAAGGTCTACCAACTGGCTAGACAGATGTGCTGAGGTAGTGAGGAGTTCAGAAGAGAGCAACGACTGGGTGGAAGGAGGGGGAGAAAAGAATGAATTGATGTGAACGTGCTGAGTTTGAGATGCCTATGGGAAATCCAAAATGACATGTCCAGCAGGTGGAGAGCCTCGAGCTAGGGATATCCCAGGATTTGGAAGCCAGATCTGCAGAGAGATGAACTGGACCCAGGGGAGCTAAGGAAGATACCAAGCAAAAGAATACAAACATAAAACCATAACAGAGTATAACATGTAATGCATACTGTATGTTACTCCTACCTCAGAAGAGTTAAATGTGATAATAAATGGTGAACACTTCTTTTAAAAACTGATTTTAATGTTACATAGGTCACAGACATGGAATTATTGTGATTGTTCAGTAAATTTTGAAAAAACTGAAAATTTTGAATTACAAGTGCTTGAAAATCTGAGCATTAGGCTTCCACATAAGAAGGAACTTTTGTTGTCGTTTTTTTTACAAGCAGTTTCATCAAATATAGAAACACATATTGAGAAGACACTGACCTGTTTTATAAGATTTTGATCCAATGTTTCTACAGTAACCAAGCATTAACACGTGGAACACCTTCATAAACACTGTTTCTTTCCCTGGGAGGAAGGGGCTTTTGAAATTTCTGACTGCCATGCCCATAATTTTGAAGTATAATTAAAATAGCTGCTATTTTCCCTTTTCTCCCTCAAGGGCTTAGCAATCCCTTAATTACATGCACTTCATTCAAATAATTAACTTTTAAAACAATGCTTTAAACTGCTGATGAACAAAATTCTCTGGGTCCCTTTAGTCAGAAAATTAGCTACTGAAAGATCATTTAAACTATTAAATAGCTTCCCATACTTTACATCTGAATGCATTAAGCTGAGTTATATATTTAAAGTTTTGTACGCTTTCTTCCCCTCGCAGAATGAAATTATCGACACTACCGTAACAACTGAACTTGCTCCTGTAGAAAAAGAAATGGATACATAGCCTGTGTAGTTACAACTCATAATTCCGACACGAGGCCTCATAAAAGCTGCCCAAGTGACATCCTGGATGAAAGAAGATGCTCCAATCTGTTAGGCTAAACAATTCTGAGTTTCAATAAAATGCTTTTTCTGACATTAAGAAAAAATCCTTCATTATGTTCCTTGAAGTGAACTAGAGAAGACAGTCCAACTTGCTTCCTGGGACAAATTGTTCCACAGAGGGCTTCTGGTGAGGGAGGGAAGAAAGAGCCTTTTGTTTGGAGTTGAAGGCCCAGAGCTGAGCTCCCTATTCTGTCGGCAATCCATGCCAGTCCAGCAAAGCCTGTGTTTGGTGTCTTGATGTGCAAGGCACTGAGGAGGCACAGGAAATGTGGAAACAAGTCTCTGTGCCCTCAAAAGCCTTATATTTCCCTGGGAGGGAGAGGGATTAGGTGCACATCTCAAACTAGATATCCAGTAGGCACCTCACATACAGCAAGTTCAAACTATTCCTCCAGACTGCTCCCTTCTTCTAAACTTCCCTGTTTTTGTCACATGTGGAGCCATTCTTCCTCTCACCCAGGTTCACAGCTCCGGCACTGTCCTCATCTCCTCACTCCAAGTAACTTCCTTCTCCAAACCAACTTCCCAGAGTTGTCAAAGGGATTTTCCTAAAATACATGCTCTGACCACATCACTCCCCATTTTAATTCCAGTGGATTGCTATCACCTCAAATATAAACTCATTTTTGGGCAGCTAGGTAGCATGGCATAGTGAGTAAAGTCAGAAGACCTGAGGTCAAATTGAAGTCACTGAGTAGATTCGTGACCCTGGGGCAGTTTGCTTTAGTCTCCTCATCTGTAAAATGGGGTTAATAACAGCACTTACAGGATTGTTGTGAAGAGCAAATGAGATGTTTGTAAAGCACTCACACAGACCCCGGCACACAGTCGGCATTACATAAATGTCAGCTATCATAACGATTTTTGGCTTTCAAACTCTTTGCAATCCGGTCTTTAATCTCCCTTTCCAACGTTTTAAACCTTACTCTCCTTCCCGCACTCCATGCCCAGCTAATGTCACCTTCCTCCTGTATTCATATACGACACTCCATCGCCAATGTCTGCTTTTGTGCTGGCTTGTTCAGCATGCCTGGGATGAACTCTCCCCTCGCCTCCATTTGCTAAAAAGTTCTTGTTTCTTCCCAAATGCTTCCCAAGCATCACCCTAGCTGAGACCCAGAGAAGTTCAGTGATTTGCTTGAGGTCACAGAAGTAGCTAGTGGTAGAGCCAGGATTAGAACCCAGATCCTTTTCTGTTGCACCACGCTGCCTCCTTGTTAACTGCAGAGTTAAGTTTTAAATCATTCTATATGTTGAGTTTGTATTTAAGTAAAAATAGCTGAATGGCCGCCCTGAGAGTCTACTGAAAATGGATAAGCAATGAGCTCTCTATTCCTCTATATTACATACTTGACTTTTCCAAATGTGGCAGGCCCATGAACAAGGCAGACCTGTGGCACACCAGGGACTGGACTATTCACGGCAATCTTTTACTTGTTTTTTGTTTATCTTTCCCTCCCTTCATGGCTATCTTAAGAAAAAAGTTTTCATATGCCTAGAATGATACTTTCTGCAATAGGTTTCTATTTCAAAAACCTCTTCCTTAAACCAGCTCTAGGCTGGACTTTGTGGTACTTCATACATTAATTTACTGAAAGTGGGTCTTTGGAAAGTCCACACCATGCCAAACGACATTATTTTCACCCATCCCAGTCAGGGTTTATATACTAGTACTTACAAAGTCAGCAGGAAGGCGCAGCTTATATAGCTGTAAAATGGACTGTAGCAAACTGGACACTTGACTTGACACCAAGACCTCTTGGCCTAGTTTCATGTTGTCCATCACTTTCCTCTGGCTCGTAGCTACCTGGACGCTCCATTTATCTGTGTCTGCGATAATACAGATGGCTTCTGCTATTGGTTCATCTAGCACAGGATGCTGGAAAAGAGAATGGCAGAACGGGTCAGCAGCATTTCTGAATGGCATCTGCACCCTACCATGCGCTTCATTTGGATGTCTGTCTCAGAAACAAACTACGGAAGCCAAGAGAGTCCTACATTTTCAGTGACAGAAAAGACGATCGCTGTAACTATTTGGCAAAAATTCCAGAGGAATACATAGGGAAATGAGTTCCTAATGCTAATATTTGTTGAGTGAACTTTCCCTACAAGAAAAGATACAAGTAAGAGAGAACTTTAGTCCTCACTCAATGACCACAGACAACTTACTGCAGTCATCTGTGTACTTGTTATCCACCAACATGGGTAATCAAAGAAAATGACCGAATGGAGACAGGAGATTTGTTTGGTGTGCTACTTAAGATGTCAAATGAAAATGAAGGATGAACACTTCTGCAGTGTGACAGAGGCAGCCAGGTGGTATGGTACAGCGCTGGGCCCGGAGTCAGGAAGACCTGAGTTCAAATTAGACCTCAAGACCCTTACAAGCTGTACAACCAACCCTGGGCAAGGCATTTAATTTCTGTTTGCCCCACTCTCCTAGACTGTAAAATGGGGATGAAGAACAGCACCTAATTCTCAAAGTTGTGAATATTTGTAAAATGCCTAGCACATAGTAGGTGCTTCATACATGCTTGTTTCCTTCCTTCCTAATATACTGGAAGATTGAGCACACCTAGAATCACAGTAACTAGCATTTTTATGGTAGTTTAAAGTTTGCAAAATCCTTAAAATACATTGTCTCATTTAAACCTCACAATGGCCTTGCGAAAGAGGCACTACAGTGCCATTTTAGAGATGAGGAAACTCAAGAGAATTGAAGTGATTGTCCATGATCATAAGATGCTGCTTTCTCAACAATCTGAATATTTTTCCCTGGAGAAATAAACATTTAAGTGAGTAAAATACCAGATTTTCATCCTCTTGCTATTTCAGATACACGCAGAGGCTGAAGAGGCAAAAAGAGAGCCCCCCGCCGGGGCTTGCTCAAGCAGGTTCTGGCCACCAAGCCCTTGTACCCCTCATCATCTCACTACTAGGGCACGGGTAACATAAATTGTAAAGCCAAGGTGCAGAAAGGGCAGTACACAACCTCTATATGTTTTTAATAATTAAAGTGGGTTCAGTTTTCCATGGTAGGTTTGTTCAGTAACACTTTCTATTCTCTACAAATGAGAAAGCAGATACCTACTCAGCATTGGTTAAAAGTCTGTCACAGCTCAGGAAGATGGAGTATTCATCCCTGAACATGAAATAGCCACAACTTGTTGGTGACTAATTTTTCCTACACTGGTTGTGCCTTCTCCATTCAAGGAGGCAGTAGTCAAATAAAGCCAAAAGATTCAGCATTCACTTTCGGCACGTATTTGTACAATTTTACATTGAAGGAAAGAAGTCACTTAATGAAGCAAGTTCTTGAACACATGGATCATTTTATGGACTCATTAAATGAGCTACACAGATTTTTCTTATACTTCCCTCCCTCTAAAATGACAACCACAGAAACACCTCCCCACCCCATCATGACTGATTTCCCGTTACAAATCTGCACAAGTTCTTCTCAAGTGATAATGTATGCCATAATGCATTCACAAGAGGATGGTGACACTATGTCCTCAGTCAACATGGACCTTACCTATTAAAGAATGTGGTTGAACTTTATAAAGCTTCTGTTCTAATTGCCATCACTCCCTCTTCCTTTCCCTTTCTTTGTTACATATTCAAAGTATGCTAGGCACTGTGAAGAATTAGGGGGAGGGAGCTCAGTGTATTCAAGACTATTCTGGGCATATGGGATTCACAAATCAACAAACATCTATCAAGCACCTACTATATGTCAAGCACTCATTGGATATCCTGTAGAAGATGAAAGTATCTACAGCCAGGAGAATACAACAAAAAGGACTCAATTAGAAAAACTAAATGAAGTTAGGAAAGGTGAAATCTTTGATGGAGATGGAATGGCAGAGGGCCTAAAATCCAAGGAGGTATAACCTGATACAGAACGGATCAGGCAAGAATGGATGAGAAGGAAAACCAATCCAAAATGTAACAGCATCACAGATTAGAACTGAGTGTGACCACTGAAGTTATCTAGTTCAACCCTCTCATTCTACAGATGAGAAAACTGAGACCTGAAGTAAATTAATATGCTCAAGACCACACAACTACTAAGGTCCAAGGTCACCAAATCCAGTCTTGATTCACAAATAAAAAAACCACAAGACCCAGAAAGGTGTGACATGCCCAAGGTCACACAGTCAATAAGGGACAAAGGACAAAGTCAGGATCCAAATGCTTAAACCCAATCCCTGGCTCTTTCCCACAGAGTCATTCTGCCTCTCAAATAAGGCTAAACATAAAAATGAATGAATCAAGATCCTTGTCCTAAAAACATGCCATGAAATTTCCATGAAGACAGACTCCAGAAACTGGAAAAGAACCTCATTTCAACTCATTTACAGGTGAGCACCTTTAAAGGAAACTCCATCAGGAGTTACCCAACCTCAGGTGACAACATTTGCCATGTGGATTCCATGAGTTCTGAACAGCATCCAAGACACAACCTCTGTCATAGCTAAGTGTTCTCCAGGGAGGAGGGGGAGGAGGAAGGGCAGCCAGGCTGCTGCCCAGCTCTTCAGGATGATATGGGATCTCTTGATAGGAAGGCCTAAAGGTTCGCTAACAGTGCACTCACAATGAGTGCACTCATCTACAGGCAGTATCTATTTTAGGCACAAAGTCCAAAAGAATTTCCCAGGATCAGAAATCATAGGATCCAGAGATCTTAGAGCTGAAAGGGACCTTGGAGACCATCTTATCCCAGCCTTTCATTTTACAAGATGAAGAAAGTGATGCCCAGAAAAGAAGACTGATTTGTCCCAGTTCACACAGCCTCTAAGTGGCAGAGGCAGGACTCAAACCCAAGGCTTAGGGAGAGACACTACAGGCTTTAAGCCTTTACTACACCTTGCTCTATTTCTCACGTTGTCACAAGGCTTCACGCAGTTCTGAAACCGCAGCAGGTGCCTAATAAGTAGATATCTGACTGACCCAAGGATAGACAAGGGTGGGAAGGGCCAAAAGAACAAAAGAAAAGCAGCTGGGTATGAGATAGAGATAATGACTAAACAAATGGGAGACCAGATAAAAGCTGTACAGAGGGGAACGTCTTAAGCAAGGCCTGACACTCCCCAGACAGAGCTTTAAGATCAGCACCTAATTAGGGCTCATTCTTGTGACCTCCCAGGTTTCTAAAGTGTGTCACTGAGGAAAATAAACTCAACTATTATGGGTTGGGTACACTTAAAACACCATTCTCACTACCAAGAAAATGAGTTGAAAATTAAAAAGAACTAGAGGAATGCTTCCATCGGCCTCCTCTTCTAGAGAAGATGTAAGGCAAGACATGAACAAGAATGAGACAGGACAAAAAGTGTGTGGGAGTGAGGAAAGTGCTAGATTGGGACAGGATCAGACTGGGCTCTGCTATTTATCACTTTTCCACCTTGAGTACTTCACTCCATCTTCTCAGGTCTTCGTTTTCTTATCTGTAAAATGAAGAGGGCAGCTAGGAAATACCTGGGCTTGGAGTCAGGAAGATTTATCTTCTCAAGTTCAAATCTGACCTCAGATGTTCTGTGTGACCCTGGGCAAGTCATTTAACCCTGTTTGTTTCAGTCCTTAATCTGTACAATGAGCTGGAGAAGAAAATGGCAAAACATTTCTGCCAGGAAAACCCAAATGGGATCACAAAGAGTTAGAGACAACTGAAAATGACTCAACAACAAAAGGAAGAAGGCTGGAGAAAACTGTCTCTAAGATCCCTTCTGGCTCTAAATCCTGTGGCAAGGATTAGAGGTATACTCACAAAAAAGAAAACATTTTGGCTAATCCATCTCAGAGGTAAGTCAGAATTTTTAAAATTTCAGGATCCAGAAAAGGATGCTAGGGTTTGCCACAAAAACACAAACATTTGGCCTTCCCTACCTCCCATCCCCAATACATACACCTCATTCTCACCCACCCCCATGATTCTAACTATTAGAAATTCCTGAAAGGGAATTTCTCCCTTAAGGCATGGGTCTCCTCACAAGGAATTGTCTAAAACTGTGGCCAGGGCTCCTTATCAATGCAAAGAACTTCAAAGAGGGAACCTTTCATTTTTGTGGCTTGTCTGTAGAAGTGATTTAATGGTGAAACCTGCCAAGCAGACTCTGGGTCCGTTCACACATTTACCATTCAGTAACGAGGACCTGGGAGCAGGCTGCCTTTGCGTGTTCATTTCTCTCCTCAGGGGATATAGTCAGGACACTGGACTGAAAGGCTTAAAACAAACACGACTGGATAATAATTGCTTGTTGAAAGGCCCCTGCCAGATGTGTCCCCATCCGGTCTAAAGATAACCTTATTTAAAGGGAAAAAAAGGGCGGGCCTTGGTATTGCCTAGGGTCTGAAACCCAGGCTCCAACTGGTCACCGTCTGCCAGGGAGCCTAAAAATATTACTACTACCACCTAAACACCATCTTCCCTCAGACCTTGGTGGAAACAGTTGTCCAGGATCCTGAAACTAAGAGCCTTGGAAATATTGATGCTTCCAGGTCACTGTCTGCAGTTGCCATACTGGGAAGCAAACCCTGTGAAGATGCAATCTGGCCACTGCTCCGGCAGGTGCTACAGTCACACCTGCAGAAGATCCAGAAAAGAAAGTCATCTCTTCCAAAGTCCTCGGCAGTGTCCAATGATTTTGCAAAGTACTTCATATAACATACCTGATTTGAGGCTCAGAACTGTGAGGGTCAAGTGCTGTTATACCCCCATCATACAGTAAGTCTCACAGAGGGTGACTTGCTTAGGATCAAATAACCAGTGTGTGTCAGAAGAAGTATTTGTGCTCATAAATTCCTGACCCCGACCCTATACCATGCTGCCTCGATGAAACAGAGCCAGAAGAGCAGGTTTATACAATTCCTCTCTTTTTGACTAAATATTACTAATGGTTCCATCATTACCTTTACTTAAAATTTTAAAAAATGACAACCCCTCACTGTCATTCTCTAAGTGTTCTGATATGTGAGAGGCAAATAATGTGTGAGGTACAAAGTAAGTTAGGTCAAATGTAGAATGTCAGAAACAATGGCTTTCAGTCTATTTTAATCTGGTTGACAGAGATTGTGGTTACTATTATTTATTCTCTTTTTACAGATAAGAAAACTGAGACTGGGTGAGGTAAAGGACTTACCAAGGTCATAGAGTAAGGAAATGTTTGATACAGGATTCTGACTCACGGCATCCTGACTCCTAGGCTAGTGGTTTTGATACTATGTCACCTAACTGCTAAAGTTCAAAGTTTTCTTTTTTTCCCCTCCTCCCCCCATTAAATCAATATTAAAGAAGGTCATGGCTTACGATGTTTAAGAAACAAGACTTTCTTTTATTAACATTTTTTCCTAAAAATAGAGAAAGTCAATTTTTTAAAAGCACTTAAAAAAGGAGAACAGAGGAGTCAGCAGCTACTCACGTCAGACTCCTGACCAGCAGACCAGGATGGCCAATCCAGAGGAAAGGAAACCGAGGCCAGCCGAATGAGTTATTGCTGAATCCTTGCTGACTATTCCTGTCACAGCTAAGTCAAGCTCCTTTTGTTAACTGTAAATGGTCTGTGAATGTCTCATTTTGCTCCAGTTCTGAATCTATAACACTAGATGGGTCTGCCTGACCTACCATAACATCCCAGGAACTTTCCAAGTTCAATCACTCATTCTTTGCATTTTTGTTATGTCCAGTTACCTCACGTACACTACCCTTTGGCACTTTTATAGAATATATATTGCCTTTAAACATTGTAGTTTGATGTAGCTTCTTTTTCCTTATTGAAAGAATGCTGGTTTTTCTGGGGCATGGGAGGTAAATTGGGGTTAAGTAATTTGCCCAGGGGTCCCACAGCTAGTAAGTGTATGAGGCCATATTTGAACTCAGGTCCTCCTGATTCCAGGGCCAATGCTCTATCCACTGTACCACTTAGCTAGGGCACTTAAAAAGTTTCTAATGAGAATATAATTCCATTCCCTGTTATCAGAGAGCCTTGACATGATAGGTTGCCCTTCTTGCTCACACCTAAGTGTATCTGTGTGCTCTCAGTCTGGGATGTTCCTCAGGCAAGTAATCTTCACTGCCACCTGAAGATGACTGCCAGTCTCCTGTCAAAACTTCTTTCCTCAAGATATCTTCCCAGGATTCTGTCTATGAAGACAGAGGGAAAGTGTCAATTCCAGTGGGGAACTTCTCTGATCTGGCATGGCTGAGAGGGAAGAGGCAGGGCCTTGAATGTGGAAGGCTGGGTCTCCCACAGGCTAGGATCCAACTAACAGGGAGAAGGAGAGAGGGAGAAAGGGAGAGACGGAGAGATGGGGAGAGGGAGGGGAGGTGTGGAAACATTGTCCACAGAACCTGGGGAAAGATGCCAAGGGGCAATGAGATCCAGGTGACAACATGAAAACGAGCAGAAGGACAGAGCTAAGTTAAGAGTTAAGATCTTTAAAGGGAGGCTGAAAGACAACTTAAGAGACGTTAAAGATAGGATTCTCTGTCAGGTACCAGGTGGACTACGCCTCCTAAGGCCTCTTTCAAGTCTCAGTTTCTGTGCTGCTGGCTCTAGACTGATCGTGAAGGGCCTACAGCAGTTTGTTCTACTTGATTAGTGGGGAGTGTGTGTGGTTTCATAGGGATGGGGCTCTATGGCAAATGAAGCCCCACCATCCTGATGGGCCAACTAGTATAGGTGGTGCTAGATCATTTCCCCAAATACTCACCATACAATACCGGGTCACTTCAGCCTCACCGCAACTCTGTAGGAGAGGCACTGTTAGCCACATTTGAAGGATAAGGGAACTGGAGCTCCAGAGTTGAGAAATGTGTTCTCTAGTCACACAGTTGTTAAGTGTCTGAGGGGGGACTGATATTTGGGGCTTCCTGACTCTAAGTGGAAGATTTTTTTTGCCTACTGGCACACATCTCCTCACATACATAGCACTTTAAAGCCTTGAAGAAATGACTACAACAGATATCACTGTCCCCACTTTACAGAGGAGGAAAACAAGGCTCAGCAAAATTAAGTGACATACCAGAGCTCACTGTAAGTAATGAGAGCAAGTAAGCGTGGGAGCAAGGTCTTGAACTCAGCTCTCCTGAGGCCCAGATCCCTCACTGCCACCTGAGATATCAAGAAGACACTTCCTTCTGCTTGGCTGCCTAGATCCATGACTGCTTCTCAAAGAGATATCAAAGAGCACCCAGCACAGGAATCAGCAGTGACAAACCCAGTTGGCAAATGAACCCCAGCAAGGAAGGGAGTGATTTATGGCAGCACTAATTAGAAGTGCCTCCTGGCTTCTTTGCTTTTCTCTGCATTACTCTGGATAGTCAAGCATGAGTTCCTTTGGCTACATGAGTTGCATTTAATCATTCTTTACAAGATAGTTCTGGGGAGTCAAATAACTTCATTAAGGTGAACTTAAATAAATGGATGCTATGTGACAGAATACCTTTCAATGGCAATCCCCATTGCTTTAGCACCATGACTTAATAATATTAGCTCTTATAGGATTGCAAAAAAGAGGTCTTAATTAGCCACACAAAGAATAGGAGATGATTAATGCAGTCACCTTCACCTTCACAGCATCCCCTCTTCTCCATTCCAAGTGCTCACTTCCTTTTATCTGTTCTGTTGCCCCTTAGGGGAGACCACTTCACCTACAAGCCTCTGAATCATTGCTTCTAGCGTGTTTCTCTAAGATTTTAAAGGCTGTGTTCTTTGGCCAACTTGCCTCCCCTCTGGATGGCAGAGAGCCAGGTACAAGAGAGAAGTCTGCAGAGATACTGGACTGCAAAACACTAGGCCTTTGGTTAAAAAAACAGGTTGACAGGAATCTCCCAAAACCCCAACCTTCCCCTCAAATTTCCCCAAAACTGTGAATCATGCAAGGTCCTCAAATACACTCTTCAGTTAATTTATTCAAATTAAAAACGATGATTTTTAAACATTCTATTTCCTAAGAGTCTCCTTCACAGACAGCTGATTGAAGGGGAGACAAAGTACAGTAGAAAGAGTCTGGGGATCGAGTCCAGGCTGAGACTTGGGTTCAGATTCCATCTCTACCTCTGTGCCCTCAGTTTCTTCAACTACAAATGAGAGGCATTAGACTAGATGACCTTGAAGATCTTTTCCAACTCTCAACAATCCTCTGAGATTTATCTCCCATTTACACTGCTTATATTTTGTATATCCACAGTTGTCTGCACGTTGTCTCCCACATTAGAAAGTCAGCTCTTTATTAGAAGAAACCATGTTTTTGCCCTTCTTTGTATCCTAGCTTAGACTGGTGCCTGGCACATAGCACATGCATTATAATGCTTACTGACTCACTGACAATAACAATTTACAAATGCGTTGAGGATGGGGGCCCTTTGTCTACAGTGTATGACTTCAGGGACCTAAATATACCATACTCTCCACTTTGAACTGCTCTAACATAATCTGAAATTCTGCTATTAAAGAGTTTCTTCTTCTAGGTTCATGCTTACCTCTGAACATTCTTAATTAAAATGCCACTCCTCTTTGAACAAGCAAGCAATTAAAAAGATAAGATGTAACCAGTTAGTAACCTTAGTGTTAAATAATTTAACTTCTGTTCAACTAGCAGATTAAAATTAGGGTTCTGAGGTAACAGGATTTTTAATGAGGTCAGAAGGGGGAGGGCACTTTGGGGGAGGACAGTACAGGAGGCAACTGGGAAAAAGAGGGCACAGTAACGGGGCACTGAACACCTGAAGGTGGACTTTAGGTCTAAGAAAGCTGTTCCCTTTCTACATCCACATGCTCCACACTTCTACATAGGGCTGGTCTCAAATCCTATATGATGTAGATGGCATCCTCTGTGAAACAGTTTAGAGGTCAGTAAGATCCTGGGAGACAAAATATAGAGACTTTTAAAAAGGTTCATAGGATGTTTATTGGGCTAAGAGCTAGAAAGCGGTGACTTAAGACATGACCTATTTAGTCCAGAGGTTTGAATGTGGAACTCACAACACTCAAGTGTAGTCCCAAACCAGACTAAAGTGTAATTGGGAAATATTTAACAAAAGAAATAAAAATACAATAAAACATATATAATGGATCCTTATTTATGATTTAGTGGCCCCGGTCTTTTCTTTTTGAGTCTGAAATCACTGATTGCAGTTCAACTTTCATTCATTTTGTAAATGAGGAAATTTAAGCCCTGATGTACCCAAAATTACATAGAGAGTTAAGAAGCACAGCCAGGTTAAATCCAGGTTAAATCTCTTTCTCAAACTATAGACTGAGAGTTCTTTTTTGCCATATTACAATGGTGTACATGACCAAAAAAGGCCCATGGTACACTGAGTTGAATTTAAAAATCAGGGACAGGGTAAATGGCTTATTGCAAGAGAAAGAGGCAAAGATTCTGGACTCTATGAATGTTTAGTGGGTAATAATGCTCATGAAGTTTAGGAAAACATAGTTAATATGTATGTGTCCACATTGTATCCATGTGCCCACATGAAGCAGGAAATTCATTCTTCTTGGATCCTATAAGTTCCATTTTTTATTTCTTATAGATATGAAGATTGAAGAACAACCCATGTAAGGCAGGGCTTGGGTGAACTTTCTGCCCAAAGTGGTCAAATGCTAGAGGCCGAATCATCGATTTGAAGTTAGAAAGGATTTTTGGAGTCATCTAGTTCAAGCTCTTCTTATCAATGAAGTTGAGTCTTAAAGAAGTTGAGTGACTTGCCCAAAGGTACACAGATAAGTAACTGACAAAGTTGAGATTTGAACACAGGTCTTCTGCCTCTGGATCCAAGGATCTTTCCACTGTACCATACTGTAAGATGTGGGGGGTTTTTGTTCGTTTGTTTGTTTTAACAGAACATCATCTCTGCCATCAATTCCACTATCTTGGCGCCCAGAACAAAGATTCTTTACCTGGAATCCTTAAACTTTTTAAAAAATATTATTTTTGTATATACAGTATTCCAATAGAATTTGTTTCCTCTGTAATCCTATGTGTTTAATTTTGTACATTTAAATATTCTGAGAAGGGGTCCCTAATCTTAGCCAGACTGCCAATGAGGTCTATGATCCATGCAAAAGTTAAGAAATCCCTGAGTTAGACTCAATTTATTAGGATGGGTTTCGGGTCTTTCTTTTATATATTGCTAAGACCAGGAAAAATTTAGGTTATTAAAAAAAAAAAACAACAATTATTAAGGGTTGTACTGTAACAGAAATTGAGTCGACTGCCAAAGGGACCTTCTTATATGGCTCTGGGACTCAATTAACTGAGTTAAAAACAAGGAGGATGACAACATAAATGAATGAAGGAATGCCCATGACATCTCGGTCCAGCTTCACTTCACTCCCTGGAGTTCTCATCAGCCATCATGATCCTTTAAATGTACACCTTTTGTAGCTCTCCCTCCCTACCCCTATCTTCCAGTTTGGGAACTATAATCAACAACTCTGTCATTGCTCCAGATAAGATTGTATCAACCGACTTCCACCCACCATTCCCGTAACTTCCCAAACCAAATTATCCCCTCCTGGGTCACCACTTCCCTACATCTGTATCTAAGTTCCCGGAGGAAAAGAACTGTTTTCATTTTTGCTGCTACGTCCACAGCTGGCACATAAGTGCATTTTAAGTGTTTTTCATTCATCTATTCATTCCCTACACAGGATTTACAAGAATACATGGATAAGAATTACATAGTATGAAAAAAAAGGATGGATGGGAAGTGATTTGCACCAGTGGATGGAGCACCCATACAATGAGACCCCCTCAGAGTAAGGGACACACAGGAATAGGAATGGGTAATGATTAATGCTCTAATGAAGAAGAGTGGTATGTGAACCAAAGCACTTTCATCACTCATTGTCTGGCATGCAAAATTAACAAAAACAAAAAACAAAAAGTTGTTATACCAAGCAAGTTCAGTCTGGAAACCTTCCTTTCTAACACTATTGATTTTAAAGATTTTGATTGCCCTAAAGCCCTCTAACATTTGTGCTTCAATTACTAAAAGAGTCATCATTTAAGCTGCGGCTGTTCAGTCGTTTTTCAACTTTTTGTGGCCCAGTTTGGAGTTTTTTTGGCAAAAATAATGGAATGGTTTGTCATTTTATTCTCCAGTTCATTTAACAGATAAGGAAACTGAAGTCAACAGGGTGAAATGACTTGCCCAGGGTCACAGAGCTAATAAGTTTCTGAGGCTGGATTTGAACACAGGAAGATGCATCTTTCTGGCTCCAGGCCCAGCACTCTGGGCACTACGGCACCACCTCGCTGCCCTCACTTAATATTATGAGCTTCAGTGATATATATGCAGCATATAGACTCCAAAGAGGTCAAAGGCAGTGTTTTCTGTCTTTGGGGGGTAGTAAGGAACTGGAAATGAAGGGGGTCCTCATCAACTGGATAATAAACAAACTATCATATATGTTTATCATGGAATATTATTGTGCCAAAAGAAAACAAAAGAACAGGTTCGAAAAACAAAGACCTGGGAAGATTTGTATAAAATGATGTAAGGTGAAATGAACAGAACTAGGGGAAAAATACAGACAATATACGTTATAATGTTATAACATGTTAAAATGATAACACAAAATAAAACAACATCTGCAGAAGGCTAAAGAACTATGAGGAGCCAAAGGACAAACCATGCTCCTGAAGACAAATGATGGTCACGTATCCATCTACTGACAGAGGACTATTATTACACAGGAGCAGGGCAACATTCTTAGTCTGGGGTCCATGACCATGCATTTCTTAATATTCTGATGACTGCCCTGCACTTTAACTGGACTCCTTTGTCATCCTATGTATTCTGCTTGTGTACTGACAAGCATTCTGACAAAGGTATGACAAAGGTAGGCTCTGCTAATGCAAGGGCTCCATGACACAATAAAGATTAGGAACTCCTGGTTTGGAGGGAGGAAACAAGATGTCCACTTACAGACACAGTCAATGCATCTGTTTTGTTTTAATTTAATTATTCATTACAAGAGAGAACTTTTATTTGGTGGAATAGAGAAGGTGGCTGTGATAGTGTTGTAAGAAAAGCATCAATGAAATTTTAAAATATATAAAAGACTGAAGAAGTTCAAAGGGCAAAGAGACAAGTAGGATATTGTTGGTGCTATCACATTAAATTTCATATGTATTTTTTAAAAAGAAGCCAGATATGAGAGATTCACAGTTTGCTAGAATTTTCTTTTCCTATTTTTCTTTGTACATGGAAACATCAATGTTTGTTAAGTTCAAAGTTAGAAAAGAAAAAGAAAAGTCCTGCAAACCCATGGAGATCTGGGTTTGTTCTTCTGGCTTGATTACAAGGAATGGCTTAATTACTTCGGGTCTTTGTGAGCACATCATAGGCAGGCCTTTAGAGCTCCTTCTACTGTGGGATGCCACGAGTGCCACTTCCCTTGTGATATTTCTGGAGTTCAAACTGTTCACGCTCTTAAGATTCAATACAAAAGGCTGACATCTCCAGAGGTTACTCATTTTACAGATAACTGTGCAAATGCCTCAGCCACTGGGAAGGGAGGTTTTGCACACATGCAATGCTCATCTGGAGGAAAAGAGCCTCTGGATATGCTTTGTCAGATATGAAGGATGAAGGAAAAGTGGTCACTTATGTCCCTCAGGCACATCTTCCCTGGGGCCACAGTATACGAACAAGTCAGGAGGGCAGTAAGTGGATTTTCATGCCCTTTGCACAGACTCGAGAGGCAAAGGCAATACTAAGTTTTGCCATCCTCATACCCATGGAGGTTCTCCTTTTGCCCCTCTATTTTTCACATTCACACTCCCTGCCCATGCCAGCAACTTACAGTAGGGAGAAGACAATGTCTTTGCAGTCAAAAGGTTGAGTTCAATTCCAGTCCTCCACCTACAGCCTGTGTGACCACAGGCCCATTACTTAACTTCTATGAACCTATTTCCTACTCTGTAAAATGGAGATCACACTTAGCAGTCAATCATATTGAGTTGTGAGGAAACAAACCCACTGTAAAACTTAAGAATACTATATAAATCCAAGCTACTCTTACTAGAAAAGAGAGACACAGAATACCAGGGAAGATGTTGAGTGCCGTCCCCAGGGTCATTGTTTGTCTAAGAGTCACAGATACAGAAGATACAGAAGTCTTTTACCATATAAGAGAAGGGAGAAACAGCACACAAAGGGACAACAGGCACAAAGCAAGCTAAATATTATTTTTACTAAGCTAATGTCATTCAGCTGTGTAATCTTGCTGGGCAGCAAAAGTTAACAGTTTAAGAAGTGAGTGACAGCTGGTATCTGGGCTAAGTAAAAACATGTGACTAAATACTGCAAGAACAGAAAAACAGAGATACATGAAAGACACCAAAAACCAAAAGGAGAGTATATCAGTAATCAGGCCAGAAGTACCAGCAGGGAAACAAGGCGGGGGTACATTTTCAGGAAGCCAAAGAAAGGGCTTGTCAGCTGTGAACTTCACAAGGGGCTGGCTTGTAGCTGACTAATGAGAACACTGTCCTTGGACAGGGTGAGGAGACACGAACTAGCTCAGTCACTAGCACAGGAGCAGTGAATGTAGCACAGCTCCAAACAAAGTAAAGTCCACATTTCAGTTTTGTCCCAGGCTTAGCCACTTCAGTCCATTCCTCCATTCTGCCACTAATATGATTTTCCTAAACCACAAGTCCGATCATATCACTTCCCCCACCTCTACTCAATAAACACCATTGGCTCCCTATTGCCTCCAAGATCAAATACAAAATGCTGTTTAGCACTCAAAGCCTGGCATAACCTAGGCCCATCCCCCACCCCCCACCCCTCACTCCCACCTTTCTAGTCTTCTTTCACCTTACTTTCCAACATGTACTCCTCAATCTAGCGACACTGGCCTCCGGGTTATTCCATGAACAAGACCCTCTATTTCTCAGCACTGGGGAAGCAATACTCCATACCTGGAATTCCTTCCTTTCTCCACTCTGACTACCAACCTCCCTGGCGTCCTTTAAGCCCCAACTAAAATCCCACCTTCTCCAGCAAGTCTTCCCCAACCCCTCTTAATTCCAGTGCCTTTCTTCTGTTAATCCCTTCCTATTTATCCTGTATATAGCTTGCTTTGCATACATTTGTTTGCATGCTGTCTCCCCCATTAGATTGTGAGTTCTTTGAAGGTATGGGTTGTATTTTACCTCTTTTTGTATATGTACTGCTTAGCACAGTCCTAGAACATAGCAGGCACTTAATAAATGTTAGATAACTGATTGGATAGCAGAAGATAATAAACGCTTATTGGATTAGATCTGTGCTGTTTTAACATTTTAAACAAATACCCAGATAAAGGCATGTTTATCAAATATATAGATGGCACAAATTGAGATGGATAGGTTAACAGACCAGATGACAGCTGAAATCCAAAAAAACCTTAAGAGGCTAGAGCTCAGGGCTGGATCTAACAAAATGAAACTCAGTAGGAATAATATAAAGTCTCACATGCTGGGTCCAAGCAATCAGCTACATGAGTAAAGCTGGGAGAAAAGCATGATAGACAACAATTTGTCTAAAAAAAAAAACCAAAAACTGAGGGGGTCATGAATCAGTGGTTTAATAAAACAAACAAAAAAGCTAATGCAATTTTCAGCTACATTAAGTGAAGAATAACTTCCAGGAATAAGAAAGTGACAGTTCTTCTGTACAGCACTCAATCAGATTGCACACGAAATACTATTCAATTCTGGGAGCAGAGCTTAGGAAGGTTATGACAAACTGAAGGGCCAGCCCACAGAAAAGGACATTCAGAACTGAAGATGGGTAAAAGAGGTCACAGACTGAGAGTTGTAAGGGACTATGGAGGTCAAGTCCAATCCATTCTTTTTACAGATGAGGAAACAAAGGCCCAGAGCAGTTTCTGTTAGCAGCAGTCTCCAAGGCAGTCTCACGCTTTCACCCTGCTACTACTCTCCCATCCAGTGACAAAGCCCTTCTACCTGTGTCACAAACAAGAGGCTCCATCTCGGCTCTGGGAGTTTTCTCTGATACCCATGCCCAGAATGGTCTCTTTCCTCAACCCCACCTCCAGGTTTCCCTGGTTTCCTTCAAGTGCCAGCTGAAACCCCTTGATAGGAAGACTGTCCTAATGCCTCCCCTCAGGGTTAATGACTGCCTATTTAACTTGTATGTTGCCTGTTGTCTTTTCCAGGACATCATGAACTCCTCAAGGCAGGGACTGACTTTTGTCTTTGCTTATATCCCCAGCACTTAGCACAGTGCCTGGTCCACAGGATAAATGCTTACTGTCTGGCTGACTGATCCAAGGTCTTCTGACTTCAGGTCTCCACCTATATCCATCCTTCCTTTTGTCTCTGCTGAAAGGCTTTGAGTACATGCCATGAGGAGAAGTGGAAGGGAATGGGGATTAGTCTAGTGAAGAGGAGACTCAGGGGAAACATGATAGCTATCCTTAAACACCTGAAGCAGTCAAGTACAAGAGGGATTATACTTGAACCAGTCATGTGGAAGGACTTCCTGTTTGTCCCTAGAGGGGAGAACCACAAAGCAATGGATAGAAGTTGCAGAACAAAATAAAAATCAAAGGTAGGCTTTGTGTCAGAAAAACTGTCTAACAATCAGAGTGATCCAAAGGAAGAATGACCTGCTTTGAGATAGCCAAGTAGTTCTGGAACGGGGCCATACTGAACTAGGCCCTTAAGCAGACGTTGACTGACCACTTACAGGGAATGTAGGGACAGGATTACTGCGCACACATGGGTTGGACTAGACAGCCCTTAAGGTCACTTGAGGTCACTTTAGAATTCTGGAATACCCAAAGTCTAACACGCCATACACAATAAGGCTTTTTGACTGGCTGAGAATGGGTAAGCCTGGGACAAAGGACACTTCAAGGTCAATCCAGTGTACCCAAGTGGGTGAAGCCTCTATATCATGCTTTACACTTGGCCTGGAGAACATTAGAAGCTTAGGTGTCATTTAGCTGAGGACGAGGCAGATATTTCTATAAGTGTCTTTCAATTACTTCATTATGCTATATTATTTCTGTACTTACATATACCTTTTTCCTTTATAAATAATCTGGAGGCAGTGCTGGGGTCTGACAAGAAGAATGAGGAGCAGAGCTCAGGTTTAGCTCAGGGACTTGGGAAAGTGCAAAAGGCTCAGTGTCTTCAGTTGGGGTTCAGTGATCAAGTCAGTCTGACTTTGGGGCTAAACACAACCCTAGCTGGTGGTCCAGAGAGCTAATGGATTTGGGTTATACCCAATATAGGATCATAGATTTAAGAGCTGGAAGAAACCCTAGAGGTAATGTAGGCAAACCCTTTCACGTTACAGATAAGAAAATTGAGGACCAGAAATGTGAGGGGACTTGCCCTAGGTCAAAATAAGCAATAGAGCTGGAATTGGAACTCAAGTCCTCTGAATACAAAGCCATCCCTCTTTCTCTCTATGGCTTGCCCTCTTCAGGTAAGGCTGTGATGAGCTACCAGTTCTAGATCTGTTTTAACAAGTAATTACTTCACTCTCTCCCCTTCTCCTGAATCAAGAAAGGAAATACAAACAAGTAGATACATCAAAGTTCACACTATCTTAAAATCCATATTTATTCAACCACAGGCATGGTTCACTTCCAAATTTCATCACAGACAACCTCTCTCTCTTTGCAGATGATAATTAAATTAATACAACTGGCTGGGAATGAGGTAGTAGACAATGTATGTACGAGAGAGAATAAGAGGAAAGGGAAATTCTTCCTACAACAAAAAACTTAGGATTTCAATCTTGCAATAAAAGAAGTAGCTCTCACTGAATATAAATCCATTGTTTTCCATTAACCTTGCACAGACAAATGGTTAGTTTCACAACTGTCATAAAGTTATTGAGTTTTGAAGGACTTGGGAACTCATTAGCCCCTAGGTACTTCCATGCTGGACCTAGAATGAGTAAAACCTCAGTTCAATTCCCCACTTACACACTCACTAACAGTGTGACCCTGGGCAAGTCATTTAACCATTTAACCATTATCATTTGTAAAATGTAGACTATAACAACGCCCACCTCAAAGGGTTGTGGGGATCCACTGAATTAATGTTTATAAAGTGCTTTGCAAACATTAAAGCACTGTATAAATGTGAGCTACCATCATTTCTATTATTGTGGCTAATATACAATTAGCCTCTCTCGGCCTCCGCTTCCTCATTTGGCAAATGTAGATAATAGTAGTACCTACCTAACAGGCTTGTGAGGATCCCCATGAGCCAATATATATAACACACTTTGCAGACCTTAAAGTGCTACATAATTGCCAGCTATTGTATTATTCTTATGTGCTCAACATGATTTGCACAAGTTTTTTGAGCCTAAGTTCTAATTTCATTGTGTGAAATTAAACATACCTGAAGAAAAACGAACTTTAAAAAAAAATAAGATGTTACTAATGCCTTTCTTTGCACCAGCTATTTTCCAAGTATGTCTATCCATCTGTCTGTCTCTCTCACTCTCACACACACACATATGTCTTTTAATAAAGAAAAATACAGTTAAGCAAAACCAAAACATATTCACTTTGGATACCCCTGGATTACAGGGTTTCCAATTGAGAGCAAAACCATTGGGGGATATTTTACAGCTCTGCTATGGAGAATTATTTCACCAACTACTTAAAATTCTTGATGGAATCCAACTATAAAACTACTTAAAACCTCAACCAAAGACTGATAAATACCATGCACTGAACTGTCATTAATTTTTAAAAATTGTTTTAAAAGTAGTTCAAAATAAATCACCTTACAACAGCTTTAATACCTCATTGATACAGCCAAAGATACCAAATATGATTAGAATGGCTCAATACATTCCCTATTATAAAAATGGCTGATTACTGCTTATTTTATAATTCTTTATATAGCAGTGATTTGATATGCTGCTTATGTAATACTGAAGAGTTTAGGGGGCTCATTTAACTTTCAGTAAGTAGCTCAAGAAGAATTTTCATGTGTAAAAACATTTAAAAATCATGCTGGACACTGCAGTCCCTTAGAATTCAAGATTAATACAGGAAGAGCTCTGTTGCTGTTCACCTGTATTCAACTCCTCTTGACCCTTTTGGGGTTTTTGTGGCAAAGATATTGGGTTGGTTCACTATTTTCTTCTCCAGCTCATTTTACAGATGAAGAAACTGAGGCGGACAAGGTTAAGTGACCTGCTCAGGGTCATACAGTTAGTATTTGAAGCCAGATTTGAACTTGAGAAGATGAGTCTTCCTGACTCCAAGCCCAACACGTTGTCCACAGCTCCATTTAGCTGCCCAGTGGACCCATGTCCAAACCCTACCTTTGCTGTCCGGTACAGCTGTGACCTTGGAAAATCTTAATTTCTCATTTGCAAAATAATGGGGTTGACATATGTGTTCGTTCTGCTGGTTCCTTCCTGCTCTAAACCTTATCTATCACTCTATAGGGTGGTGGCTGCAATGATAAAAACAACAGTTCACATTGTTCTTCTCACAAGCTTTCTTAATTCAATTATATGAGTATTTATTAAATGCCCATTATTTTCAAGGCACTGGGAACATATAGATAAAAGAGAAAGAGTCTCTGCCCTGGAAAAGTTTACCTTTTCCTGGGGAAGATACATGGACAAGATAAAGAATTCATTTGAATAGAGAGGTCACTAGCACAGTCTAGCAATCAGGGAATGCTTCACAGCAGAAATGGCATCTGAGTCACATCCTGAAGAAAGATATAGATTCTGGGAGGCAGAGTAAAGAGTACTCCAAGGATGGGGGAGAACAGTTTCTGCAAAAGCGTGGAAGCAGGAGATGTAAGATACAGTTTGGTTAACAGCTACTACTCTAGTTTGGCTCAAACTGCAGAGGGCCATAAGCCCAAGAAAAAGGAATTTATATTTGATCCTTGAAGCAACAGGGAGCCAATAAAAGTTTTTGAGCAAAGCAGTGACACAAGTCAGATTTGTGTCATGGGAAACCTATTTTAATGTTATACAGAGAATTCCTCCACAAAGGCTTACGATAATTCCCCAAGATGACAGGGCTATGCAAACAAAATACAAAATTGGAAAGATTCTAACAAACAGGAAAGATTCTGAATCAACTACATACAGACTGGTCATTAACGATCAACCTGCCTAAATACAAAGCAGTTCATCACCAGTAGGATGTCCACTTGACTTTGGAGATGACAACACATAAAACAAAGGAAAATACATCAAAATCCTCAGATTCCCTGTTATTTCTGTGGTGACTGTGGCAGTGGTAGAAGAGAAGACAGAGAAAGAAAAGAGCTGGATGGTTTTTATATCGTCTCTGAACATTATCTTAGCTGTTGGTAATCTACAGGTAAGACCTTTGTCTAATGACTAAAGAAAGACACATATGACCAGAGACACTGAAACACATTAATATTGACACTCTTTCTGTAAATGAAACAAAAAAACCAAAAAGAATCTGTGCTAAATTGATGAATGGGTCACAGCTCTTCTTAGAAAGAGGGAATTGAAGAAGCTAGAAGAGTTGGCTTCATCAGCCATACCAAAGCAATAAAAAAGGCTGTTTTGTGGAACAGAATCATCTTGTTGCCATGCTCTTGGAAAACATTTACAAAAAGACCACAATTAAGGTAATTGCAACTTATGAACCAATATCTAATATATATGATGATGAAAAAGAAAATGACACAAATAACTCAATAAGACCATCTAAATTAAATTCACAGATACTACAATACTTAAATGACTTTAGTGCAAAAATAGATGTAGAGGAGAATGGCAAAAGAACTTAATGGCACAGAAAGAAATACCCTCTCAGGCACCCAGACTTGCAACCTCAGTGTCATCCTTGATTCCTTATATCCAATATCTTCCAGTCTTACCACTTGGAATTTGCTAACATTTCTCCAGTAGGGCGCCTCTCTCCAGTCACAGCCCGCACCTGGCTACCACCACCTCATACCTGGGCTATTGCAATAGCCTGCTAATGAATTGCCCTGTCTCAAGTCTCCCCTCAACTCCAATGCATCTTGGGGCCAAAAAGTGATTTTCCTGATACTTGAAATGTCCTCTTATTACTTATACTTCCTGGCTTCCTTGGACTCCTTCAACATGACTCAAACTCCACTTTTCTAGCTGCTCCTCCTCCCTATTCTCCCTCCAAACTTTCCTTCTACATTCTCTCCATGTACACTGAATACATTTTGTGCGCCTGCATTTCTTTGCATGTTTTCTTCCAAATTACAATGTGACCTCACTGAGACCAGGGACATCCCCCTTGTGGCTTACCACCTGCCACACAGGAGCATGGTTAAGGATGCTTAAGCATGGTCCAAAAGAAGACACATGAGAAGACACCTCTTATTCCTTGACAAAGATAGAAGGTCCCTGAGTGTGGAGAATTTTGAGATTTTTTTTTCAACATGTTTATCAGTTTTGCTGTTTTTTCCCCTCGTCTCTTAAAAAAATTCATTATAAATTTTTTTTTTAAAAAATTCTTTGTTATACAGGATAGCTCTCTGAGAGGGGCAGGGGAAAGATAAAGTAGAAAAATAGGTCTCATAAAACCAAAAGATATCAATAAAAAAATTATCTGAAAAAAATGCCTGTCACCGGGCAAGATTCATACTCATTTATCTTGAATGTTTTCCTCCATAAGGAATTCAGGAGGCACTAGAGATAGCAAGTACCAAATAATACTACCAAAAATTTAAAATGGATTATATTAAAACTGACAGGAAATGATTTCAAGTAACTAATAGCTAGTTCTGAAATCAGCATCTATGTATAAATACAGCCAATTTGTTAGAGCAAAGATCCAGATCAATTCAGAGGCACTCCAACTTGATCTACTTAAATAAGTTACTGACACAAAATAAAAGGGAAATGGATAAAAGAACAAATGTCAACATCCTTTATCACTCTTGCCTATGGAAATTTAAGCAGCAAAAATCAATTACTACACTAAGGAAATCAAATGAATTTAATCACCACCTCAGCTGGGAAACTTTATCTTTTTGTCAAATGGCAAGGGAAACAGTGATTTGTATATAAATTCTCTGTAAAATCTTACAATGAGGGACGATTATGAGTAGTAACAGTAAAGAAGCAATATAGGGAAAACTATATTTACAGGAAACTTAGAGACTCCATTAAGCTATATCTTAATCATAAGGTCATTTAAGGCTGAAACTGGAAGGAGGGAAAAATGACTAACAAAACAGCAGTTAACAACCTACTCATAGACCCACTTTATTGTCTCCACAAAATATTTTACTGAGAATACTCTTTCTACATCCCCAGCACTGAGCAGTGCCTGGCACACAGGAGGTGATTTATAAATATTGGCTAATTGATAATACTCTGAATAAGTACCAAAGATATCCTTGAGAAAGGTATCAGTCGTCTTTTATAAACAATATCCTCCAGTGAACCGCATGTTTACACTCACACAAGCGAATGAAAATTGCAAGGAATACAAGAAATCACTGTGCTTACTTGACAAAAAAAATGAAATACATTTGATTTCTTAGCATGAAACACAAAAGATTTTCCTCCACTACAGATATCAGAAGGAGTACATATATCAGCGAGATTACAGTGCCATCCAAATATAGAGAAAACTGGTGATGAGAGGTTCTGGAAGCAATTAGCAAAGCCTGAACAATACTTCAAGTCAGAGGGTGGTGAGAGATGTAGTACCTTCAACAAGACCTGGCTGAGTGGATATAGAGGGTGAAGGATCAACCAATCCACCAATCAACATTGATTAAATGTTGCTAGGCACTGAAGGATACAAAAAGGGGCCAAGAACAATTCCTTACAATCAAATGGGGGAGACAATATGCAAACAAATACACATGCATACACACACAAACATACTCCAAGCTATATAGAGGATAAACAGGAAATAATTAACAGGGGGAAGGCATAGGAATTAATAGGGGTTGGGGAAGGTTTCTGGTAGAAGGTGGGGTTTTAGTTGGGACTTAAAGGAAGCTAGAGAAGTCAGTAGTCAGTGGAGGAAGGAGAGCATTCCAGGCTTGGGGGACAACCAGAGAAAATGCTCACAGCCAAGCAATGAAGGGTTTGTTCAAGGAACAGTCCAGAGGCCAGTGGACTGAAGAGTATTTGCTGGAAAGTGAGGTGTAAGAAGAATGAAAAGGTAGGAGGAGACTAGGTTATAAAGGGTTTTGGGCTTTGAATCCCAAACAGAACATTTTGTATTTGCTTCTAGAGGCAAGATGAAGCCACTGGAGTTTACTGAGTGAGTGTGTGAGTGTGAGTGAGAGTGTGAGTGCGTGTGTTTGTGGAGTGTGTGTATATCTTAGGAAAATCACTTTAGTGGTTAGATAGGACTGGGAGAGACTTGAGGCAGGCAGACTCCTCCAGCAGGCTACTACGATAATCAAGGTTTGAGGTGATAAGGGCCTGCACCAGGGTGGTGACAGTGCTGAAAGACAGAAGGGAGTCCATTCCAGAGATATTGCAAAAGTAAAATCAATAGACTTTGGCAACAGCTTGGATATGGGGAGAAGGGGTAAGAAACAGGATCAACACAAAATCTGTAGTTTCCTGCATTAGACTGTGAGCTTCTCCTGGTTAGGGGATTGTCTTTTACCTTTCTCTGTATCCTCAGCACAGCATCTGGCTGACTGAGAGGGAAAAGTCAAGTATGACTCAACTGTTAGAAACATGAATAGATAGTGGTACCTGAAACATGAAGAAAAATTTTGGGGGGTAGGGTTATAGTTCCCATGTCATCAGCATGAGGAATTTTCTGTGTGGAAACTCCCTTCCCTGGAACAGATTAGCACCTCTTTCAGAAGCTTTAGTCTTAGAGCCTAGAACCCTGAGAGGTCAAACGGCTAATTGGTGGTTACAGAGGCAGTATTTGAGCTCAGGTCACGTCCTCCTGACCCTTATGAATGAGCTCTATCATACTACCTCTGCAGAGGAATAACCACAGAGCATCCTTCTCCCTACCCAGTCTCTGGTCTTTTTATTTTTCTTTTTGATTAGTGTGTAAACTGGATGTAAGTGAGGCAGAGTTACACAAAGTTGTCACCCTCACTCTCTCCTCCAGAGATCAGTCCAGTGGCAGGACAGAGTCAAGAAGACTGGCGATGGCTCAGGATGCAGTGGATGACCTTGGCACCTTCAGTGTCTAACTAATCTCTAAGCACTCCACACTGCCTGCTTCATCTGCCTTCATGGCCATTGGAACAAATGGTTCTCGACTGCCCATTCCACCAGATGAAGTCTTCACATGCTTGGGGTAGAGACTCCCCTAACTCACCAATGGGTTTGAGAACCCTTGGTTACCCTCAACCTGGTTTGGCCCATCTGCCCAAACAGTTTACTGGGGTGTGGCCGCTGTACGTACTGCAGCTTCTTGGAGCCACAGGCGAGAGTTAGAAACAGGTGGACAACAAAGGTGGAAGAGCCCCAAAAAGGGCTTGGCAGCCATCACAAAAAATGTCCTCCCTGAACACACCCTACACCCCAAAGAACTGAGATCAGGGTGGGATCAGGTCTACTGCTGCTACATTCCATTCTGGTTTTGTCTGTGTCTCTTATATATGATTGTAACGGTAATTTAAGGTTAATGGTGGGTGGGGGAAGAGTTAAAGATCTTCTCTATCCATTAATAGGTCTCAATATCTTTCGTTAATTTCTACGGAGGCACTGGATCAGAGGGTCCTGCCCGCTGGCTCTGAAAAGTGTATAAATACTCTTAGGGGGGGTTGTACTTTGGGGCTTAGTTTTTGGAAGAAAGTTTGTGTACCAGATGATTCTCTGGGAAGCTGCTAAGGATTCCCCTGGCTTTGAAAACTCAGATGTTGGTGCTTCCCTCTCCAGTAATTATGTATGTATGATCAGACAGATGGATCTGTCTGTTCATCTTTCTGTTTGTAATTTCTGCTTGCAGTTTCTATTTGTATTTTCCATGAAATTCAGGGTGCTGATGTTTTCCCCTGAACTAAATGAATGACATATATGCTTGATTAAAGTAGATTACTGACCCCTCAAAAGTTCCTTTCCTTTTAGAAAAGTAGATCTAAGAACCTGTACAGCAGACCCTCCTGAGTATGCTTGGGTCACTGCTGATAGACTGATTAGTTACCAAAACTACGAGTTACCAAAAACTAGAAGCACCACCTACTAATACCTTGTGTCTTTTTCCCCTCTTCCATCAAAGGGGAAAATGCCACTTGGCATTCATTCTGTGAAAATAGAAGGGAAAGATAAATTCTAATTTTCTTAATTCAGTGAGGACTTCTCCCATTGTAGAAGACACATGTTTCTGACACAAAATGTCTATTTTTGCACATTCTCTACAGCTGTTCAATTAAAAACAGACCCATCAGATGCACATCATTCCTTGTTCAGTTCCTCTAGTATCAGAGAGTGTGGAAAAAAAGCATTTATCAGACGCACATGGCAATTTTCCAGCAAATATTCTTAATCTTTATACAGTCATTTCAGTGCAGTCATCAAAGGGAAGTTAACGATAAATCAGTTAAAACAAATAACTTAAAAAAAACCCAATGATCCCCAAGGACTAAGATGAAAATCAAACCATATGCAACTCCCCATGGCTCCACAGAATGTCCACCCTGGGGTGAGGGGGTGCCAAGATGGAATCACTTACGTGCACTGCATGGACTAGGTCTGCTAACAGGCTCTGCTTCAATTTCTCATCACTGCTGGTCCCATGGAGCACCAGATCAGGCATATACATGGGGCAGTAACCCCCTAAAAGGGAACGACCAAAGTTCTTTACATTTTGGTTGCTGATGATCTGAGACCTACAACAGATGTTTAACAAATTAAAAAAAATACACCTCCATTCTTTTCTTACACATTAGAAAATAAGCCACCACAAAACTGGATGCATTAAAACTCGTTTACTTGCGGCTGCTTTCATTTCGTTAATCCCCTGAGTGTTTAATAAAAACAGTATTCGTACAGTGCTTTTACACATTTATCTAGTTTGATCCTCACCACAAACCCTGGGAAACAGGTGTTAGTATTATCCCCAGGTTCAAATCCTCCTTCCGACACATCCTTCACCCAACTCTCAGTTGGTGAGGTGCCTAGGAGGCACTGATCTGCATGGGTAAAAGGAAGTGCCCTGTACAAACTAAAACACAGTTCTGCCTTTAAAAAAAAAAAAAAAGAGCCTACAGCAGAGGTCATCTGAACTGAACTGAGGTCATCTGACCATCAAGGATCATGTTCCTAATGAAATTCCCTGCCCTTACCAACATTTTATTTTTTTTCCTTTTTCTTTACCTTGGCAAAGGCAGCTCTACTTCTTCGTTCCTGTCACTGCTGGGGCCTAGATTTTCCAGAGCTGAAGCACACACTTCATCATCACTGTCGCCGAGAGCACTGTCTGAGCTTTCATTTCTAGGAATGTCTCCTTCCATCCTGAAGGCAGTCTTCCCATCAGCATCCCCATGGGGGACATCTGCAGCTACCATGAGACCAGAGTCCTGCTGCATACACCTGTTTTGAGCAGGTTCTAACAACTGTCCCTTCACAGTCTTCAAGCACAAACCTCTACCTTCCTCCAGAGTTCTTTGCCCTTCAGTCCCTGTTCCCTTGTCCAGAGGTGCTGAGGGTTTCTCAGCAGCATTTATTACATCAATTCTCACATCACTGTCCTCGACAAGACACTGACCTGACAGGCCTCCACGCTCTTCAGAAGACAGGATCTGGGAATAACAAGCATTCCTCCGAATGCCAGGCCTGAAAGGGGTCCAAGAAATCTGTGGGTCCTGAGCTGGTTCGGCAGGCTCACTGGCCTGAACCCAGAGACTCCTTGCTAATTCAGGAGGATTCCTGAAGGCACTCAGCTTCTCCTCCATGTCCCTCGCTCGGCTTTCCAAATCTGACTCTGGAGACACTGAGCTACCAATCTGGAAAGTGACCTTCTCTAAATGAGGACTTTCCTGGGAACATCTGTCTGGGCAAGGCTGACTCAACGACCTGTCTGGGGGCTTCTTGTCCATCTCCATTCTCAGCTCCTCACTGGGAGCCTGCTGTTGGGTCTTCAGCCCCACTGCCCAAGCTTCAGATCTGATCGGCCTTTCGAGGCTGGGGGGTTGTGGAGGGTCATCCTCAGAGGCTCCCTTCTGGCTTTTTTCTACTACAAGCAATGGTCCCTGATTCTCCCAGGAGGCATCCAACGTTATTTGATCCAAGGAGGCCACGCCACAGGCCTCAAAGTCTTGCTCATTCCTTCTCAATCCTTTGCTTCCTTCTGTGCTGACTCTAGAGAAGAAGTCTGCTGTGCCCAGGCCTTCTGGGATGTCTGCTTTTTTCTCACCAGTCTGTGAGGGCAGACCTGGGGGTACCAGCGCGGGATCATCCCTAACAGTCACCACCACATATTCAGAATCCTCCACCTCTCCTTTCTCCAGGGCTGTTGTCATCTTGCTACCATTCAGCACTTCTTCTCCTTCCCAGAGCTTTCCACCCCAGGTCAGGTGGTTCTCCTGTAGCTCAGAGCACCGGAGGAAATAGGTCAGAACATAAAGGATACGCTGGACCAAATCCTTATGCTTCCCAATGACCACAGTCCGAGTCAGTCTCACTGGAGAGCCAATGGCCCCATATAAGTCACCTACAGAGACAAAAACAATATGAAAAACAATTCTTAAGTAACTTTATACATGGTTGATGGATCCAGCTTTAGAAAATAAAGACATATAGCCTACACCAAAAAGAGGCAATTAGGTTTTTATTTGTACTGTTGTTGAATCATTTTTCATTTGTGTCCTTCATGACCCCATTTGGGGTTTTCTTGGCAGAGGTACTTGGAGGGGTTTGCCATTTCTTTCTCCAGCTCATTTTACAGATGTGAAAACTGAGACAAACAGGGTAAGGTGAGTCAGGGTCACACAGTGTCTGAGGTCAGATTTGAACTCAGGAAGCTAAGTCTTCCTAACTTCAGGCCCAGTACTCTATGTATACTGTCTCTATACATATTACCTGAACTACGATTTCATGGTTGTAGAGAGATTTTTCTAACAAGGTATATCAGGATCTGTTCTGCAACTTAAGAGTCTTAGTGAAATGCCAAGGGCACTGAGATGTTAAGTTATTTTCCCTGGGTCAATCACAGCCAGCATGCATCAAAGGCAGGGCTTAAATGTAGGTCTCTCTAATTCCAAGGCCAACTCTGTCCATTGCCTCTCCTGAAAACACTATCCAATCTACTTTAATTTTTACACAGAAACTAGTTGAGTAATGGGTAGAATACCTGGCATAGAATCAGGAAGTCCATCTTAGACAAGTCACTTAACTTGAAGGTGCCTCAAACAATTCTTTAGGGCACATCTCCAAGGTCAAGGCCTGGCCGTGATCTTCCCTGCAGGAAGGAACACCCACCCCAGTTCTCCCCTACCAATAAAATCTCAGATCTTTCACAAAGGCTTGTGCTTTTACTTCTAGGATCACACAAAACAAAACCAAGCCCAGCAGGTTCCTCCTGACTGAAAAGGCTTCAGGTTCATGGTACGAGACAACATACACATGTGTATGCTCCCCCCGACACAATGTTCTTATTTTCCTTCTTTTACATCTTCCCTAAATCTATCCATTAACAGATACGACAGAAGCTAATATTCTACCCGAGAAACCAGGACACTGGGCTCCTTGGCTGAGTTCTGAAGTCACAGACAGGGGTCAATCAAGGTGGAAGCAAATTTGGGGTCTCTTCAGCAGATGATTTGGCTTAAACCAGAGCTCATTATGTAATAGATAGCTTACACTCACCTAAGTATATAGGTAGCAACAAATCAAGAGGTTTTCCCTGTCACTTACTACCTTCATGACCTTGAGTGAGTCAGCATCCTCAATGTATAATGAGACGGTCTGACTAGATGGCATCTCAAGTTCAGATTTCTGCTTCTCATCCTATGATCCCTGCACAAGGTATGTTATTCTAGCAGAATGTAAGCTTTTGACAGCAGGGACTGTATCCCTTTTGAATTTATCCCAAGACTGTCATGGAGGAGGCAGGGAAGTTGCTACTTTTCTCATTTTCTCCCTCCATTCAAGAAAATCCTGCTTAGGCAGTGAAGGCAGTCCTATAGCATTGTATCAAGTCACACTCAAGAACCATTGAATGATCACAATGCTGGTAAAAGAAAATGTCAAATCTGAGAGTGGAAGAAGAGGGTCTTTGAAGACCCTCAATGTCTGAGACATAAACACTGCAGAATGCACATTGGGAAGAACTAACTCCAGGGGAAGACATGAAGGAAAAATCATGAGTAAACACTCTCTGATACTCAATTTAATACAGTAAATTTTTTTAAAGGCACCTACTATGAGGCAGCTGGTGGTGCAGTGGATGAACATTGGACCTGGAGTCAGGAAGACCAGAGTTCAAATGTGGCCTCAGATTTCACTAGCTGTGTGACCCTGAGCAAGTCACTTGACCTCTGTCTGTCTCAGTTTTCTCAACTATAAAATGAAGATAATAGAGCACCACTTTTGCTTTGTTATGAGGATGAAATTAGATAATGTCTATAAAAGCACTTGGTACATGGTAGGCACTACATAAATGCTTATTCCCTTCCCCTTCTATGTGCACATAAAGGGCCAGTTTTGCCCAGGATGATCTGGTTTTGTCCCGTTGTGACCCCAGCTGCCCATCTCACAAAGTCATTCAACCTCTCAGGGCTTCAAGAGGCCTCTTTAAGATTCTACGTTATAAAAGAAGACCTTTCTTGTATCTGTGGAAGAAGTTTTCACACTGGGAAACCCTCACACTGATAAAAATAATTAGTTCAGAACCTACCTGGCCTTCAAAAATGGGATACAAGTCACTATGCTAGATGCTGGGGTCACAAAGACACAGCAAATACAAGGCGACTTGGGATGGGAGATACCATTAAGAAATGGATAGGAGTCAGGGAAGGCTGAACCTTAAAGGAAGATAAGACTTGTGAAAGGAAGTAGGGATACAGGAGTATACTTCCTAGGCCCCTGTAAATATAGAGGTAAGAGATGAAATGTCAAGTTCAGAGAATAAATAACTGGTAGGTAAAGTCTGATAGAGAATAATGTGAAATAAAGCTAGAAGGGAGGCCTCACACACTAGGACGAGAAGAAGCTGGTGTTTTATCCTCAAGACAACAGTGAATCAAGAGAAAGTTTTTGAGCAAGGCAGTGACGAGGTAGGTCTGTTCCGTAGGAAAACTATTTTGGCAACCGTGGAGATGGCAGCATCAAGAGTAAAGGGAGCTACTGGAGAGATCAGGCAAGTGACTGAATGAAGGATGTGGGATGGGACAGACTATGAGTGGAGAGAAGGGCTATGAGAGCTGACAAGATGTGGCACCTGATCAGACACAGAGTATGTGGGATCTTAGTGACTAGAAGGAGGTTCAAGAAGACAAGCTGTGTTTTGGAGATCATGAGCTTAATTGTGAGAAATGTTACGTCTGTAGGAAAATATTCCCTTTTTTAAGATCAGTGCTATTCACAACAGCTCAAAAGCTGGACTAGAAGGACACAGGAATTCCAACCAAGAGGCCTCACTGAGGGTTAAAAGTCTTCTCTTATCTTTTAATTTTAAGGACTGAGGAAATGATTGCCTGAGGAAACCACCCTATTACTCAAAGGAATAACTCAGTTTTGTCTTCTAACACTAAGACAAGTGATATTTTTGTTTTAAGAAAATTCTCCTAGGAGACAAAGTATTGTTGGCACTACCCTCTGGTTATTTTTGCTGGCTGCAGCAGGAGATCACAGCCTTTCAGGAACTCATGTGATATTTTTGTTAATTCAGTCTCACTATCTGCCAGGAGGCAGACCTGGGTACAGGATAATGGAGGAGGCATGGCTCTACAGTGCATGCAGATGCCAGGGTCCACAAGCTCTGTCTGGATGGCCCCAGGATCCATCATTACAGCAGCCAGGAAAGCAAGCAGCAGCTTACATGTCTGATGGAATCAGAGGCTGCAGAACAGGGGAAGACAATCTTGTTGTGCTCTGAACTGGTCAGACTCCATCTGGAGGGCTGTGTTGAGTTTGGGGCACCATGTTGTAGGAAGGGCACTGCTGAGCTCACACAAATTCAGAGGCAGCCTGGGATAAGGAGGCAATCGAAAACCCTACTTTCAAGGATTAGCTGATGGAACAGGGAAATATCCAACCTACAGAAGACTTAGCAAAGGAACATGATCTCCAGACTGTGAGCTTGGAATCTCAGCTGGATTAGAAGCAGTCATGTCACAAAGAATGGACGTATTAGGTGGGTAGGAGTCACCCACTTCAAACCCACTTCCAGAAAAATTCCCACCACAACATATCTAACAAGCGGTCATTCAAATCCTGCCTAAAGACTGCCAATGCCATAGAACGCAAGGCAGCCCCACTTGGATTTTGGAAAACTAATTATAGGCAAGTTTTTCCTATTATCCAACCTAAATTTGCTTCTTTGCAGCATCTAACTACTCCTCTTGGTTCCAGAGGCAGTCTGGGCGCAAACAAATCTAAATATTTGGGACGTCTTTTCAAATGCTTGAAAACAGCTAAGCTACCTTGTTTCCATCCCCCAACCTAACTTTCTCAGGCTCAGCATGCTCAATTCTTTCAACAGATTCACAGTCTGTATATCCTGGTTGCCTTCCTCTGGACCATCTCCAGCGTACTGATGTCTTACTGAAATGTAGCACCAAGAAGCAAAGATAAGAACGACAAATAGTCTGACCAGAGCAGAATACAGAAGAGCTGTTAACTCCTTTTTCTGGAAAGTAAGCCCCTCAAAGCAGCTCAAAGTCTCATTAGAAAGCTAATTCTTTAAAAATAGGGCAATGCTGGACCCCAAACATGAAGGCATGCTAAAGGAATCCTTTCCTTTTTGAACTATTTAAAAAAATAACAAAGCCAAAATGATCTTAAGATATATTTTACATATTCTGACAGAGTATCAAGTAAGTAGGATCAAGAAAACAATATGCTTACGGTTTACCACAATGTGAACAGAAGCACAATTACACTAATCAATATAGGCCCTAAAGAAATGAGAAAATTCATCTCCCTCCCTGGCAGAGGTAGGAAATGATGGATAGAGTGGAATATCATATATTTTGCTGGGCTGCTTTTTCCCCAATTCTCCTTTTTATTTTTAGTCACAAGGGTTGGTTGACTGGATAGGGAAGTAGGAATGGATGTATTTGGAAATGTAGCTGATGTTAAAAAATATCAATAAATTAGATTCAAATGATTTACTGTATGCTGTAAATATAAATAACTGAATTTATATTACATATCCAATTTAAAATATTCTGTTACATATATAAATATAAATAAGTTATACCTGATTTAAAATATATTTTATTAACCTTTTGTTGGATATATTTATGTTTACATTATTTAATAATTTAAAAGTTTACTGATCTTTTGATTTAACATCAAATTTGTTTTTAAATGTATCCCTTCCCTATCCAGAGATGGGATAGAGCGGAGGTAGTAAATTCATTCCTTTATTCAAGAACATAACCCTGAAAACTTGTGTAGCTTAAGAGGTCTGACCTTTTTTGTGAAAGGGAATTACTTCTTATTTCCCAAAAGTCTGAAGATCAATATGGAGAGTGCTGGAGCTGATAACAAATTCTCGGAATAAGAGGTGTAAGAAGTAAGAGTGCTGACAATAAAATTCTGAACAGGAAAGTCCTTGAGAAGAGTGGAAAACTCTGCCATGGCTGATGTCATTCCCCTCCCCAATGGGAATTTGGAGAGAGCTGGAGAAGGGGGAAGAGGCAGAACAGTATTGACACGCAAGGGCTGGAGACAGGGACTGGCCCTATGATTTCACCAGCATAAGGCACTCCTCCCAAAGCTGAACAGCCCCATTTCTGCAATTTATAAGGGAGACCTGGCTCCAGAGTCAGAACTCTTAATCCACATTGTCCCTATGAACTTCAGTTAGCTGAAAACAAGTTAAGCCAGAGAAGTTGTGGCAATGAAAGAAAGTCAGGGAAACTGCTCTAGTATGCCTTGTCTCAGACTCTCCTTTGCCTTCAGGTCCTTCTTTACAGAATCTAAGCTCCTCAAGAGGGCAGGGACTAGACTCAAAAAAATCTTGGTATCCCTACTGCCTACCACATTACCTTTTGTGAAGAGGGGTTAATTTGGTCAGTCAAAACAATTACATATGCTAATCATTTGAAATGCTTTTTGCAACAGTCAAAAATATCTCCAACACACCCTCTTGTCATCTTAGACCAGGCCCTAATCCTCTCCTAGTGCTACATCTCTGGAGACAACTGGGGTACCTGGCTGGGACCTTGCCACAGAAAATATAGCTTATAAACAACGATGGTGAGAGCACCTAGCATTTATCTAGCACCCACTACGTGCCAGGCACTGTTAAGTGCTTTGCAATTATCATCTCATTTGATCTACAAAACCCCCATAAGAGGTCTGTGCTATTATTTTCTCCACTTTGTAGATAAGGAAACTGAGAAAGACAGAGGTTAAATGACTTACCTGGGATCACACAGCTAGGGTCTGAAGCCGGATTTGAACCCAGGTCCAGTACTTTATCCACTATACCACCTATCCATTCTCATAGCATTAAGATTTTAAGCTCATGGAGAGGGAACCCTACCTTGACTTTGTCTAGCACTTAGAAAATGTTAACTTAAAAAAAATCCATTTTACAAATGAAATTCATGCTGCTTAAATTCTGCTACATTTAGATTAGAGATTAATTCAAGACCTTATAGGATGCAACACCACATTTCCTTCAACTCTTGTAAACTGAATGGCCCCTTTATTCCTTCCCCAGAGAGTTTACGGTTACAACAAGGATTCACTATTCTCCTCAGAGCTGCCTCAGCTAAATGAGCTAATAATCAAGGCTACTGAAATATACTAATCCCCACCTATTTACATACACAGAGTAGGGGACAGGGCCTCATTTTTCCCAGACCATTATAAAAGGGTAGAACATACCTAACTATATGTATGTATATATACACACACGTGTATGTATATATATTTATATGTGTGTGTATATACATACATACATACATACGTATGTGTGTGTGCATACACCCATAGATTTATATCTCTTTTTCTCCAATAAAGGGAGGTATAATGAGATAAAGCAGTAGTTCTTGAAGTATGGTCTGGGGACCTTTGGGAGTCTCTGAGATCCTTTCAGGGAGTCTTTGTGGTTCTTTATTATATTTCATAATAATATTAAGACTATTAAGTTTCTAATATGGTAAATTATCAACTGTTATAACCAACATTAACAAAAGGTCTTCAGGGGAGCCCATGATGATTTGTTTTTAGATATCAAAGGGTCCGAAGAACAAGAAGTTTAAAAACTACTTAAGTAGAACATTCCTTATTTTCAGAGAAGCAGCACAGGATAAAGGATAGAGGAACAGACAAACTCAAAAAGAATGAGGTTGTTCACAGGATAAAATAAGATGATATATGTAGAGCACTTTGCAAATCTTAGTGTGCTATGTAAAAAGTGCTGATTAGGATCCTGGGGGAGAGGGAACAGGGAGCTTGTACTTATGATTTTATTGTTTTGGGATGGAGACCTCATCCATAAATCAGCAAGTCCTGCCTTTGGAGTGTCTCATTCTAGAGAGTTGCCCAGGACATTGAGAGGTTAAGAGACTTGCCCATAGTCACAAAGCCTTATGTGTCAGAGGCAGGATTTTGGTTTCCTGTCTGCTCCTCCATCTACTACATCATGCTGCTTTTCAGAATATTCATTCTGATCTACACATTTTAAGAGGTTCTACCAACCTCACCTGATCTCTAGAGACCAGAAATCAGCTACTAACCCAGCTGTGCCCAGAGAGGATTGTAGGGGTGTGTTTTGGCCAGCATGTTCACTGATTGTGAAGTACGCTTCTCAGAAAAGGCTTTGATTGGAGGGTGATCGACAGGCATCACAGTTGGCACCCAAGCCAAGTGGTAAGTTAATACTGCAGTCAGTAATGCTGCAAAAAACCTAAAGGGGAAGAAAAAGTACAATGAGAATGATCGATACCAGGCCAAGATACCATAGTAGGAGCCAACACAAGTGCCCAAGCACATGCTTTATACCAAAGGACTGACATGCTTTGGAACTAAGACTGGGAAGGGAGAAGCATACTGATTCTTGTTGATCTGTTCAATCAGAAGTGTAAACTCCTTGAGAAAGCGCTGGCAGAGCTGTGTTTTTTCCAATGTGCTGGACATCATGGTAAGCCACACAGGTTCAGTGATCCTTGGAACAGAGTATAAGTTCCAGATAGTCTCTCTGCAGAAGAGAGACAAAAAATAGGATACAGACAGCTCTGGTTAATCTTGGTGAACAACAACATCTGGTAAGTGAATTGCCCTGAAGAGGCTCCAAGTAGTCTAAGAGTCATTTAAAAACATGCATTTAGCTTTACAATGTCCTGTGAGCTATTACATCCACTTAATAAATAAGGAGATTTTAGTGTAAAATGTAAATGCAAGACTGCACATATCCCAGGGGAAACCTACTCTTGAGTCTACTTTGGCCCATGTATTCCTGTAGGTTAAACTACTCTATTTCAGCTTATACAAGCACACAAATATTTCTCTTAACACTCTACACAGACACAAAGAGACACAGACACAGACACAGACACACACACACACACACACACACACACACACACACACACACACACTTTTTGTCCAAATTCAGAGCTACAAGACATTCCACCACTAGCACTGTCTCCACCTCCCAAGGCATCTAACACAACACGAGCTGTTTGTTTTGGAGGGGAGGTGTTAAGTCACTTGCCCAGGATCACTCAATTAGTGTATGTCAGACTTGGGACTTGAATGGAGGTCTTTCTCTCTTGAAGTCTTCCAGTCATGTCTACCATACAATTACCTAATTCAACCCCCACATTGTCCACATAAGAAAACCTAGATATTTTGAATGACTTCACCAGAACACATGGTGGTTCTATGCGAAGTGCAAAGGTAGCATTTGTGCTCAGGTACCCAGTTAGGTAAAAAACTGGTGTGTTTCTAAATTCAAAACAATCAGCAAGAAACCCTACCAAGGCAACAAGAGATACTCTAGATCTCTGAGCTATTTAAATCTGATTTCAGTTCAAATCTGGCCTATTATTATTATAGCCAACTTTTCTACAGCAAAGTAATTTACAAATATTATCTCGTTAGATTCTCCAAACAGTGGGGGTTGGGCAGGTAAGTGCTACTATTATCCCATTTTGCAGATGAGGAAACGAAGGCAAACAGAGGTCAAATGACTTGCCCAGGGTCAATATTTGTAAAGTACTTTGCAAACTTTAAAGCACTATATAAATGCTAGTTATTATTCTTAAATGTGACCATAATACAACTCTGCCTTGTTTAAAGTTTTTTTTAATAAATTACAAGATTATAGATTTTTAGAGCTTAAGAATCTTAGAAACTATCCACTCATTTTATACAGATGAGGAACCTGAAACCCAGAGAAGTGATATGCCCAGGGTCACGCAACTAGTAAGAATCTAAGGCATAATTTGAATCAAGGTCTTTCTGACATCCTGCCACCTCTCAACTGAAAGATACTCAAAGCCTTTGTAGAATAGTAACTTATGAAGTGACAGTCATTCATGACCAAGTGGAACGGGATTACTTTGCTCAGACAGGGCTCCTCATTCCAGCAATGTCTATATCATCACATTTTCTAAAGTGAAAAGTTTTTAAAAATGGAAACAGATATGGCTGTGACTACAGGGTTATTTCCTGGTTCTGAGATTTCAGATTTTTGGCTCCTGGCTCATGATTTCCTATAACTAGTGGCCAGAATCACCAGTGTGAACAACATAACAGTTTTGATTCCAAAGACGCCTATAGGTAACCAATCCAGGCAAAACAATTTAATTTTTTTTAAAAGTCCTTATCTGCTAAGATCCTCACTGCTTTCAAAATGTACAATTTTATAGTAGCTTTCAAATATGAAACCAGAGAGATCATATGACCATCAGGAGCTTTGCCAGGGATTAGTGTCATGCAATACTCACTCCTATCACATCTGGTCATTTCCAAAATGGGTGTCTGGTCTCTGGATAGGCCCCATATGTTACCAGCATCTCCCAAATCCAGCCAATTCATTCCACTTAAGCATTCCCAAATTGAAGGTGTTTACTAGCCTCACGTCTGCAAAATCTTTTAGACCCTCCTCAGAGAGTTGCTCATTCCATAGCTATGTAATAAAGAATCAACACTGGAGTTTAAAATTGTCCAACCTACAATAAAAGGCAGAGCCAAGCTGATGGGACTTTTATTAAAGGGTTCATTGTCCCTTCTAATGAAGTGGACCTCCTCCAGGGTCTTATTTTTATAACTCTTGATACCTGAACATGCTAGAGGAGATACACAAAATACAGAATCAAATTAGTTGATATACCTTGCTTTGAGGGCCTAAAATGATAATTAACCAAAAAATGATTTATCGGGTTGGGTGAAGCATGGGGCATCTCCACTGAGTAAGTAATCATAAGATGGTCACCTGCTCCTGTTGGAGAAGTGAGAGAAGTCTGGAGGTATAAAAATAAGTTGGAGGACTCTCCATCTAATTGAGTCACCTCTGCCACACTGGGATTCTCATTATGACAAGGAAAAATCAAGGTGTCTAGTGTGTTTCCTATGATTAAGCAAGTGAACTTACAATCTGCAATTCACAGCTCTGGGGCCAAACATACAGAACTTAAAATCACTCCCCATATGGCACCACAGCAAACTGATTAATACTGATTGGAAAAGAGTAGGGTCCAAATGAATCTTCTCTCACACAATTGGGTTAGCTCCCCGCTGTGGTGGGATGGGGTCCACCACTGGGAAACTGGACATGCAAAGTGGTATCGCAATTCCAACCCAGCCACACAGGAAAGAACCCTGGCACCATCTCTTCCCACAAAGAGTTACCTTTCTAACCACAGGCTGACTGAGACTAAAGGGATCCATCTTTTGACTGTTCTGGTCCTTTGTTCCCTTACCTCTAAGATAAGAGAGCCCCAAGATCCTTCCTACCTCTAAATCTAGGCTCTGCAGTTTTATGAACCCTCAATGCATGAAAGTGATCAGTCCGGAGTTCAGTGTCAAGAAAAATGGCTGGCATATAGGAGGTGCTTACAAAGTACTGCATCTATGGCGGTACGCAGAGTGGAGATCTGAGTTCAAATTCTGCCTCGGACAAGAGCTGTACCTTCCAAAGCTTCTCTTCCTTCATCTTTAAAAATAGATTTCTGCCCCTAGCTCAAGGGACTGAGCTATACAAATGCAATGAGAGAATTTACATAAAGCGTTTCATAATTACATACAAGTACTTCATAAACCTTATAGCTCTTTATAAATTTGAGGTACTCATTATTTCTCCATTATTCCTTATCTCTAAAGCCTTTGAACTCAGTGCTCATTAGCATCCTCCAGGATTTGGGTTGTGCTTTCCCCTTTCCTGAAACTCACCTGAACTCTCCCAGAGCCTCCATCAGATGGCTGATATAAAACTGTACTCTGTGACTTGATTCAGCTATCTTTCGGCAGGAAATCATGGCCTTATTGAAAAAGAAAGCAGGCAAAATTATATCCCAGAGAAGCAATTTCTTTATAACTCATTTTTCTTGGCAATCTTTTGATCAATTTCAAACACAGCAATAATGACACTGAGGAACCAAACAGCCCTTTCCTAAGAGGATCCAACTCTTTATCTCTGACCACCCTCCAATCCCCAGCAGGTCCCCCCAGGAGATGATCTGATTCTGACCCTGAAGGTTTCCACTGGCAAGGAGTGAAGATGTCCCACTAGTTTTGCTTCTCCATCTCACTGGTTACGCTGGGATTCATTACCTTTTCAATTGCACTCTTCAGTCTGTTCATATGGGATTCAAAGAGAGGAAAGTGAGAGAAAAAGAAGTCCTGGAAATTCTTCTGTGCCTCCTCTTTTTCAGACAGGGAGAATATGATGCTAATGGCAATTTTCTTCCTTCGAACTATGGCGGGGTTAGAACTACAGGTCTCATCAGCCAAGCTAAAAGTCTCCTCAGTTGACCTGTGCACAGGGAAAAATTGTTTTGTTAAACTGTCATGTGTCTGATCACACCAGTTCATACTGTAACCACAAGGAATTATCCCAGTGAAAGGCCAAGAGTCAATGAAATGCTAACCCAAGAAATTCATAATTTGAATCTGAAAATCTAAAAAGTCCCTAAACTACTCAAGTCCTTTGAGACAGTGGTGTCACTACCGCGTACATATTCACAAGGAGATCAATGACAGAAAAGCAACACTATTTGTAGTAGCACAACACTGAAAACAAAGAGTGTCCATGAATTAAGGCTCAGTAGGACAAACTGTGGATTATAAATACACTGGAATACAGTACTGTGCTTAAAAAAAAAATAAACAAGGAATTCAGAAAAGCATGGGAAATCTGCATGAATTGATGTAAAGTAAGCAAAAGAAAGTAAGAGTAATGACAGAGCGCTATAACAACATAAACCGAAATAACACTGAAAGAAGCCAGATTTTCATTACAACGATCCATCCTGTCCCTGGAGAACAAAGGATCCCCTCCAGTGCTAAATCTAGGCACTGGGAGAGACAGTCACTATAATGAATGGTTCTGCTTAGCTGTTTTGTTGTTTGTTTTTTTCTGGTGGGGGTAGGGGAAAGGTTCTATGCGTGAGAGACAAGAAAAAGATACCACTGTATTATGAAAACAGAATATCAATCAATTTTTTTAAAAAGAAAATTCATAGTTTGAACCCAGAACTCAATCTCCCAATAACTGATCATGTCTTCTTTATTTTTAAAATCTCCTGTTCTGGAAAACTGGAATAATAAGCATCAGGTTATTTCATATTGTTTTTAGGAATAAGATCACTAAAAATGTTTACTTTAAAAAGTCCTCCAAACCATTTGGTGCATGCTTTGTCCTTTTATGGGGTGATCTCACTATTTAATAGTCTGATATATACAGGCAGTTCAGTAGAGTAGTGGGCAGAGTGCTCAACCAAAAGTCAGAAAGATCCAAGTTCAAATCCTGCCTCAGATGCTTACTAAGTGACCTAGGCTAAGACCCAACTTCTTGGGGCTTCAGTTTTCTCATTTGAAAAGTGAAGGAGCTGGACTACATGGCCTGCAAGGCCTCCTCCAACTTTAAATCTATAATCCTAAAAGCTATTTTGGAGAGACATGTAAAACATCTGTTGTACCAAAACTTCTACCTCTCTTGTCTATCCCTGCCTATAACTGGAATTTATTTAAGTAGCTAAGGGTGAGTTACAAAGTGCTATCTTTTTAGTCACCACAAAGGGTATTCAGTATAGCCATCATGCTTAATCACTTCCTGACAGGGGCAATCTCAACCTTTCCCACCAGATGCCATCAGGACCACCAGGTAGAAGAATTGTGGCTCTTCTTGTGATTCAACCACCTTGGTTAAGGTTCAGTATTAATAACCCTGAACAAGAATATCTCTGTCTCCTATAGCCATAAAATCTCAAAAATCTGAACAAACTCAGAGAGCCAGCCCTGACCCTCCCAACCAAATTTCCAGACACTGCCTGGAAGGGATGTACTCAATCACATCAATACTACTAATGCTTTTGGCAAAGGTGTGCCAAATTGACTGTCCTCGTGTTCAACTCACCAACTCTGTGACTTCCCACACAACAGCTTCCTTCTCCAGCCACCATTCCCTCTATGTACAGAAAGTAAGTTCCTTGAGGACAAGGACAGGTTCACTTTTATTTTGGTATGCCAGGCTCTAGCTTGGCATATGGCCTATAAGAAACTGTCACTGAATGAATAAAAAGCATTAATATTCACCTCTGGTAGTTCCCTACCACTTCTAGAACCAAATATAAACTCCTCTAGAGCATTTAAAGCCCTACCTCAATTCAGCCCCATGGATCTTTCCAGCCCTTACGCACTAGACAGGTTGAGGGCTACCCTTCTCCGGTTCTTCAAACAAAGATCCCCACACTGTGCTTAGAATGCCCTGCCACCTTGCCTTGACCTCCGAGGATCTCTCATTTCCTTCAAGATTCAGCTCAAGTTTTACCTTCTTCTCAAAAAGAACATAAGTTCCTTGAGGGTAATGACTATCTTGGTATACTCAACACCTTTCACAGTGCCTGGCTCATATATACTAAGTGCTTAACAAGTGCTTGCTGATTCACTTAACTTCTCTGGGTCCCAGGTTCCACTTCGGTAGAATAAGGAGACTGCATCAGCCACTTCCAAGTTCCAACCCTAACTCCTCTGTTTCTAGGATCTCTCAACACCTCAATGAGCTACAGAAGGGTAAGAATGATTACTTACACTTCATAGAAGAAAAAGTGAGGACCAGAGATTAATTATGCATAGTGCAATTAGAGGTGGAATTAAGCATAAATTATATTGCCTCTATAAACTCCTAGTGTTTTAATTTTTAAAAATCTCAATATAAATATCTCTCAAAGTTTTATAAATATCAATTGTTTTTTAAATGCTAAAAGTGTGGAGTTCCTATTTTTCTAGCCTCAGAGAAACAGAAAGTTAAGTTACTGTTGCCATTTCCAAAAGGATCACAGAGTGAGGTACGAGTGGCCCCAGACACTCTTTATAGTGCAATGTTTCAAGGAAGCTATTACAAAATCTGTGCACTGCATCATAAAAGCACCTGTGGGGCTTTCCAGGAGAAGTTACAGGAACTTAAAAGAAGGCCTCCCTTCCAGAACATATCATTCAATTCATATCATCCAGTCAGGGAATCTCTTGGTCTAGCCAAAATGGTGGCCTAGCATTCTCCCTTTCCCAGCAGGGCAATAACAGATTTCATTTTATCTTCCCACATTTGGTTCTATATGAGAAACATTTCCAAATCCAATTTGCATTCAGGTTTTGAAACAACCCAATCCCACAAGTAGGTATTAAGCACTGTGCTAGGGCAGGAGATACAAAGACAAAATGAAGACCTCTTTTTCAAGCTGGCCCTTTCCTTTATCTCTCAGAAAATCTATGTACCATATTTCTGGAATTATTTTTATTTTATTGGTGTTCTTTATAAAAGAAAAATCACCGTCACTTTCCAAAGAATCTCAGCAGAGAAACTTCTCTGGTAACAAATAGCAATTCGCCTAACTTAAATGCAAACTGTCATTAATAAGCCAACAAATTTCCTCATGAAAGCAAATATACATTTTCTTTAAAGTTCCTTCTCAAATCAGTCTCTCCATTAAGATCACTGGCCCCAGTTCTGTCAAAGGAGAAAGTGCGCCATCTATTGGGGAAGTTGCGATACATGGTGGTACAACTCACCTGACCAATCAATCAACAAGCATTTATCGTGCCAGCCAGGTACACTGTGCTAGGAAAATGTTGGACTTTCGTCCAGGCCATGTCTGCCTGTATTACATAGCGGCATAACCCACTTGAGCAATCAATCAACAAGTGCACTTATTGAGCACCTGTGCCAGGAGATGTGCAACTGGACTTAAGTTCACAGTCCTAAACCAATTAAACTGAGAGCATCATGGTGACAGTTTGAATTCATTCCTGTTACATAATAAAATAAGGTATTACCTTTTTAGAAGATAGAAATACATATATATGCGTGTGTATATATCTATCTACACACATATACATATGCACAGAAATACACACACACATGCATACATACATACATACATACATATATATTGTATACACACACATATATAATTTTGACATGCATAGTAGAAACAACTCTGGCCTGGCAGACAAAAAACTTGGATTCTAGTCCCAACTCTGACACTCTGAGACAGGAATTGTATGTACGAGGTGATTTAAGATCTCTGCTAACGCTACACATTTCTTTGATCTCACTTTATCTTCAGAAACCATTCAGGGGCATTGGGCAATTTAAAATGATGAAACTGAAGCAGAGGGGGGGGGTATTATTTGCTGGCCCTGAGCTTTTTCCAGAATACACCTTTTAAACAAGTGACAACTCATGGTAATAGTAATTAATAATAATATTCAAGATTCTGGGTGCTTCTTCCAACAAACATATTAAGACTTAATGTAAAAATACCACATGCAAGCAAAAACAGCGTTTCAGAGAAAACTAAGAAGACCTCTCTGAACTCATACAGGAGCAAGAAGTGGGCAGAATTAGAAAAACAATTTACATAATGACAAAAACATGTTAAAAAAAACCAATTTAAACTTTAGAATTTTCACTAATGTAATGCTAACGCAATGCTAAACATGATTTCCAAGGACCAAACTGAAGCATGCTACTTACTTCCTAGTGGAGAGGCAATGAACTTAAAAAATGCAGTGAGACACACAGTTTGGACTGACTAATTTTATTTTGCTGGACTAAACATATTTGTTTATTGGGGCTTTATTTTTCTTTATTTGCTCTTTGGGAGGCAGAGGTAAAAAAGGAGAAATCATGTTTGTAAAAATAAGTACATAGATAAAAATCTGTTTTTAAAAATAGCTGGTAGGCACTACACTGGGCACTGGGATTACAGAAGCAAAAGTGAAGTAGTCTGCGTTCCCTCAGAGGGGCTATGTTCCAGGGGAACACGTAAAAAATATTTCAAGAATCATAAGTACATACAAAACAAAACAAGGTAACTTCAAAAGGGAAAAGAAAACTTCTTTCCAAGTTGAAGGAATCAGAAAAGACCCAGAATAGAATTAGGCATCCTGAGGTCAGCGTGTGTGCATGTGCGTGTGCGTGTGCATGTGCGTGTGATATCAAGAGAACAGAAGAAGCTTCTGAGAGAGTAAAAATAAGTGAAAATCAAGTGCACTGACAGGCCTTTTGAGTTCTTCAAAAATGTGGATTGGAGCTGCTAAGTTCCACTCCAGATGGTCATATAAAGAATGAACCTGAAGTAGAGGGAGGCCTTATAATCCCTGTGCAAACCTCAATGTGTGACCAAGGCCAGGTCCCTTCACCTCTGCTTCTTAGTAGCCACTTCTGTTAATAAAAAGGAAGCTGGACCAGGTGATTGCTGGAAGGTAACTTCATAGCTCTTAAGATTCTACAAATCTGCATTCTCAGGCTCAGACTACAGCATTCACAGAGATTCTGCACACAATTTAAGAGAAGCATTTTAATTCTCAGAAGACTCAAAATGCAATCACCAAGTATGGGATAAGGAATTTTCCAATTCCATCATAATGTGGGAATACATATTTAATCAGTTTGAGAGTATCTTAGGGGGACTTCTGGATAAAATATACTGACACCACATAGGAAATATCTTCTGACTATGAGAATCAGTTACATCCCTTGTGCCTATATATAAAAGCAGCATTATTAACCAGCTCAGAATTTTAGGGAGGCAGAGCTCTTTGCTCACACCAGATCAGGACAGCAGAGAAGGCAGAGTGGAGAAGAGCTGGGATGTAGGTGCCATAATTATCTAATTTTTACAGACAAGGAAACTAAGGCTGAGACTAGGTTAAATGACTTACTTGTCCAGGCTCACCCAGCTACTAAGTGTCTGAAGTGGCATACGAACTCAGGTCTTCCTGACTCCAAAGACTTCTATCTACCAGCACAGTCAGCTGCCTCTACTTTAGGTTTGAGGTCATTCTCCCCATAAACACTGCATGTATTTGTACATTTGTACCTCAGGTTTTGAGGTAGTATTTTATACTGTTCTTACTATACCATCTTAGTGAGGCCTTTGTGAAAAGCTAATTAAGTCCCCTGGCTAACTGACCATACATCTCCACTTTGAAATCTATTCTTCATGGCCCAGCTCAATGGTACTTTCCTCATGAAGCCTTCTCTCATCACCCACATGTATAAACATGTATGTATACAGGTCAACCAACAGGATCTCTCTATCTTCTGCGTATCACATTTGGAATATCCTCTGCGTATCACATTTGGAATATCCTATCTCAAATGAGTGCTTGACATACTGTCTTCCAGGCCTTCATTAGATTATGAGTTCTCAAAGGAAAAGACTATCTTATTTGTATTTCCATTTCCGGATGGGCCCAACATACTGTCTTGCATATGGCTGGTGTCCAATATTTTTTGATGAAACGCACTTAATGTAGTACTCAATATAGTGAGGGGGCCACAGGCCTAAGCAGCAAGATAATGCTAAACAAAACCAAACATCAGAATCATTAAGGAATTGAAAGTTAAGGTAACATATACTATAGAAGAAAACATGAAGTGAAATACACTGAGAAGCTAGTAAGATATCTGCCTCTGTTTAGACTCAAGTCACTTTCATTCCATTTGATATGAATTTTACTTTGGAGTAGGAAAGTAAGTCTAAAGCAAGGAGTTCTTATAACTTTCAAAAGCCACAGGAGGCTTTGGCACAGTAAGCCAGGACACATTCTCCCTTACTTATGAGCTGTAGTTCTGGAAAGGTGCCCATTCAAGTCCATGTGTGCTTGTTTTGAGTTAACACTGTCTCTTTTGTAATCGTTACCCAGCAAGTGATGGTCACACCAAGATTCTCCCAAGTTCCCAGATTCAGGAGTTTCCCCCTGTCTGATACCTTAGTATTTCAAATTTAGAGACTCAGGCTAAACCAACCATAGCTTCACCTCCCTTTTCCAATTACCAGCTAAGCTCCCACAGTGAGGAAATATTGCACCCCACTAGCCAGTTTCAGACAATGTACCCACACTTCTCCCCTGCCACTCACCACCTTGGGACAATGCCATTTTCTAAACTGGTCGTTTGGCTCCGAAGCCAGCGGCGCTGGTAACTGCTGGAAGAGGAAGAGGAGGAGCTTGGAGACGGGAAAGGTGTGATCAGCAGGCTGCTCAGGGAAGCTGGTAGAGGAAAAAAGGGCACAAAGAACTAACTGATTCAAACAGATTTTTCAGTGTGTACAAGTGTAAGCTGAAAGAGCTCCATATAAAAAAATGATTTGCCAAGGAAATATGTTTCCAGATTTCTATCACTCACAACCAGCAGATGGCAGCAATAGTTTGGGATCGTTTTCTTTTTTAACCTACAGCTAAAACTTTCTCAGATTTTTTTCCACAAGTGGGTCTACATGGCCAACGGTGGAAGTGAAGGGACTATCACAGAGCTGTCCCACTCTGATCCTACATGAGAGCGCTGATTTGCTCTATTTCACCAGGGCTTGTTTACCCCTCCTTAGGTAATAGGGTGGTCCCTCGACTCTGGGGATTTACCACAGCTTGGCCACTATAGCTCAGAACTCCCAAGCTCCAGAAATCTACTAGCCTAAGCCTTCCCAGGAGCCAAGATGACTTGGGCCCCATCATGCCCAGCAAGTTTCTGAGATTTCAGAGGAAAGGTAACACTAACCTCAAGCAATACAAGACATACAGCACGCATTAAGCATCTAAAACATCTGTCTCTCAGCTAGACCTCAGCCCTCGACTAGCTCTAGTAGAGCCCATCCGGGCCGGGGCAGCCATGTGCTGCAGCCCTAGTGGCTGTCACTTAGGATCACTGGATTTGGAGCTGAAAGGGACCTTTTGTTGTTGTTCAATCCTGTCCAACTGTCCCTCATGTGGGGTTTTCTTGGCAAAGACACTGAAGTGGTCTTCCATTTCCTTCTCCAATGGATTAAGACAAGCAGAGGTTAAGTGACTTGCCCAGGGTGACACAGCTATTGTCTGAAGCTGGATTTTAACTCGGGTCTTCCTGACTCCAGGTTCAGTACTCTACCCACTAAGCCATCCAGCTGTCTCCAAAAGGGACTGTAGAGATCATTTAATCCAACCTTTCGTTTTACAGATGAGGAGACCTATGTCAAGAAAGGTTAAGTGATTTACCACCAGGTCACAAAGCTAGTAATGAACATAGCCTGAGTTTGAACTTAAGATATCTGACTATGGATCTGGGGCTGTTTCACCTGCACGATGGCTACTTTTTTCCTTTTTACAGTAGAGAGCATTATCTACCTTGAATTCAAGTTTCATCTTTTCCTGTTTGATCATATGTTCTTCCATCTATTCCCCCAGAGCATTCTAGAGGGACCCCATTCCCACCCAGGTGCCCAGTCTCACCCCCATCCTGCAATCTATCATTCTTGGATAGAAAAAAATACTTTCATATACAGTCATAATCGATAAATATCCAGCCAAAGAAAGGAAAAGGTCATTTTGGGCTCCAGAAGGTCCCTCGGTTCTTTGAATGATACTTTTGCCTTTTCTATTCAACTTGCACAAAACTAATCCAGGTCCTTCTATAACCCTTAAGTACAAGATAATGGTCCTCTAGCACCACAACAAATTAACAGTCATGGTCCTTTAATTCTATTAATTGTCTCTGTTTTGTGGAGTGAAGTATGTACTACCTTGGCTGACTTCTCTTGAGACATTCCTTAAAAGAAGTGTTTAAAATTGAGTGTTCTTGTAATTAATGTATACAGCAGGAGGTTTATTTTAGTTAAATCAAATTTCTTAAAGAGTCATAGTATTCTAATAAGAAAACTTGGGCTTAGAGGAAGAAGAGCTAGAGAAGAGGCTTATGATAAGAAAGCACACCTCCTACCTCTAATTAAAGAGGTGATAGACAAGAGTGTAGAATGAAACATTGGTAAGACCCAGTCAATGTGTGGATTAATTTTTTTTGGTTTCTGTCACAAGGGTAGAGTTTTTGGTGGGGACTGGGGTGGGGTTGGTAATAACGACAGAAAAGGAAAAGCAAAGAACCTATGTAAAATGGGAATGGTAACAGCACATTCCTCCCAGGACAGCTGGGAAGATATTTGTAAGATACAATTTGTAAAGCGCTTAGCACAATACCTGGCACATAGTAGATGCTTAATAAATGCTTGTTCCCATCTCCCTTCTCTTACGTGCCAGGAACTTGCTAGGCAGCCTAGCACATAAATACAAAGAGTTTTAAAAAATCTTATTCTTAAGGAGCTTATATTTGAATGAAAGACAACTACATGCAGAATACATATAAAGAGAATAAAAGAAACAGATCTCAGAGATTTTCAGAGCTGAACTCTCCACCCCAACCCTACCTCAGATTAAGAGGCTTGCCCAGTCCCACAGCAGGAGGTAGTATATGTTGACTCCAAGTCCTGAGCTCCACTCTATTATGATATCTCTTGGTTTTAGAATTTCTAATAAGGTGTTTGCATAATTACTTATTGCCTGAATTTTACTTCTTCCAAAATGAAAGGTTTTTTTGTAGAATTATCTGTGATATCAGACCATTATAGTTCCCAAACAGCTCTCTAATGCCAAGGAAAATGTCACTTTTCACAAGAACAGGATTAAGTATCTTCTTTGCTCAGAAGCTAGAAAGGCAGGTACTGCATAAATGGTGGTCTAATGGACTACTTAATTGGGAATCAGGACTCCTAGTTTCTAGTTTTGATTGTGGCCAAGTCACTTGACCAGGGAGAGATAGGAGCAGAGGGAGAGTTGCCATCTCAGTTTCCTTATCTATAAAATTAAAGAGGTGGACTTGATTTTCTCCAAAGGGTCTTTCCCATTTTAGTACACTGAGTTTATGATTCCTTTCTTTTGGAAACCAAGCATGAAACACCAACAGATAGAAGCATCTGTTTCTTGCCCTAAATTAGAAACAAGATTGTATTGCCTTCTTGTTGGCTCCAAAAACTACTTGTTTAAACCAGTTTAAGAGAACATAGTTCTTCTTGGCCCTATGACCCTAAGATCCATAAAGGAAATACAAGAAATGTTTTGAGCTTCTGTTTTAAGCCTCAGCTCCGCTGCTTTTGGGATAAAATACATGTCCCAGCCTGCCTACTCATATTTCCAATCTTATTTCATATGACTCCCTTTCATAAATTCTCCAGCTCAGTCTAACTGGTGGTCTACCTAATAACCCCAAAATGGCATTTCATGACTATCTCCGTTCATTTGCACAGGGGCCACCTTCCACATGCCCTTTCCTAACAGCTGAGAAACAAGCTCATCCTAATGGGGCCTCTTCTCAAGTCTTCCAGTGCTAACACCAAACAACCACAGTATTAACTTTATGAAAGTCGATAAAGTTGTTTCTAAAATTATTTTATATTCTTTAGTTTTTACTTCGTTGTGTCATATTTCCCTCTAGCACAGTGGTCTCTGGATGGCCTCCATGCTTGTTTTTGTCTTTTTAATGCCAGCACCTAGCACAATTCCTGGCATGGTGGAGGCTCCTAATGTTTACTGAAGTGGATTATGGGTGTTTTTTTTAATGCATGGTTGTTCAGAACAGCTAACTGTATTTTAGCTGTATGAATATTTTTTAGTATTAAAAAAAAAGTAAGTTCTGTAATAAATAATAAAAATTAAAGATCTTAAAGAACCCAGAAGTGTTCTTAAATAGCTAGCTACTTAAGACTGCAGTATTCTGGAAATTCTCTCAAGCTCTCTTTCAGAAGCAATCTCTGCATTTAAATCGGAGTGACCACAAAATAGAGTTGGGATAAAGTCAACTGTTGTTGAGAATTTAAGTACATTTCCATCTTTAGAAGAACAGGAAAAACTTACTATTTTTCTCTGATACTCTTTTCTCATAGACTGAAACCTGACTCTTTCCCTAATAGTAACTTCTTTCTTCTATAACTTATCCAGGAGCAGTCACTCCCTCTTCCATGTCTCTGAGTAAAGGAGAGGGTACTCTTTGCTCTTTCCTGATACTGCTTTCATACCACTTTCTCCCACCATCTCTCAACTTTTCTTTGGAAAACTCTCTTCCTGTAACACATTTCCCCAATCTCTCCAAATTTACCATATTTGTCATTCTCCAATTTTAGGTAAACCACAAAAAACCTTTGGTTCTCCCCAGATAATAGAGTCAATCTTAGTACTGCTCTGAAACCTGCCTCTCAAACCCTGCGAGTCCCTTTCTAAGGATACATTTAGAATTCATTCACACTGTTGGGAACGTCACAATTTGGCTCCAGCTTGGCACCTAAACTTGCCTGCTTCTCAAGTGGCTAAGAAAAACTGGTTTTAGCTACAGCTTCAAATCTGAAATCTGGTGAACAAATCGAAGCGACAGCTTCTATAACCTGAACCAGGGCTAATCAGTTTCCTCAGAAAACATCTTTAACTAAATGGCCATGCAGAGAAATTGAGTTTATGTCCCCCCACGCTCCCAATTTTCTTTATGGATTTTTCAGTTGACAACTACCAACCCCCTCCAAGGGCTACACAACTTCTTGCTTTTCACAGAGCTGGAAAGGCCTAACAAGTTGAGTTCTTTCTGTCTATAAACTGTGATTCAGTGGGTCTTCTTGGTCCCAGGTCTCAGTTTATGCACAATATAATCTGAGGTAAAGGCTAACTCTGCCCCCAACCCTGGGACCAAACCAAAATAAAATCTAACATCAGCCCTGGCCTTGCAAGATCTTAAGATAAAAGGCTTTTGTTTCTGGGAGTTGGGCTACTGGTATAATTGGTTCTTTCCCACTTAAATGCATTGTTTCCATATATACCTGATCTTCTTAGTTATGTTTCACATGTCTGTGTATCATACAGTATAAGAGAGCCACCAGGACATGACCAGAGAATTACTGTTTTGGAGATGGTAGTGACACCTCTCATTCTATGTCTGAGGACACTGAGACCCAGAAGTTTCGGGGCTTTCCAAGTCTCCCAGGAATGTGAAAAAGGCAGTATTCTAACTTAGGTCATCTGACCCCAAGGGCCCTTTTTCACTCTCCCACACACCTATAGCAAACACAATACCCCACTGCAAGTCAGGAGGCATAGCCTGAATAATGGCTCTAACTTATTACCTGTATGACTACAAGTAAGTTACTTCACCTCTAGTCTTCAGTTTTTCCATCAATAAAATGGGGGACCCCACTGGGTTATTGTCAGGGAAGCATTTTGTAGGCCTTAAAATGCCAAGGAAATGTGAACAACTGTATACGCTGCTGAACAGCTTTATGAAATATATGTAAATCAACCCAACTGGGCTGAATTCAGTAACAAATCATGATAAAATGTCATTTAATTTTACTTTAAAAGACTTCTTGGGAAGATTATGCTTAATCTAGGCAAGGGCTATAAGGCTTAATGAACAGCCAGCAAAACCCCAGGAGAGAGCTTTTGTGGATGGCCTAAGGATGCCCAGAGTGTAGGGGGCAGGCTCTTTGTGTGCTGGCATGCTCCAGCAGAAGTAGACTGATAGGGCATGTCCTGGGATCATGTTGCCTCCTGAAAATAACAACACACGTGTCACAGCAGAGCACCCAAGTGTGAATTTCTGGGCATTAAAGAAGCACCTGCATATCACAGTGTTCTCTTAGCCCTCAGAATGATGCTGCGTGACAACTATCTCTTATTAATCAAAGATGGGAAGATGAAGGCATAGGAGTTAAGCACAACATCAAAGGTCTAGAATTTAATGATCTAGCTTCTCTGAGTACATGAGCTACTTTCCAAAATTCAGAGCAAAACCACCAATAAACAGGTCCTTGATTCCACCAGCATTGTAAATTCCTCCTTGACTGGAGAGATGAGGCATTCAAAGGCAGATTAACGAAGGACGAACACACACACACACACACAACAACAACTTGAATTGAATTTGGGACTTTAGGATAAGAGTGATGTCATTAAAAAAAAAAGTAAGCTTAAAGTTGCGAAAAAAGAAAGCTTGAAGAGAAGTTTAAAAACAATGTGTGTCCAAATAGAAGGTAAGAGTCAGCCCCTCTTGCTAGCTGGAGCAAGCCTAACCCAATGGTTAGCATCTTCCTTGCAAACACAGCCCTCAGCAGGCACTTGTGGTTTCGGAACAGGCTTTCTCAGAGAAAGAAATTACTATCCATTATTATATCAGCTTTTGGAGGAAGTCTAAATCTACCTCATGGGAGGCAAAAGGGATCAGTTTTCCCTGGGATACTATCACTTCTCAATAAGCTGAACACTGAGGATTTATACCTACAGCACCAGAAAACTAAATCTCACAATATGAACACCTGGTCATCTTCTTGCCAAATGCCTTGCTTTGGGCACTGGACATCATGCCTAGGAGAACCTAACTGTAGAACTACAGGCTTGGGGACCTCACTGTCCTAACTAGTGAGTGCCTGCCATCAAATGGGATGACATTTCTAAAACAGCACCACATGGTAGATACTAAGTACTTAATAAGTACTAACCTCTGAGCCTCAGATTCCTCATCTATTTTTTTTAAAATGAGGAAAATAACACTGTCACAATCTACCTGTGATCTGTGAGCAAAGGCTTTTGTAACCTTATCGTATCTGTTACTATAACATCAGTATTAATAAATCAATAAAAGGAAACATGTACCTGATCGGGCAATCCCACTATCTCTGTCTTCATTCTGGCCTCTACTAGGCATATCAACAGGAGTGCTGTGTGCTGAGACAAAGACAAAGAAGAAACACGTTAGCAGGATCCCTTTGGCACTGTGGCCAACTCCAGGAGGACTTCGTGCTGCCAGTATACTAGAAGTGTATAACAAAGTTGGCCACTGGCAAGTAAAAGCAGAAACATAAAAAGAATAATCACAATGTGAGCAGGAGAGAGCCTGCAGGACAGCTCTACTGGGCCCAAATCAGCTCCCCTTTGGGTCCAAACTACTTTTTTTCCCAGACAGACATATTTAGATGCTGTTACCATCATTCTGAGAAGCAGGTAGTTGTAATTTCTAAATGCTTCAGAATAATTTTCACTATTTCAATAGCCACTGTGAATAAACTAGAGGAAAAGAAAAAAAAACGATGGGAGGAAAAATCTCCTAATTAAAAAAACAAGTTTTCCTTGGAAAACACAATAAGATATCTTCCAAATGTCTCTCTCTTTCATTATGGGATGACTTGGGAGATGTACTCGAAGAAGCAGAGACTTCTAGGAACACCTTACTGACCTCAATTGGATACACAGACAGGTAAGAAAGCAGAACAAATTCTGCCACTGAAAAGTATGTTTATATTCACAAATTTTAAATGTTTATCAACATGCAAGCCACACTCTAAAGAGGTAGGAGGGTGTCACTTTCATTAGGGTATCCGTTAACCAAGGTGTTGGGCAGACTTCTTCCTGTAAAGAGGCATAGTGTGAAATGAACACCCATTCCAAAAAGGGTAGCTCTTAAGATGCTTGTGGCAAAAGTCCCCTCCAACTTGGCATCATGATAAGATGGACTGTAGCGATGCCATTTCCACATCTAAAATTAGCAAACGTATTTAAAGTTCTTATTTCACCTACCAGTCAAGACCAGGGTCATTCTACCTGGGAAGAACCTAGGAACTCACATTAACTCTATTTAAATAGCTACTGGCATACTTTTAAGATGATCAAGAAATGAGAAAGAGGAGACTTCCATGCTTTTATTAGAAATGATTTGAGTGGAAATCTATATTAAGTGAGAATGCAGGTGACTAATGGATAGAAGATAGAGCAACAAATATAACAGCTCATAGCAGCAGAAAACACAAATCAGAAAACATAATCCTCTTAGAAACACTAAGGGCTCATTGCTGTTCAAAACCAGCTAATTCTGGGGGCATTAGCAATAAAGGTTCACTGGTGGTAGAATTTTGAAAATGTCTTGTACTTAGCTGGATTCAAAATCAAATTCTGCTACTCCGAGAGCCCTTTGGGTTGCTAGTAAGGCTTTACAAGAAGATTCTTGGCTAGGAACAGCCATAGGATTTAGTATGTGTGTGGGTCATACCGAACTCAGCATTCCACACAAACCTGCAAAGAAAGAAGCGCTCCGGGTGAGCCGGAGAGGTCCTCCTTCAGCCAACCCTTGCAGCAGTTTGCTGCTGCACACCTGGAGCACACCTGGACACCGGAACACATGAAACGGGCGAACAGAATATATCAAAAAATAATCACGGGTTAAAGACAAAGCAGAAACAAAAATGAAAACAAAAAACCCAATGCAAAACAAAAAAGAAAATGAACACAGCACACACACCCAGGACACATCAGTAATTACAAATGTTCTTTCATTGTTATGGTTTTGGTTTTTACCTAGATTACTTCCAGCACGACAGGGACCCAAACTATTTTGATTTGAGTTCAACTTTCCCAAATTAGCATCTTGGTTGATATATTCAAAGCTGTCCTGCAAGCTAAAAACCAAAAAGGGAAAAGGAGGGAGAAATAACAGAGAAATGTCAGGAGAAATGTCTAGGGTAAAAATAAAACCGTTTGTAAACACTTTTTTTAAGTCAAGCAAATCACTGATATCAATCCAATTTAATGATTCAATTCACTAAACATTTGTTACTGACTGACTCTATGCAGAGTACTCTGGTAGGTGCTAGAATTACTAATTAAAAATCCTTTCTATAAATGACTCATCTCACCTCTACCAAATGGAAACAAAAATGACTGATTTTTAAAGGATTATTTAGGGTACAACAAAAAACCTGGTTTAAAAATTAAATAATACAGCTACCATTCTCCCATCATACTACAGAGGAGTGAATGACAACTTTGGTTTTGAAAACTTGTCTTATCATGTAAATTTCCTCAACAATTTTTATATTTCAATGCTTCAACTGGATATATGATGTCACAGATAACCTTTTCCAGCAGTGCACATTTTCTCATTCTCTATGACTACCGTCGACATGCTCCCATGAATCACCATGATGTCCACCCATCATGCTGGAGGTTTTCCTTTAGATCTCTTGACACAAAATGTATAGAGCATATGTGGGTTATCCATTGGCTATCTCTCCCTTTCAGTATGCAAATGGTCCCTTTTATTTTCTGGTCCTGTTTCTCTCAGATAACATCCGTTATCCTGCCTCTCCTTCATAATTCTTAGTTGGTATTATGGGCAAGATGTTGCAACCTACTCTCAATCAAACAAGTTTGCTTCCTATGCGTCCCTTTGGTCGACCCATTAAAATTACTCAATGGAGTTTTCTGAATTTCTCAAAATAAAATTCACTATAATCTTCTCTTGCTCCCTCTTTAAAAAAGAATAACAGCACCACCTACCTCTCATGGTCATTATGAGGTTAAAATAAGAAAATATCTGCAAAGCACTTTGTAAACCTTAAAATACCATATACCTCTTCATCCTTAGCAATGGAAGCCAAGGCAGGAGCTGCAATCACCTTCATGAGATTTTGCTTAAGTTAATCATGAGTCACGCAGGGGTACATAGTCAAGTGTCTCAAACGTATAAGTGGGTTCTGTTGTTGTTACTGCTTTACAATAAAACCAACTGCTCTATCCACTTCCCCAAAGAGAAGCTATCAACTCTCCCATTTAACTGTGTTTCTTCATTTCCTCTGGTTTTGTTTGTAAAGAGTTATCACCACAGGTGGTTTAGCGCCAACTTAGTTGTTGACAGACTATATCTAAAAAAAGGGTACTAACAACAAAGAACTGGGATGTTTTTCTATCTCTGTCCACAATTTGGGTTGCTGGGGCCAAAACAGTTTTGCCACCTAATTGATAACCCTCAGATGTTCCCAGTGACTGACAATTCCAAAAATGTTGGAATTGAGGCCTTTAGAGAGAAGTACATGGGTAGCAAATGTCTTCAAATGTATTTGTTAATTATCAAGCTGTCTAGAATAGTATCACAAGAAGAGATTTAAAATCATTTTAGCTAAAAACTAAAAATGTAAGACTATAATTATATAAATTAGATTAAAAGTTGAGTTAACCTCAAAAGTCCAGCTACAAAATAGAAAATTTATTACTATAAATAACAAAGGACTGGTAAAATAAACTATTTAAGTTAAGGAAAAGAAAAACAGCAAGTCTTACATTAATATAAATAATCATAATGGGTTAAAGCTACCTGTCATTCATCAAGTTAAATACTCACATAACACCAAGGATTAGTTTATTTCACTGTTCCAACTGTAAATGGCAGTTTGTTCTCAATTGTGAACAGTTCCAAACTAGAAAAGATAGCTAGAATAACTGTTGTTTACATGGTTTTTCAGTTTTTCAACATACAACAGAAGAAAATGCTCATCCTGCTATGGAGACTATGCTGGGAGGAACAACACGTAGTTAAAAACAAAAATCTTTTCTATGTTCCAAGACATCCTCCGCAGCATGACTTCAAACTTGCTTTCTATTAAATTAATTCAGCTTTCATTGGCCATGCCTTATTTTACAGAGGGCCTTTTCTCTGACATTCAAGTTTAAAAAAGTATGAAATACAATAGGATTTAGAATCTCAAAGTTAAGAAGGAATCATACTGGGTTATTATAATGCATAACCAAGAAGAATGAAAGTGCAAAAAAAAAAAAAGAATTCCAAAAGCTCTTTCAGTAAAGATCCTTGCTGAAACTATACAATTTATTAATATCTGCAAGAATCAGAAAGTAAAGAGGCTTCTGCACAACTTTTTTGTTTTACCTTAAGAAAATACAGGTTAGCGAAACCAAACCTGTCCAATGGCCTTGATAAATTTTTTTAAAGGAACAGAGGGTATATAAAAGGGAAGGGAAAATCCCATACTTACAAGGGGGCAGTCAGGTGCAGGGGGAAAGTTGAATTTAGTAAAAAAGTCTGATTCTGCCACTTATAAGTTGTGTGACTTTGCATAAGATTTGGTTTCTTCATCTGCATAATGGAGATATACTATTTACTTATCTGCCTATCTTGGAGGGGTATTGGGAGAAGCAAACTAGGAAATATCAGTGAGTGCTTTGAAAACTGTAGGGCATTGCATGAGCGTAAAATACTATTCTGATTTAGGAACACATTCAAGAACACTGAAAGCTGGCAGAAATGATTTTCATGGAGATAGCGTGTCAATCTGACATAATATAACACAGCTCCTTTTCTTTCCCCATTTTTTACTCTGCATGGAGGAAGACATATATTGCTTGACTGAGAGTAGAAAGGTGTTGAAACAGACCCAAAGTTTGGATATTTACCCACCCACAGTCCCAAGTTCCCACAGAACACAAATGAGTTTTTCAGATTCACTTGGCGGGGGAAAGGAATAGTAGCCAAATTTAGGTGGGTGAATTCTAAGGCCAAATGTAAATTGATCTCTTTCTCATCTCACAGTGTTTCTCATCATAAAGAGTTTTTATCAACTTGAGCTAAGTACCTTAAAACAACAGCATCTTCTTTTTTCTTTTAAAGTAGATATCAAAAGGGAGGGGAAAATCTCATACTTACTTGTTGGTACTTCCACAGAAGCTGCCCATTCTAGCAGAAAAGACCTTACTAATCATCAGCTGTGGTGGAGAACTGAAAGGAGGAAAATAAATCAAATAAATGTGAAATTTAATCGAAATTCATCATCATACTCCTACTTCTCAATCCCTGAAACAAAAGGTTAGAAACTTACCGTATGTAGTGGATCTTTAAAGTAGAACCTTTGTAACTCATTGCCACAGAACCAAACATCATCTCCCCAAGCATGTTGACGTCAGAAGCTGGTCTTGTATACTATGACAAGTACAAAGAAGAAAAGAAACTCCAAGTCCATATGCAGGAATGGCTGATAGCATGGTCTGCAAAGTGCTATAAAATATCACCTCATCTTATTCTCACAACCACCTTGAGAGGGAGGTGCCGTTATCATGCTCATTTTAACACTGAGGAAAATAAGGCAAACACAGGCACTGACCCTGAGTCACACAGGCATTAAGTGTCTGAAGACAGGATGTGAACTCAGTTTTCCAGATCCCAAGTCCAGTGCTTTCTCTCCACCATGCCTAAAGCAATGTGGGTTTTTCCAATCCGTTACTCTTGGCTAAGGAGGAGATCATGACTGTTGTCTTTGGTTACTTCTGGTCATCTTATAAAGTCTTGAGCTCTGATGCACTATTTCTCTAAATCTATTTTCAACACTGATTCATGACATTTTCTCTACACCAACTTTACCTTCCAGGATCAAGGCAATTTACCAGTTTTCTTAATCTCCACAACAGTCTTATAATGGGAAAGAAGAATCATCACTATCTCCATTTAGAAATTTTGCAAGAGAGATTATGTCATTTGTCCTGTATGTTAGGTTAAAGACAGAAAGAAATGTTTTACACATACCAAAATACTTATAGGAGCACAACACAAAAGGGATGCCCACTGATTAAGAAATAGCTGAACAGATTGTGACAAATGTAACAAAATATTATTATATGGAAAGAAATGCTAAATGTGAGGAATTCAGTGATGAACAGGAAGATTTATGCTAAATTGGAGGGAGAGATCCAAAAGAGCAATGTGAATAATGTCTAGTTATATAAATAAAAAAACACACATGAAGATAACGTTAAACTCTGTGGTGATGAGGATGATAAATTTATATCTCACATTCAGGTTTGTAAAATACTCTACACCTATGTTATTTCACTTCACAACAAGTCTTCAAGGTAGGCGGTACTAACATCCCATTCTACAGCTGAGGGTCAAGTTCCCCAGCTGGTAGGCTAGCAGTACGTGTCTGAGGCAGGGTTAGAACTTGCCTTCCTGTTCTTATCCACTGCACCACCCACTAGGCTACAAACCAGCGTGGTTAGGGCAGATCATTCATTACACATACTTATCTCCTTGGACTGAGATAAGCACAGTGCAGCTACTATCAATGACTATTTTGGTTGTTGGTGCTTCTCTGTTTGTTCAGAGGAGGTTCAAGGAAGGGTTCAATTCCAAAAGGTAGGTGTTACATTAAGGAATGTCTGTGATGTAAATGCAAAAAACCTTATTTCAAAATGAAAAAGGTGACTTTGATGACACTGGTGTTCTTTCAGCAACAAGGTATTGACTTTTCTTTCATACCTCAGTTAGGTTTCAGGAGGTTTTGAAGCTAAAATATTCATTATCTAGTGGCCAGGCTTTTCTGCTGAGTCTTCCTGAGCTTAGCTAGGCTGGACCCTGGATGATGCCCCATAACTGGACCCAAGATGGAAACTGTTCCAGATTGGTGGGAGTTGTCAGAGGCTGTACCACGGCAAAGGTTCCCATAATCCTGGGCCACCAACTTGGTGCTAAAGAACTGTGATACAAAACATTCACTCTCCTTTTAGTATTAAGAACATATCCTGTGAAGAAACAGGATCCAGGATTCTTCTTTAACCAATTATTTAACACAACATAACGAAGGTTAACAAAACCGCCAGAACTAAAGGACTAACTGGTTCAGTTTGGGTTAGTGAAAATTAATAACTCTGGGATTTTATAAAATGCATACAGCATTCTTGTGATTTTTGTTGATGAGTTGTTTCAGTTGTGTATAACTCTTCATGAACTCACTGGGAGTTTTCCTGGCATAGATACTGGAATGGTTTGCCACTTCCTTCTTCAGTTCATTTTCCATATGAGGAACTAAAGCAGAAAGGATTAAGTGACTTGCCTAAGGTAACAAGTCTGAGGTTGGATTTGTACTCAGGAAGGTGAGCTACCTAGCTTACCCATTCTTACGATAGGACTGCCATCTACCATGGTTTTCCTCTCCCCCTGCATTATGGATTAAACTAGTTTTTCCCTGAAAAGTGACAAAGTTGCCTCCGGGGCTGAGGTTCAAGCTGCATCTCCCTGGACAAGTTTCCTGGTAACCTCTAGCCCTACAGAGAGAACTTTCTGGCCAATTAAAGGGCATAAAAGACTCATCAGGCTTTGAAGACATACCAAGTCCAAGTAAATCAGCACACCCTATTCTCATGAACAGACTCCTTTCCATACAGAGGTGAGGGGAGCCAAATCTACCCATTTAGTCATTTTCAGTTTTCTGAAACTTCTCAACTAAGTGCTGGAATATCCTTGTTTAATATCCTTCCTATGCTATGGCTGAGGGAACATAATTTTGTTCCAACATGGAATTTGATCTAACAGGGTACCAGCCCAAGTCAGGCATGCCTTTATAGGTCTCTTCAGGATTCGGCAAGGGTCTGAGATACAAATGGAGGGTTCTTGATTTGATCTTGGAAGACCCATGACTTTGAGTCCATCCAACCCACCCACAGGTTGCATACTGCTTAATGCATGGACTTAATTCCTAATCCATGACTTGACACAAGATCATTCTGCCTCCTGGACACTGACGCCTTTCATTAGAGTCTTTACATAATGGCTAGACAAGAGGCAGGCTAGGGGAACCAGGAAAGAAAAGTGAATTCCCAGCACCACACCAAAGAAAATCACAGTAGTTGTTTTATCTTGTTGCTAAAATAAACAGTAGTTTATGTAAGAGACCCTTGGCTGCTACTCTTTCCTACCAAATACCTATCACTAGCCCAAAGCTAACCTTGTGTTATAACAAGTTGCTTCTTGGTTCAGAAAAGCACTACAGTCCATTGTTCAATATGAACAAACTAATTTCTAATGACATCTGGAACCAACTGTTCAAAAAGTACTTGAGGATTCTATTTCACATGTGCGAAGAATAATTCACACTGGCCATGTCGTTCTACTACTGGCTAAATGAACCGTGCTATTTGAGTTCTGAACATCCACATCTTTCCTTGATTAATCATTTACAATCCCTCTAATCTCTAGTTTTTGTACCTATCTAGTCCAAAAAAACCTGCTTCTTTTGAATGCAAAGCATACAAATCTGTAGTTGAAGGTGAATCACCAAACATAAAATAGCAACAACCAAAAGAACAAAAATGCCGATACAGTCACTACCAGCCAACATATATAATATTTTACACAAGCAGTCAGTCCCCCCACCTCTCTGCTGAGGCAAACATTCAGCAATCATTTAACAAATGCCTGCTACAAGAAAGACACTGTAATAGGTAATGGGGACATGGAGACAGACAGACAGATACACACACACACACACACACACACACACACACACACACACACACACATGCAAATTAAATAGTTCCTGAAATAGTCAGGAGGAGGGGAAAGAGAACAGATGAGCAAATATAAAATATGTACAAAGTTTAATACAAATTAATTTCAAAAGGGAAGGTGATAACAAACAAGGGAAACCATCCTGAAGGCAGCATGTGAGCTGTATAAAGCTGCATAACCAGACCCAAATAAATATGCAGTACAAACATACCTACTTAATGGATCAGGTCTAAGTCTAAGTCAAACTCCCTTTCGTTTCTTAAATACTTAATTCTGCTCAGATGACATTCAAGTCCAACCTTTTAAAACTGAGTTTCCCTTTGGCAAAGTAGAGGGACAAAAGGATTATGAAAAGAAGTACAAGTTTATTCATTTCACTCCAATAGACTGTCCTTTGGTCAGTTCCTGCTCACTCTAACACAGTCCCCACTCACATTCTTCAGCACTACCCCCACCTCTCCTCCTCCATTTCACAGCAGACCTTACACAGTCATGTACATCTCTTTCTTTTCCCCTTGCCTAACTGAAATATCCATCCCAGATCTTCTCAACTACTAAGAACTTATAGACCCACAGGATAAAAGCTCCTTTGCAATAAATTGCAACACATATATTCTTCCTTTCTCAAATTCCCCACTATTTACTTAAGTGTTGATACTCCTGGCAGAATGTAAACACTTGATGATGATGACAAGGATGACGTGTTGATATGGTACTTCATGATTCGCAAAGCTTCACATTTTATCTCATCTGATGCTGTGATCTTAGGCACTCACTTAGCCCTCACGTAGTCACTTAGCCTTAGTGTGGGCCTCAGTTTTGTTATCTCAAATAAGGGACAAGGGTCAGCTAGCATCTAAGATCTCTTCCCACTCTAAATCTAAGATTCTTAAGAATGACTTCATTTTTGTCTTGTATCCCCAGCACCTAACACAGGGCTTGGCACCTAGCAGGTGCTTAATAAATTCTTGCTGAGTATCACTTGCTCTTCTGCTTTCCACAGATGAATACCAACCTTCTGAGGTTCCAAACAATTCCTTTCCAGCACTGGGCACCTCCCAGTAGTACAGGCATGCTGACTCATAAGGGGAAGCTTGCACACACTCAAGAAACTCTGGTGGATTCTTAGGGCCTAACTAGAAATCCTGGGTATTCTCAATGGGAACAGAGATAAAACAAGGAAGGACACTTCTCCTACTTGATCCTTCTCAATGCACTGCAATGCTAGGGCAGACTGTGATGAGCTACCTACACTCTCCATCATTCTGATGGAATCCTAATAAAGGCCCCCAGCCCCAGTAGTCTTAACTTCCTTCTAGGCACATTGTACTTACCCAGCCACTCACACCCCACCCCACTCAAAGTCCTAACTTCTTCATAGAGGCCTCATTACTCACCAGAACAACAGCACTAGGACAACAGTCTATGAATTTACATTTCTCACAGAACAGAGGCATGTCCATGTGACGAGAGCCCAGCCGCTGCCTCTAGCCAGCCACTGCCTCTAGCCAGCCACTGCCCCCAGACCCAGAAACGGCATGTGTATACACAACCACATCCATCTAGTGTCAGACAGCACCACAATATTCAGTCAATCAGAAAGCAGCACCACCAGGATGTCCAAGCAGGAGGTAGACCCCAAAACAATACAAGGGACTTGGCCTAAATAGGCACCTACACAATAATAGTAAAGAACTGATACATAACCCCCCCAAAATGGGTTTTTCTGTATGTATTGTGGGTAATTACAATGTGCAGTACCACTGTGGCTGAGACCTCTCCCCTATTACCTAATCCCTTAACAAACCCCTCCTGCCTTTTTCATATTCACAATTTCTGTTATGCTTCCTCAGAAGTTGCTGCTCCCTCTTGGAACTTAGCCTGCTTCATGGTGTCAATCTCAATAAATGCCTCTATTTGGATTAGAGGTGGTCCCACCACAACCAGCATGAAACCCCAACAGTTTTTGGCGTCCCTTCGTGGACACAATCTAAACCACAACAATTGTGCATCTAGAACCAAGAGGCAAAGCTCAGGTACATGGCTGACAACCCTAAAGAAGTGTGGGCTACTGGGTCTACAAGAGCTATTCCTCCCCACCTTAGGACTTCAGTGAGGAGTTTCTGCCTCTCCCTTTGGTGGTATGCCCTCCCCATCCTGGAATCCTTTTACCTGGTACTTGGGAAGTTGCTCCTTGCCATGTAGAGAGCCCCCTGAAGAAGGAAGGGAAGAGGTGCTGCCACTGCTGCTGCTGTTATGTGCCTGGCAGCACTTGACTGGCATTTTAAGGAGGACATCCTCAGTTCTCTAGGGACAGAGAGAGATAAATCAGAAGACAGCCAGGTTCATCAGCTCATCTTTGCAACCTAGGAATGCCTTCAATAAAACATTCTGGGGCAATCAAATGTGAGCAAAACACATCAATATTGCTTTTACAGGTGGGGATGGGGACGTCTTTGGAGAATGTGTAATACTCAGGAATTGGACAACACTAAATAAAGCTGTTGGGTTAAAAAAAAAAGACTGATTGATTTCCTTAACTGATATTTAAAAATAAACATCTAAACATTATCAATATTTTTAAAGTAACATTGAGATTAATACAGGTTATGTAAAATACAACCTATTCCATCAGTAGTTTTTACGAAAGTGACACCAATTTTTTTTTAAATTAGTTGCCACCTTTTCCTGCCTCTTCCTCCTACCTTTGATCTCCCCTACCCTCTTCAAAACCTCACTCTTTCTCTTAGTATTTGATTTCAACTTTGGTCCAGAGAGAAAACCACCTCTACCAGAGCAATTTTGGGGCAATTTCACATCTTAGAGAGTTGCCTGGGGTAATGAAAGTTTAATTGACTTAATCAGAATCATAGTCCATGTATGTTTGAACCTATGGCTTTCACACTCCCAAACCAGCTCTAACCACCAAGGCAGTTGCCCATCACCTCAGTCTTACGTACTTTTTGATTTGCAGTTCACTAAAGAAAGGATAGCTTATCTAACTTCTAGTGTGACTCTCATTAGGCAGTTCTAAGTACGTAATCAGCAGTCATGTGCCACTCACATAGTAACTCAGGAGGGTGGGCAGGACTTACAGAGTGGTTACCAGCACCCACTTCAGAAACCAGGTTCCTCTGAACACTTTCCAATGAATCACCACTTTTTGCCACTTATTCTAATAACAGCCAGCAGTTCAAGGAACCTAATTTATAATGGAAATTCACACTAGTCTGAAATGCTTGGGCTAGAACACATTTTTAAATCTACCTCTCCAACTTTAAGACATAATCTGCATTTTATAGGGTGAATCAGGACTACTCCATGAAAAGTAAAATGGTATTGGAGGAGGCAGGTCTCACCAAGTTAACACTTGGCTCAAGAAGTTTCAGTGGCTCCCTGTCACTCCTAGCATGACATCAGCCCCTAAGCTTGGCATTTAGAGCTCTTCAAGGATGGCTCCTCCATATCTTTATAGAATGATTTTGTTTCATATTACTCCTATGACTCAGGTTCCAACTGAACCAGAGAACTTTTTAGGTCCCTATCCATGACAATCCATCTCACACTCTGACACCTCTGTACAATCTGTCCCCCAGGGCTGGAAGGTTTGCTTTCTTCACCTTCTACTTCTTAATTCTATTCAACAAGCATTTATTACTTGTCTACTCAGCACATGGCACTGTTCTAGGCCTTGAGGATACAAAGACATCTTCAAGGCTCAATTGCTATCACCTTCAATGAGGCCTTTCCTGAAAGCCCCAGTAACTAACAGACATATACTCATCTATGGGTGAGTTCTGTCCCCTAGGAAACTGTAAGCCCCTTGAGGACAGCCCTGTTTTGTTGCTAAGCTATATTTAGACCTACTAAATTTGAACATTTAATATTTAAATTTGAATGTCTTAAATATAAGGAAGGTTAATCAGAAAAACCCTTGATCAATTTGCTAAGTTTACAAGAAAAATGCTTTGAAGTTTGGAAAACACCTTCCCATAGAAAAAGGCACTCCTCCTTGTTGAGGGGATACAGAAAATTCCTGGTTAATTTTCACTGAACAGACTTGATCCCTCCCCACAAGATGACTGGCCATCTGGGACTCAGGACAGCCAGGCTCCATTTGGCGGAATGCAGGTCTTTGATCTCTGCCTTTAGACAAAAGGATTTGTTGGTGTTACACATCTCCTTATAGAGATGTGCCTTCCTGGTCCCAGATCAAGGAAGGAGAAGACACAGACTCACCTCAAACTTCCCTTATACTTGCAACAGTACAAGGCATAGAGACTTTGCACAAAGCACTCACTATAAATACATTCTGAGGTGAATTGTGGTATCATGTTAAGAGCAGTAGATCTGGGAATACCACTCATTTGGCTTAGGCAAATCCCTCTACTTCTCTGGACCTTAGTAGACTCCTTGGTGTGATAAATGGAAGGTGGACAAAGGTCCTTCCCAAAGTCTTCATTTCAACAAATATACTGAAGTCTTCCATCATTTTTACAAATTGCTTGAGTTATTTTGTTTTGTTGTCTCTGCCTGTCCCTGGGGAACGCCACTAACAAGGTGTATGAGTGTGCAGCAAAGTTCTCATCCTTCTGGGAAAAAGAAAATTATGTTAAATGATCTCCCACCCACAAAGGGAAAGGTCCAGTCCTGGTAAGCCTTGCTCAGGATAAAAATCTATAGTCAAAGCCCACTGTGACTCAGCTGAGAGATTTTCCTTCCCTCCCCTACTTTCACCCAGGTAAGTCTAGGCCTTTTTTTTTTTTTTTAATGATTAGCTGAATTCCTGAATTGTATTTTAAAGTGAAGTGAAATACACCCAACAAGAGTAGCCTTTTAACCAAAATACTTCCTTCAAGAAGGAAAGAATGATCTTTATCTAGGGTAGAAGAAACTCCCAGGCCCAAGGGTTCTTTTTCACCACAGTAAAGTATTTATTTGGCTGCAAAGCCAGAATCTGAGAAGCTAAGTTTATTCAAGACAGGCTTTAGGCAGCCAGAAGGTCCGTCTGATGGGCCCAAAAAACCAGGAGACAAGTGTGGGGATGATACTGTACAGGCTACTTCCCCAGAAAGGGAAAGAATGAGCTGCCCCATTCTATTACACCAGAAGACCCCTAAGAGCCAGAAATGCACAAATGGGGATAGGGTGGACAGTCGTTACATTACCAAACTTTCAGGAGGTCACTCTGGCTCCTGGTGAATGGTGGTTAGGAAGAAAAAGGGGCTGAATTTGGATCCAGGGTTTAAACAATGGCTCTGCAACTTAATACCTGTCTTCCCTTGACCAAATCACTTTGCTTCCTGGGCCTCGGTTTCCTCTTTTGTTAAAAAGAGGGTCTTGGCCTACATCAGGACCCATCTGATCCCCTCAGCCATGAGACTTTCTCTCCTAGCCCAGTCACGTCCCCCACCTTTTCACCAAGGTTAATCGCATCCCCTTCAAGGTGCAGAGCATGGAGCTGTTCCAGAGGTAGCACATGACTGATGATTTTGCCAAAGTGAACAGACTGAAGAGAGAGCCAGCCATGAAAGATGGAGATTTCACCTTGGCAGAGAGTGTGGCCATCCTGCACTACCTGAGTCAGAAATACAACACCCAGCTCACTGGTTTCCTCCAGACCTGCAGGCCCAGGCACTGGCATGCTGACTCCATTCAAGACACATTTGGCTCAGTGCTATGGATTTGCTTGCTGGGCCCTCTCATTGACGTCCATATCCCCAAGGAGAAAGTGGACAGGAACGTAGCCTTCATAACCAAACTCCTACAACATATGGAGCAGAATTTCCTACAGGACAAGCCCTTCCTCACCAGTGACCAGATTTCTGTGGCTGATCTGATGGTGCTGGAGGAGCTGATGCAGACCTTCTATGCTGGTTTTAATGTCTTTGAGGGACAGCCTATGCCCACAGCTTGGCGTGGGTGGGTGGAGGCCACCTTGGGGGAGAAGCTATGCCAAGAGACCCAGGAAGTCATCCACAAATTCTGTGCAGAGCCCAGGACCTTGAAGGACATCCCCTTGGCCACCCAGGATTGGATGAAGTTATGTCTTTCAAAGATCCCCTAATATAAGACATTTCCAATCAATGTTGTCTGTGATCTGATCATCTTCCTTCCTCTTCCTCCTCCTCCTCACCCCAGATCCTGGACCTTGGCCCACGGACAACAGACTCTGACAGAAGAACTTTCTCCAATGTTCCATTCGATTTCCAAACTATATGCCCATGTTCTCCACCCACCTCTCATGGCCTAGATCCCCTTTATGTTGTCTCCTTCCCCACCTCCTCCACAGTATCTAAGAGCTCTTTGATGGCTAGGATGGGGTTTTTGCTTATTTCTGTATTCCAAGCATTTGGCATAGTGGCTGATGTATAAAGAACTGGAGAAATGCTTTTTCATTCGAAAAAAAAAAAAAAAAGAGGGTCTTGGACTCGAGTAACTTTAAGGGTTCATCCAGCTCTAAATCTACAATCCTATGATTCTAAGACATCGATAATAACTTAAAGGGCAACTCTACAATATAATTACATCACCAGGAAAATAAATACATTAAGAGAAATAAAAGTCATAAAGCATTCTACTTGTGTCTTTAAGTACGTAAGGATTTTTGACACCTATATATTTCACTTGCCCTTCAAATTTAGCAGGTCTAAAATCTAAATCATGTCTGAAACTATTCTTATCTTTTACTCCCAAATCGATAATTCTCAACTCATCTCTCTTTGTTAACAATGGTACTGCCATTCTCCCAACATAAAACACTTGTAGTCACCTTTAACTCGTCCACCCCTTCTCCTTCATCCTCTGTATCCTGTCAGTCATCAATCTTCCATTGAAAAAACCTTCTTATCCACCCCATTTTCATTGATATTACCCTGTTCTGTCCTTAGCCCTAGTCAGGGCCCTGATCATCTCATGCCTGGATTACTCCAATAGTTCCCTACTAAGTTTCCCTGGTTCTGGCCTCTCTCCTTCAATTTATTTAGCATAAACGATTCTAGGCACTACAGTAATCTTCCTAAAACATGAATTTTATCATGGGACTCCTCTGTTCAAAGAACTTCAGCGCCTGCCTTCCTTCTGCTTTTCATATCAATGTCTAACTCCTTGGCTTGGTTTTCAAGGCCCTCCACACCTAGCCTCACTGTACCATCCAACACTGTTCTCTGCCCTATGCTAATTCCCGTTACACACTCTTCACTACAGTCAAGGCAATCTCCTCACCATCTATTTCTGACTCATTCTATTTCCTTTTCCTGGATGTTCCCTCCCTCTCTCTTCTGTCTATCCAAATTCCACATACTCTTTACGGGTCTAATTTGGGACCCATGTCCTCTATGAAGTCTGCCTTAATTGGTCTAGTCCTCATTTAAATTCTGACAACATTAATAATCTGGGTGTCCATTCAAATCCTATTCTGAAGTATAAATATGGCTTGAAAGCGATTGTGACTTCTCAAAGTCCAAGCCAGCAGGACTACAGCAGTTCTTAACCTCTAGCGGGAAAGATTTCCAGTGCAATCAAGTCATCAAGTGACCAGTATATATTAAGGTTTGCTTCAGAGGGATGGATTTTCCCTCCCCAGTAACTCTAGAGGAATGTCTGCTAAAGTGAAAGGCCTATGACCCAGATGGGAAGAATATCTCTATCCATTACATCACAGATCCTTACCAATTGTTTTCTATGGGCCGGTGTTTATAGCTCACCCCTTTAAGCCTTCTGAAGACAAGAGCCTCTTTTTCCTTGTATAGTCCCCACAACACAAAGCAGGCAGTCAGAACAATACCTGACTAATGACAGAGAAGGCCAAAGAGCCAAAAGAGCTCCACAAAATCCAGATGAGCACTTCATACCTGAACTGAGGATTCCTCCATCTTCCGGACTGCTTTAGAGTCAAACAAGACTTGTCGGCCCCTCCTTTCACAATCCTGGTAAACGATTAGGCGGATCTCATTCAAGTCAAATTCGGAACATGACCAACTAGGAAGTAAGAAGGCACAAGAAGTTACTTAAAGCTCAAACTGTACTTTAGACAGTGAGTCTCAAACACACAGGAGGCACCTTCACCAAGAAAGTCTCTGAGAGTCAGGGAGCAGGTAAGGTTACAATATCCTTCACACTGGCCCGAAAGCAACAAACTAGAAGAGATAAGGCAAGGGCTCTGCGTCACATATATGCTCTCAAAAACAGGGTTAAGTCAAAAGGGACCTCAAAAGCCATCCAGTCCAATCCTCTTACTTTACAAATGAAGAAATGGGCACAGAGAGTTTAAGTGGCTTGCCCAGAACTAAGGCAGCTAGTAAGTGTCTGAGTCTGGACTTGAACCTAAGTCTTCCTTACTCCAAAACCACTGCCATATCTACTATACCATGAAGCTTCCCAAAGATGTCAGTCTTGGCTGAAAGAAAGGCAAAATCCAAGAACCAAAGGGCCGTTCAACTAGAAATAGAAAAGACACTGCTCATCTGTGGCTATCTTCAGCCTCCATGTTCCTGGGCACTAGACTACATAGAAAGAAAATACAACACCTCCCACCATAGTGCAAAGAGGGCCAAGGGAGTTAGATAAAGTCCACCTCACTGAGGAAAAAGGTTTAGTTAGGTATGAAGTATGATGGGGAGGGAATATATCCCAGCTCCCAAATATGGCTACCTCTGGTGATACAGTTCTGGACAATTAAATTTGTGTTATTAGAAGGTGTCTTCCTCATTAATATAGGCATTTTAGTATAGTGGTATTCATTACTGTAGGGTCAATACACAGGTTATCGTGTGATCCAACAGAAGACAAAAAAAAAAGCCATAAAAAAAATGGTTTAGAATCATTCTTGAGCGCATTTCAATAGGGAAACTCTGTAGGCACATGTTATTATAATGATATGCAGGCTAAAGAGAGAGAAAATGAAAAGATATAATCAAGACTTCTTCATTCGCAGCTTTTTTCTGGTTCAGCCTATTTTGACTCTTATAATCAAACCTTATTGAAACAGAGCTAGAGAAATTATTCTTTTTAAAAAGTCTGATGTTCATCTTTTTGTACAACTCATTAAAACATTATTAATGAAAACCTACACACTGCTAAAATAACCTAAAAATCATCCTATTCCAATTATGCAGTCTTTGGTTCAGAAAGCGAATGTGAGTATGTCAATTTTAAATTTATTTCTATACAACCATCTTTTTCATAAGTGGTGGGGCCTGTAAGCAACCACAGTTCTCAGACAAGTAAATGATGGAAAGTTTCCCGAAGATGCCCTTTGACATAAGACCATGTTTAATATTCACCAGTACCAGCCTCTGAGGAAGAAAACTATTTCTAACTGACATGGCACAAGAAATAAGGGCTAAAAATGTGGCTGAAAGAACTATGTTTTTAAAATTCTAGTTTGCCTCATTAAAAAAAGGTAAGCAACATGTACTAGTGCCGGAGGGCCAGACTTCACAGTAGAAAAACCTGGTTTCAAGTTTTGCTCCTGCAGCCATGGACAAGTCATAGGGGTTTACACAGATACATGGAGAGTCAGGAAGACAATCATGTAGATAATTCAGGCAATTTGAGATACAGAAAGAGAGAGTGCAAGAGTGCCAAACAGTTCCAATATCTCACTCAGATGAAGTTTTTTTTTTTAGCCTAGTTTATCTAGATAAATTTTTCACTCAAATCTTCACTTGTAGTGTGTTAATCCTAGTAACAGGAGAACATAATCTGCAGGGCAGGGTTTGTTCTCATTTGGGGCGAGGGGGTGGTCCTTGTATGCCTAGAACTTACCACAGTGGCTGACACACAATAAGAATTTAATAAATGCTTACTGAACAAATTTGTTTTGGAGTATATATGAAAGGAGGAAGCATAAGCAGGGGAAAGAGGACTTCAATATTAAAGTCCTTTCTAGTTCTAATTCCAATAATCCCAAGAAAAGCCCTCTCAATGACCCATAAGAATTGGAAAATTTTGATTTCAGAGCAAGTTACTTAAAAGCACCCTGAGGGTGGACACCATTTTATATTTTGTTTCTGCTTCCCTAGCACTTGGAATAGTGCCTGGCACGTGGCAGAAGCCTAATGAATGCTTAAAATGAACGCCTTATTAAATATTTCTAGTGCACTATTGTCCATATCCTTCCCAAAACTGCTTCACAAAAAAATGCTGGGCACCTCTCTAGACTGGAGATCTCTAAACATTCCACAGACACCAGTGACTGTCCCGCCATCCTACTATGCCTTCTTTCCAGGTCACACATATTTCTGTTTTAAGGACCTTTTCCATCACTTCTCTCGATGCTCACAAGCCCACCTCTCTCACGCCCTTTGAGAGATCCTCAGTTTTAATTCTTTGAAAACACTAGGATTCCATGATTCTCAGTATCACGAGCAAAATACTGACATTGCAGAGATGGTTTCTCCTAAGGGATAATAGAAGCAGCACCTAATTCTCCTCTTCTCCCGTGCAAACAATGCGTTTATAATCATATTCCACTGGTTATTTTCCTCAGTTCTTTCCTATCTGATAGAAAGAATGTAGGTGTTCCTCTCCTCCCACCTCTCAGCTGTGGTTGTCAATAGCAACAGGTATTGCTTATAAGGCTTCAGTTAAGGTTTAAAAACTTCACACTTTCACACTTCTTTGATGGTTCTTAAAAAGTTGAGGAAAGGAATGACCAGAGAAGAGGGGAAAAATTACGTTCCAGGCTACAGGCACAGGGTTCAAAGGTTCTATGACCACTTTCTTGGGTTTAATTTTCCAAGAATTTATTACCCTCTCCTTTACATTGCCCTACCCATTAAACAATTATAGTAAAACCCTCATAACGAATATATATGTATGTGTGTATGTATGTGTATATACATATGTACATGTATGTATGTACGTATGTATGTATGTGTGTGTATATATTCCAGCAAAACAAATTCCCACGTTGTATCTGTCAAAAAAAAATGTATGTCTCATTCTGTATCGTAAGCTCATCACCAATCTAGCAAGAAATGAGGAACATTCTTCATCTTTGGTCCTCTGGACTCAAACTTTATCACCGCATGAGAGCTCTAAAGTCTTAAATTTTTTCTTCTTCATAATGTCACTGTCATATAAACTGTTTCAGTTGTGCTCACTTCACTACCTTGGTTTCCCAGTTTCTTCAGTAATTATCCATTTCATAATTTCTTATATGATGCAATAATATTCCATTACATTCATATACCACAATTTGTTTAGCCCTTCCCCAATAGGTGTTACCATTTTAGTTTCTCATTTTAGCTACTATGAAAAAAACTGCTATAAATATTTTTGTACATATGGGTGCTTCTCCTCTTTCTTTGATCCTGTTGGGCTACAGGTCCAGCAATGTCATATCTAGGTCAAGGGTATGTATGCACTGCTCAGTGGCTTTTGGGGCCCTGTTCCAAATTGATTTCCAGAATAGCTAAGACCAACCTTGTGAGTTCTTTGTCCCTATGTTTTGCTCCTGGTTAAGGAATTTATTTGTTTTGATATGGAAAAGTTATATAAATATGCTCATAAAAATTAACTTGATTTCTTTTTGCTAATAGCACAGGAGAACAGGAAAAAAAATCTTTCAAAAACTGAACAATGTTTCTTTTTGCAGGGCAAGTATATTACTTTTGTTTTAAATGTTTTATTGATCCTTTAAAATAATTCCTCTATGGGATGATTCCTTGACTTAACTACAGAAGTAGTCAGAGTAACAAAGAAGTATAGTTAATAAAATCAAAATAATGGTCTTGTCCAACAATCTAAGTTTTATTCCAAACTTATAGTCCATTCTTCTCTGCTGACAAGGGGGAGGCATGCTTCACACCTTGAGTTCTCCGAAGTTAGAACAGTAAATTACATAAACCAAAGTTCCAAAGTCTGTTAAAGTAGTTTTCCTTCACTTTATTATAGTCATTACAAAAATGATTCTCCTAGCTCTGCTAGGATTTCATCAATTTCATCAATTCACAATTTTTCCCAGGTTTCTCTGAATTATTCATTTTTTAAAAAGATTCTTATGATGCAATAGTATTTATTTGGTTAATTCATATAGCACAATTTGCACAGCTCTTTCGTAATCAAAAGCCACCTACTTTGGTACTACAAAAATTATAGAAATAAAATGTTTTTATATACATGAGACCTTTTCCTTTTTATCTTTAGCTTCTTTAGTGTATATACCTAATTATTAGTATCAGAAGATGGAACAAGCATTTATATGTGTCAGTGCCTTGCCCAGGATCACATAACTAGTAAGCAGCTGAGGCCAGATTTGAACCCTCAGATCTTCTTGACTGCAGGGTTAGCTGCACTATCACTGACTCAAAGAGGAGGAATAATTTAGTGATTTTTTTAGGGGGAGGCACAATTACAAATTATTTTCCAGCGGCACCAACTCACAACTCTTCTAACAACATAAAATAGAACAGGGCACTAACCCTTCCACAATCCTCTAACATCAACAAGTGAGTCTTCTGTCATCTTTTTACCAGTCTGATAAACACAGTGGGAAACTTCAGAGCTGTTTTAAACGTGCATCTCTCACTATCCGTGACTCACAGCATTCTTTCATACAACTGTTGATTGACAGTTTACATATCTTCTTGTGAAAACTGTTGGGTTATTGGACGGTGATGCATACCTCCAGTCTACGAGCAGAGACGCGGTGGTGACACGTACAGAGTACAAGGCATACATTTTCAGATGTGACCAGCGTGCTGATTTAGTTTGTTTATCGAAATTACTTGTTACAAAGGAAGGCTCTATGTGAGGGCTGAGGAGTCACTGTAAAGTGAGTGATACTCAAACAAATTTTTAAAAAAACACCAGCAAGTTCCAAATGAAAGAATGCTAGACCTTTGAATCAGAGGATCTGACAGGAATGAATGAATATCTTAGACAAGTCATTAAATTTTCTCCATTTTCTTTTCCTGATCTGTAAAAGGAAGAGACTGAACAAAATGACCTAAACGAGTCCTTTCAGCTCTAAATCCACACTTTTTATGGAAAAAAATTCTATAATACTTTTTTTTAAAGGGAAAACAATTCCTGTTCCTATCCTTTAGCCAGTTGTTTTTTGGACTTAAATATTTGTATCAGTCGCCTATATGTCTTGGATCCTACAAACAAACAAATATTTACAAAAACGATTTACCAGCAGAAAGTGGGATGAGGCAATATCATCATGGAAATATATCAATTTTTGTGCTGTGCTGGTTAAATATATTGCAATGATACAAACCTCAAAAGCTGCAGTGATAACCCCAACTGTAACAGCACACAGTGCACGGTGCCTAGCACGCAGTGCACAGCAGGCACTTAATAAATGTTGGTTGATCAACTGATCATAACAAGACCCAGAGGAAGGCCTCTAACATAGTGTGTGGATTCTGTGTAAAAATCTATGGAAGAGCATATGTGAGAATCCCATAGGATAGAAGACATGGCTGGGTTGTTGATCTGCAAACTCTAATGGAGTGAATAGCAACATGCACTAGATTAATAGGTGCATTTAAACACAATTTGTTATATTTTTTGGAGGAGAAATTAATGCTTTATCCTCTTGTATCATCAATATTCTTGAAAACACACAAAACCATTTTAATCAAAGTATTATCAAGTTGGCAAAAATTTGTTCAAATTCATTTCCAAGTTACTTTAGTATTCCATCCAGGGCGGAGATAATTGTCCTTTTGAGACTGCAGAGCAAGAGAAGGTTGCTTTAAAAATCACAAAGGAATTGCCTTCAGTAAGGAGCTAAATTTCACCATCAACCAACCAACTAAAACACATTATTGAAACAATTTAAGATCTTACTGGGGGAAATCTTATGACAATAAGACCCCCCCAGCAATATGTAAACTCTTATCCAAAGCCCCTCACAGGGCATAACTATTTATTCACTCAATTTACAGATGTTTGTCTAACAGCTATCAAGGCAAGACAGTGAGAAAACATCACGAGACAATTTCAAGCTCACAAATGTGCTCAGATACTGATGAAGGTTTGGGTCTTCCTTTGGTTAGTGGGGGAAGGGGAGAAACCCACATTTTCAGTTATTTCTAGATCCAGGTATACCACATGTACAATTCAAAATTCTCCAAAAGTTCACAACCTTAAACACAAAGCAGGTTTCCTAATTCTATTTAAAAGTTATTTTCTCTTTTTCTTTCATCATTCTAACATAAATAGTCACTTCTGACCCCGAGTTGTAACCCACCGTCAAACACGAAACGCTTTCCTTCACTAAGCAGAAGGTGGGCCTTTAAGGGCCAGTGTTAGGGGACTAGTTCTAGTCAAATGAAAAGATTTTTAATGTGACCCAGGCTTTCTGCAGCTAGTAGAAAAGTATGGATTCTCTGCCTACTTTAAACAAGGTACCCTATTTACTTCTCTCCTATTAACAACCATAGTTCTTAAAGTTTCCTAATTATCAGGGCTATAGATTTTTTTTAACATGACAATTTTTATATATTTTATACAACTGACATCTGCTAAATGCTTTACATACAAAACTCATTCAGCCTCAAGACAATTCTAGGGCGGTAGACATTACAAGTGTTATCAGAAACGTGCTGAGATTTGCCCTTGTCACACACTAGGGAGCAAACACAGCTCTTAGTATTCAAAGTCTGGCCTCCTGTATACTGTTTTTAAAAGAGACAGACTGGTAAAAGAATATTTCTCAATGACTACATAGCAGCACGGTATAGTGGGCTTGCAGAAGTGGCTTGAAGTTAGAGGACCAGGTTACAATCCCTCCTCGGATGCATACTACATGTGTGCCACTGAACAACTTTCCTGTAAAATGAGGTCCGACTCTGGCCTCTGAGCTCCCTTCCAGTACTTCATTGATGGTCTATGATCTTCTCAGATGGCTGGTGGCACAGTGGGTAGACCACTGGTCAGGAAGAGTGGTGTTCAAACTCAGCCTCAGACCCGAGGTAAGTCCCTTAACTGCCCCCTGCCTCATTTTCCTCAACTGTAAAATAGGGTCATAATAGCCTCAAGGTTGTTGTGAGGATCAAGAGATAATGTTTGTAAAGAGCTCAGTCAATGCCTGGCATAGGAAGGCACTTAAGAAATCCAGGACTTGTCTCCTTTCTTCCTCCTTAAGGGTATGTTCAAAACTATTACGATGTTTGTTTTTTTTCTGTTAAGAAATCAAGTCGATCAGCCACAGCTCTCTAGATTTTTCTCATTGTGGAGCTGGTCTCATTGTGGAGACAATGGAATTCCTGAAATCAAATATGACCTAAAAGAAGAAAGCCACAGTTCTGGTCGTAAGAGGAAGCAGAAAGGATGCCAGGTTTGGAGTCAGAGGACATTCATTTCAATCCTGACCCTGCTATTTACCCCCCTGTGACCTGACACAAGCTGCTTAACCTTCCTTGACCTCTGTTTCCTCAACTGTAAAGTGAGGGGGTTACAACAAGATGACCTATCTCTAAGTGCTCTTTATCAGACCAAAAAATAGTCATGTTTATTTTCTAAAGGTTTCTTTATTTACTATGTTAACAGCATTAAAAATATTTTAACTGTACCTATTTTGCACCCCTGGATACATTTGGTATCTCAAAATGGCTCCAACATTCATGGAATCATTTCCTTTCCCTTCTATGCACTTAACAAACCATGTGAGTGAAGAAAGCAGCTGAGAGGTGAGTCTAAGAAAGTCATCCTAAAACTGTTGACTTTAGATACCAGAAAGCCAAGAGGAATTCAAACTGAACAGGCTACCATGTGACTTGATCAAACAGATTAACCTGGATCACAGCTCTGAAGAACAGGCTCCTGTCAATAATTCACTTCTGCTCCCCAGTTTCTGGCCCTGTTCGGAAGAGAGCTCAAGGAAACCCTGCCCCACAAAGGGAATTGCTGAATAAGGTCTAAGGAGCCACAAAAACCTGAACCGAGGGCACAACTTCAGAGGAATAATAATCAATTGTGCCAAATCAATGAATACAGAGACATATAGTCATTCATTCATTCATTCAGAGAGAGTGCCAGTCCTAAGCACTGGGGTTGGGCAAGAAACCAAGACGACCTATTTCTCTCAAAGTAGGAACGAAAAGTGATAACAGAAGTGAAAGGCAGTGAAGGACAACATAAAAATCCACTGATTAAAATTCTCCTAGAGAATAACTGGATAAAATGAAAAAGAGGAAAAGAAGTTCAAGAAAAGTTTAGAAATTCTGAAAGGGATGGAGTCACATGATTTTCTTTATGTAAAATTCTGTTTCTCAAAATATTTCAGGACTTAGCATTTTTCTGAATGAGGAAAGACTGGGAAGAACATAGGAGGTTTTAAAATGACAGAATCAAGAACTTTTCAGATTAGAAAAAAACTGAGAGATTATTGAAATTAATCCATTTGCTTTATACACAAAAGAAACCAAGATGCAGAGGTTAAGAGATTTGCCCTACCCTGCTAACAAATTGTAGATGGACCTGTGAATTGACTGAACCGTTCTACAGAGTAATTTGGAATAATGCAAAGAAAGTCACTTAAAAGGTCATGCTAAGGGTACACCAAAGATTTCACTGCTAAGCAAGCATGTACCTCAAGGAGGGCAATGGAAAAACAAAAGGTCCTAGAAGACACAAAAAGATCAACACTGGTAGTAACAAGAAAATGGAAGCCAAGTCAGATGTCCATCAATTGGGGAATTCAAGAATGAACACTGATATATGTTTGTAATGGAATATTACTGCACTCTAAGGAAACACAGAGAAGCATGGAGAGACTTTAGGGAAGCTAAGGAAACAACTAACACAGTGACTACTACAGTGTAAACGAAGAGCAAAGCCATTTAAACTGAGTACTGTGACATCACAAGGACTAAGCTTGGCCCCAAAGAAGAGACAGGAGAAGACACCTTCCCCTGCTTCTTTGCAGAGGCGGAGGCCAGAGGTTTAGAATGCTGCATACGTCAGATTTTTTTTTATATTGGTTAGTTTTCCAGAGTTTTCCTCTCTTTCTTCCTCTTTTTTCTCTTCTGTCATAAGGGATGGCTCTCCAGTGCGGGTGAGAGAGGAGGAACAGAGTGGGAAAGATGAATGATATAAAACAATGTATCAATAAAATTTACTCTAAATTAAAAAAAAAAAAAAGATTTACCCACGGCTGCATGTCTAGTTAGTGGCAAGATTAGAATTCAAGTCTTCTGAAGCTTTCATTTCAACATTTTCCCTCACAATATTTATATTGTTTCCCTTTAGGAGGAATAAAACATAATAAAAGTGGGTAACCTCTTTGAATATTCAAAAGCCTTTTCCTAATACATATTCCTAATATACTGTGCTGCTCAATAATCATTTAACAAGCATTGATCACTAAAAACAGTTCCTGATCGATCCCAAGGAGCTTAAAAGCTCCTGATTATGTTCCTGAGATTGGCTTTCTCTTCAAATTTTCTTACATTTCCCAGGGTATTTTGTCTGGAATTCTCCTTTGCCCCTAATTTATTTGTATATGGCTCTGTTAGTTTTTAAAACCTAAAGAAAGGGGCTTTTAGTTATCTTTCATCTTCATACCTATCACAGGGCCTTGAATAGGGATCAAAGAGGTGTTAGCACCCCTGCTTTCTTCCCCCAATTACCATACGTGTGTGTGTGTGTGTGTGTGTGTGTGTGTGTATTTTATATTTACTTATATGTGTACATGTTACTTCCCACCCACCCACTCAATAGAGTATGGGCTCCCAGAAGGCAAGGCCTGTTTCATTTTGTGTATCCCTGGTCCCTAGCACAGATTGAATTCTTAACAAATCCCTACAAACTGACCTGCCCTGTAAGTAGAAAGGGGCTGTTCAATAAATGAAAATCCTGTTATCTATAACAGAACATAAAGGGGTTCATATGGGATCACAAGATTTAGAGATATGGATCTTAGACATTCGGTCCAGACTCCTCATTTTACAGGTAAGGAACCTGAGGCCCAAAGATGGTAAATAACTTGACCAAAGTCACATGTCATAAATTGCGGAGGGAGAATTCGAACCTGGGGGGGGTCTTCTGATGACAAAACTCAGGTGTCCAGAGCACCCAGCGCATCCAACCCTTCTACCTAAATTACAGCTCTCTACCTGAGTAAATAGGAAGAGCATTTCACCACATAGTTCCCATTTCGGTTCCCTATGTAGACCTCCCTCCTCCCTATGCCTCAATCTCTGAGAGAAACCCTGATTACAAGAACTTTGGTTCTGCGCCTGGTTTACTTAAATCTTGAAGAGAGAAAAACAAGTAAAACAGCAAGGAACGAAAAAGAACAGAAGAAAGGCTTGATACGAATGCCATCAAGCGTCAATTCTTCAGCCACTGATGATCTGGGTGCTGGATCACGCCACTCCTGGCCGGCCACTTTGTGCTTTATTGGCACCAGGTCTGGGTCATTCCAACTATTATCACCAATAACAACAGCGACAATGACAACGGTGACGACAACACTAACAGCGCTTTACTATCTACACAACACTTCGGACCATCATTCTAGAGCTGAAAGGTCTTGACCGGCCATCCAATTCAACTTGCCCCTTTTACTGATGAGCCCATAAAAGTGAAGTTAACTTGCCCAGGGTCAGCACCAGGATTTAAGCCCAGGTCCTAACTCTGGAGTTAGTATTCCTTCCACAAAGGGCAAGCTCAAGGGGCTTAATAAACAGGGAGGAAAAAGCTTGTAAGTATTGTCTTAAAATATATACATAAAACTGTTAGCTAAGATAAAGTTCACAGGTTTCTCTTATCATTCTCCCAGTCTCTCATTAATATGCTTCAGTCCAAAAATCTTTATTACACGGCATGTAAAAGCCTTGTGCTGAAGGCTCTTGTTAATTGAATCTCTGGCTCTTCAAAAGAATCCCCAAGAGCAATGCCTCAACGATCTCACAAAATCCCCAAACCACACCCGAGAACCATTCCTTCTGCCTGCCTGCCACCAAGGAGAAAGTCAGGTTCAGGCTTTTTGCAGGGGCCTTTCAGCAGGTGTTCTCTATGCATCTGCTCTATTCCACAGTCATAGGACCCAGAACCGGGAAGGTTACTCCTGCAGTCCTGGGTATGGACGATGGACTCATCTCTGTCCCTTCTGAAGTCCCTTTCCGGCTCCAAATCCTACAATCATATGACCCTATGGTCAAAACAGCAGTGCTGGGTTAGCTGACTTCCTCAGAATCTGATGGCCATTGCGCAATCCATACATTGCTAATCAGAATATCTCAGAGTCCAACTTCCCAGATAGGAAACTCTGAAAAGAAGAAAAAGGCTCTCAAATAATTTTAATGGTCTCAAGAGGAAAAGAAATAGTGTCAACTATTAGCTTTTTCCCAGAACATTCCTCTCTGAAGCTCAGAGCAGAAACAACATACAATGATTTCTTAGAGTATTCAGTGTTGCTAGCGCCAAGTAGTATGTAGGAAAAAAAGCCATGGTATAGTAGTGAGAGGAATGGATTTGAAGACAAAGGACCTGGGTTCAAATTTGCTCAAATTACTTCAATTATCTAGGCTTCGGCTTCTTAGCTATAAAATGAGAGTGTGGGATTGGTCCTTCCAGCTTTAAATCCATGAGCTAAATCCGTGTTTCTATGAAGAGGTAACGCAAGGTAAAGGAAGCGAGTAACGCAAAACAACTCAAAAATAACTCATTGACGGAGGAGTTGTGACAAATCTGATTTTAAAGTAAGGGCTCCAGGCTCTTTGACAGCCATCAGAATGGTATCCTGGTATCGCTGTAGAGCGAGGCACTAAGGAAGGAGGACTCAGTCAGTGCAACTCATTTCTGCAGCTCAACTCATTTCAGTCTATACCCTTTAACTACAGGGCTGTCATCACTCCTTAGAAGCTGCGCACCAGTAGGGGTAACAAAAAACTTAGGAATAAACCAGGTAGGTAATCAGAACACAGAGGAGAATACTTAAAAAACTATTCATATATTCCCTTTCCAGAAAGGAAACTCAATTCCTTCCCTACCCACCCACAAAAATTAAATGGGACTCTACCACAGACCACATTTTCAGCACTTAGCACAATGCCTGGCGCAAGGTAGGCACTTAATAAAGGTTTGTTGATTGCCTGATTCCTAGTTAGAAACACTGGAGTCACAGAAATAATCCAATTTCAACTTGTATTGTACTATGCACTCAATTAGATTCAGTTTTTCTTTGCTACCCTAAACTGGACATAAGCTTCCAAACCTGTTGTGCAATCCTGCTTCTGCCGTTGCTGCTGAAGAATGACCAATCCTCCTTTCTACTCCCTTAAGTCTTAGGGAATTTTTGCCCCAAAAGGTCTTGATGTGGCATGTCCTTTCAGAACTAGCGACAGGATCACTCCCATATCTGGTAGAATCTGGCTGGGCCCCTTCCTGGTTTATGGTCCTTGGAGTGCCACCACACATCACTGAGCTGTTTAATCGCTCTTCCAGTTTCTCTGGATCATCCACATGGACTTGGACACAAATTCCGAGCTCCTCTGCAGTCCAAAAGATGCCCTGAGTTACAAGGACAATTTCCAATCACTGCTACCCTCCCTGTTCCCCACAGAGTAGTCTCACAAGGTTCTTGGCAGCAGCTAGCCAATTTTTTTTTTTAAGAAAAGAGAAAGAAGTAGCATTTACACAAGTTCTATAAACCAAGCCAACAGTTTAAGAAGTCAACTTCATCCTACATGTTATGAAACATAGTCTGATCAACCCCAGCTTGAACTTTAAAAAAAAACACCACAACTTCCTACTTTTGTTCAGAAAGCATGTAGTCCAGCTATGAAGAGGCAGCAGGACACTCCACAGGATCAGCAGCTCCCATGACTCACCCCACACCAGAGCTCCCTAGCAGGAGATTATGTAGTAGCCAATTAATTCGTCACAAGACCTATTCAGATGGCTCAGTGCAGAAGCGGTGACTTGCCCTCGGCTGCAAGGTTGCTCTGACATTGGCCACAACAATCTCTTAATGACTCTCATGTGAGCAAGTGTCATCTGACAGGTCAGGCTTAGCAACCTTGCAAAATCCTCCCCCTTAGCGAGCTCCAAGTGGTCACCCACATCACGGGGTAGTCGGCCCAGATAACAATGGAGGGAGCTTTTATTATAAAACAAAGGGGCAGGCATTGTGCCTCCAAGCGAAACCTGCCTGGAGGTAACTGGAAGCAAGAGAGAAGGCACAGGAGTCAGTCATTAAACCCACCCCCTTCTCCTGGGCTAAGCAAGAATGTCTGGGGGCTGTTAGTTATCTCCCCACTAAAATCACCCTGTCTCACTCTTGTACATGTAGCAATTCCTCTGGCTGGACTGTAAGCTCCTCAAGTCTCATCTTTGTCAAAGAACCTAGCACAATGCCAGGCACACAGTCACTTAATAAACACCAGTTATAAAATTAATGGTTTAATGAAGGAAGGAAACAAGAATTGTTTCCTGTGCGATGCAGTTTACTGATCACCTTACCCCGTTTCAAACTTGAGGAAACTGAGGCAGTCAGAGATGAAGTGACTTACTCAAGGTTACATAGTTTAATGAATGCTAAATAGTATCAATAATTATGCTTTGGTGATACACCATCTACTTCAGAGCACCCAAATTTAGGCCCGCTCTTACGAGGCAAAAGCTAAGGGGCTCCATCAGATCGAGCCTAAGGGGGGAAAAATCAGTTCTCTTTCCAGGAAGAGCACCCAACTATAGCTTCCAGTTCAAACTCAGATGCCGTGGTGACAACCTGATCCTGGTTTTCTTACCTCCCCTGCTACTAGTTTTTAAACTACATTTCTCTCTTTTTCACGTATCATGCAATTCAAGGTCTCCAACATTTAGGATTCTGCTGCTTTACCTTGGGCACCACTAGCTTGGTGAACAAAAATTAACCACTAAAAGCTGCCTTCCAGCCTTGTGTTCACATAGTAGGATGCCAATCAGACTTGAACAAGGTCCTAAGCCCAAGGAACCACAGACATCAACTAAGCTACAAAGAAAGCATGGGAGAGAATGGATGTCAAAGGTTGATTTTTTTCCCAGCTTTTTTTTTTTTTTTTTTTTTTTTTAAATACATTTATTTAACTTTTTACATTCATTTTCACAAGATTTTGGGTTCCATAATTTT
>CM053772.1:149650370-149692725 GCA_028658325.1 Potorous gilbertii
CGCCCCACCTCCCGCTCTCCCCTCCCCGGGCCGGGCCCCGCCCCCTCCCCCCAGGCCCCGCCCCGCCCCGCCTCCCGCTCCCCCCTCCCCGGGCCGCTGCGGGCTCCTCCCGTCGGAGATAACTGTCAGCGCGGCGGGGAGGCCGGGGCTGGTGCTCAGTCATATGACCGGCTGCTCCCAGCTCCCGGGCACAGCCGAGCCGAGCCGAGCGGAGCCGCGGACTTCCTCCGCCGCAGCCGCAGCCCCGGGCTGGCGCCCTCCCGGGATGCTGGGCGGTCGCGCCGCAGCCGCAGCAGCCGCCGCCGCCGGGATGCCTCCGCCGCGTGGGCCCCGGGCTCGGGCTGCAGCCAGCTGAGCGGGCGGCGCCGCGGGAGCCCGAGCAGCCGCAGCCATGGCCCCGACCCTGCTCCAGAAGCTCTTCAACAAAAGGGGCTGCGGGAGCGGCGCCGCCTCCGCCCCCTCCTCCGCCTCCGCGTCCTCCTCGGCGGCCGCCCCGGGCCGGGCGCCCCGGGAAGCGCCGGCCTTCAGGTGAGGCGTCCGGGAGCGGGCAGGGCAGGGGGAGGGGGGAGGGGAGGAGGGGGAGGGGCGGGGCCGGCCCTGGCCGCGTCGCCCGCGCTGGGCTGGTCTTTGTGGGCGCTGCCCCACGAGGAGGCGGGGGACGTTGTTGGCTGGCCGCGGGGTGGCGGGGTCTCGGAGGGCGCGGATGGGGAGCCCGGGCCAGGGGCGCCCGTGGTGCGGGCGAGCCGGGGCGGTGGGGATGCCTGTGACCCGGCTGGGATCGCTGCTCAGCAGAGTTGCTGCCCATGTGGCACGGATCGGCGTGACGGTCCTCCCCTCCCCCATTAGACGCTTTGCCTTGGCCGTGCACTTGGAGTACTGGGGTTTAGGCTCCGTCCCAGTCGGGTGTTCTCTCCTTGGCCTCCCTTTTTTTCAGCCGAAACCTTTTATTCTTAAAACTTTGCGTTGTTAGAAGCTCCTTGCAACATAGAAATGTCTTTTGTTGGCTCTAGACCAAGTAGAGCTTGCAGATGGAACTTGGAGTTAGATGCTGAACGAGGTTGGCGTCATACTTTCTGGTGTCTTTTCATTTTAAATAGACAAAGCTTCTCGCTACAACTCTGAGATCAGCTGAGGATCCCAAGCTTCTTTCTGAGATCTGTACTTAACATATATATTTTAGTCTTCATCCCTGATTCTTGTGTTTCTCCTGCACCCAGTGGCTGTCTATCACTTGAACAGGGAATTCTCCTTTTACTGCTTTGAGACTTGTTAGCCTCTGCAGATGGTAGAGTTACCTCTCCCCAAATATTCAAGTTCTTCTCTTCCTCCTCTTTTAATAACCCCAATTTGTTTCAGGGAATAGGACCTGAAGTGAAAAAAATTACATGAAGAAATTCCAACAGCTGTCCAGGGAAATTAGACATTATATAGCTTGACTCATTCTCCTTATCCTCTCCTCCACCCTTCTATACCTAAGTTTGGTTTGTCACATTTTTTAGGATGGGGTCTGCATGTTGGTCCTGAGTTTCACATTAATTTGAGCTTCCTTCGGTGCAGTTTGGAGGCCACTTCATAGCCTTATGATCTGGCACACACCTTTGCAGATATAAATGTTTAGCTGAATTGAAATAACTTAAGATTGCCTCTGTGAGATTCACCATGTGTTTTGGGTGGGACCCTTTGTAGTGCGAGTGCTATTAATTTCTCTCTATATGTAATGGTGGAACCCAACAAACACTCTGCCAAGGGTTGTTTTTTGTCCTCTCTCCATTAAAGTTCACTGATGTGTGTATATATCTGAGAGAGATGCTGACAGAGAGTTCATAGACTTGTAGAGTTAAAAGTGATCCAAACATTATCCTTCTGCTTACTAAGGAATCTAACAGAGGGCTTGACCCATTTTTAAGTTATGGATGTGAATGTACTTTGAGGGAGGCAAACAAGGTAAGGTGGGGAATGAAAGGAGAAGGTGGTACCAGCTGGTGTCCAAAGACTCTTGTGTACATACATTAAGTGGATAAAACATGAATGACAATTTTTTCCCTGCCTCCTTTCACTCACAGACTGAAGAATGCACATTGTTCTTTTGTATGATCTACTAATGAAAGCAGGAATTCTTATCATTTTTGTGAGTCATTGACCTCTTTGGCTGTCTGGTGAGGTCTATGGGCCCCTTATCAGAATAATATTTTTAAATACATAAGATAAAATACTTACAAAGGAAAATTATATTGAAAAAGTTATCAAAAAATGTTAAACCCTTCAAAATATGTTCGTAGACCCCAGGTTACAAACCATGACCTAAAGGTATCTATAGATGAAGCTCATTTTATATGTTACATACACATCCATCCATCCATACTTCACATTGTAAATAATCCCATCCCTCTTTACTTACCTATTTGACCCCACATCTAAGTTTGGCATGTGTACATGTATGTAGTTCATTTATGTATGCATTCAAATAAGCTTGTTTCATAGGCAGTCTTTAGTGTTAGGAAATAGTGCAGAACAACATGTATTCTGCCTTGTCTGTATGGAGGGGGGCAGGGAGAAAACAAATGAAATAATCACAGGTCTGGACCTCAAGTTTCATTGATTTAAAAAAAAACAAACTCATATTAGTAATACAAATCGGCTCTTGCTTTTACACTGATGGTTCTGCGAAGTTTGAATTCAGTCAGAGAGCTGCACTTGAGGGCCACATGTGGCCTTGAGACCACAGATTCTCCAACCCTGGTCTTAGAGGGTTACCTGGAGTCTTGAGAGGATAAATGATTTGCCCAACTTCACATAAGTAGGGTCAAAGTTTGTGTTTGAATCGGTCTTTTCCTGGCTCCTATGTTGGCCCCCTTTCTACTATGCCATACTGATTCCCTAGAAGAAAAACAAATCTAACTTTTCATCTGCACAAAAGTGAAGCTACTGGAATTTATCTTACTCCCACATCAGCCTAGGACTTTGAGATTTAAAACATAGAAGGTTGGACTGTCTGATGTTGGAACTCCCTCAGTATTAGAAAAGACCTCAGAGATCATGTACTCTCATTTTATAGAGAAGAAAGTGTGGTCACACAGCAAATTAATAACAGAGCCAAGTCTAGAAGAACTTGGGTTTCCTGACTCCTAGGCTCTTTTCACCACCACAAGGATAGCCTGGCAAATGACTATCTAGATTCTGCTTAAGTAATGCATTCCCCAGTGAAGAGGAGTCTTTGTCCATTACAGCTCCTTCCACGCCTGGACAGCTCCATTCATCCACAAATTCTTCCTTAGGATGAGTTGAAATCTGCCTTTGTAACTTTGGTACTGGGAAGATACATTTGGTCTCTGAATTGTTTGGAGAAGTTAACTTTTACATACTTCAGTGGCTAAAAGCCATTTATTTATACAGTTGGACTACATTTTACAGTGTGTCATTTCCAGCTGTAGTTAATAAGTTTGTTAGTACAGCAGGATTCATTTAGATTTAGATAAAATTTCCTTCAGTTTTGTAGCCTGAATTTTAAAATTTTAAATAAATGTCAGACCTGAATTTGTGTAGATTTTTGGTAGTGTAAAATTGTCATAGTTCAGAACATTCAAAGTGAACTTTTATTCATTATTTCTCTTAATCTTCTCTTTTTCTTGATAGCTTTCTTTTTAAAATTCCTAGTCACTTCTTTATGTTTTCTTTCCTTATACCTCCATCTTCCACATACTGTATTTGATTAGAAAGGAGCCATTCCTGTCAAAAACTCTAAGATGCAAGTGTAAAAGCTGTTGTGCCTTTTGGCGAAGTTTCCTGGGTCTAAGCTCTGACTTAGTTTTGGTTGACTTTGTGGAAAGATCTTATTGCAGACTTCAGTCAGTGAACATTTATTAAACACCTACTGCTTGCTAGGCATTAACCACCTTAGGAAAAGCCATATGTAGGAGGTGGCATTTAGACTGAACTTTGAAGAACACTAGGGATTTTAAGAGGTAGAAGTGAGGGATGGAGAGCATTCTTGTAAGGAAGAGAGGCAGTGTGTAGTAGCTGGAGTGTTGGAGGAACAGCGAAGAGGACACTTTTCGATGCTGATAAAGAGACCAAAGCCCAGACCATCACTTTCTGATGGCCATACCACTCATGAGAAGCATTATTTAAACCACAGTCTTCCTGATTCCAAGTCCAGCATTTGATCAGCCCTGACATACGACCTCCTGTAATATCACTGTAGGTTGAGGATGAATTTAAAACTTGAGACAATTTCTTACTTAATAGCAATGTGAAACATAGCATTTGACTGTAGTAGCCTAGTGCTGTTTCTGGATTAAAACTAGTCACAGAATTTGGGGGTTTTTGGATAACCTCCAGATCTAAAATTAGCATTTCTATATCAGATTCAATAGTAGTCAAAGGGTGCCTGATAAATTTCGAATCTGATTGAAGTCCAAAGCTTTATTTTAAAGTCTTCAACTTGAGGCAGCTAAGTAGATGGAATCAGGAAAACTGGAGTTCAGATCTGGCCTCTCAGACTCTAACTTAGCTGTACGACTCTGGAAAAGTCATTTGATGTCTGTCTTCCTCAGTTTCCTCATCTGTAAAAGGGGAATAATAGCATCCAATATGCAGAGTTGTTTTGAGGACCAAATGAGATATTTGTAAAGTGCTTTGTAAATCTTAGATATACGTGTGCGTGACATAGTTATACATATATGTATATGATGTGTATATAATACGTAGCTATACATATGCAGTATTTATATTGGGGTATGTGTGTGTATAGATGTTATTAAACTGCTGGTATGTGAAGTGAATCAACATGGCTTCATAGTAGACTTGGTGCTGAACTTGACATCTGGAGTTGAAAAGACTACAAGTTAAATGGAGTGACTGTCATCTGAGTTTCCCTTGATTAACTCACAGGTCCTTGATGCACTAGCATATATCTGGTATTCCAAATTCCATAGTTTCAACCCAGTATGTATATGTTTGCAAAGAAATGAAAGCTAATTTGTAAAAGTCCTGTCAGCATGGCAAGATTTAGAGCTGGAAGGGACTTTATAGACCGAATTTTACTATCTCATACTTTTAAGTGCCTTTTTTGTTTTGATTTAGAACAGTGTTTTGAAATGGTTAAGAATGTGGCACTTAGAGTATGAGCAGTATATTGAATAATAAGTGCTTTCCTGTGGACTTCTCAAACTGTATAAATAGTGAAAAGAGTAGACCTGTCACTTGTTCCCATCAACTAGGGATAAATGGTAAATCTAAAGTTGTTCTAATCTTTTAAGATCCTTTAAGAACAACTTAAATAACCTGCTACAGAATTCCTTTTCGTATATATGCATGTATAATGGAGCCTGTTTATCAGTATTATCAAGTAGCATTGCATAACTCTGTGAAGGAGGTAATTCATATACAATTATTTTCATTTTGCAGATGAGGATACTGAGACGCAGAGGTTGTGAGTTGCTTGGGGTCACATGTAGGACTGAATGAAGTCTAGGTTCAGTACTCTTGTGTCAGTGGTACCCTCTACATATCCTCCAATAAAAATCAAAGCTGCAGAGTCCTTAGATTTTATAACTTAAAGGACGGAAGGATATAAGTTAAGAAGGACAAACAAAACAATACTATGCAGGAAATGACCACAAACAGACATTTCCAAATCTGATAAAGCCAAGGGTAAATATTTACATTAAATGTAGACGTGAGTATCCGTGCTCCAGGTGTGTGTTTGGCTGGGTTGTGTTGCCCAAAAGCATTTCTTCTCCTCCCACTACTTCATTGGGCCCAGATTCTAAAATTGTCAAAGCAATCTCTTTCTTAGAGGGGAAGAGCTGCAATAGAGAACTTATGGCCAAGGAATTAAGGGTGGAAAGAGGGCTGGAAAATAGCTTACATTTATATATACTTTGAGACTTACAAAGCATATAAAAGCTCTTACTTCATTTGATCCTCAGCAGCCCGGTGAGTCAGGTAGTGTAAGTGTCATTATCCACATTTAACAGATGAAGTCACTAAGGCCAAGAGAGTTTGTAATTTCACACATTTAGTAAACAGAGCTAGCACCGGAATGCTGGTCTCTGACTCTTAAACCCTGTGCCCCATGCATGATCGATCACAGGCTTATGTAGCAGAGCACTGTTAAGCAAAGAACTTTTAATACCATTATTGTCAAAATTTGTATGCCTAGAAAGTAAAAAACCACCACCATCAAGCACCACTGCCCTCAGGCCAAGTTCTTCATATGTGACCATCCATCTTCTGTGTTTGTATCACTCTGAGATGTAATCTCCAGCTTTCTTCTGGGTCCCAACACCTCCTTTATGATTTGACATCCTCCTTGGAAATTACTTCCACTTACTTCTCTGCGTTAATTTTGTTTCTTCCTAATTGAATGTAAGTTCCTAGAGGGCAAGGTCTGTTTTCATTTTGTCTTTGTTTCCTTATGGCCTGGAAAATATTAGGTACAAAATAGTAACTTGAATAGCAAATGCTTATTGAATGAATGATTGATAGAAAGGAGTCTCTCTAGAGTTCCCTCTGGTAACAGCTTTTTTTGAAATATAAGGTCCCTTCTCATGGTTACTGTCGCTTCCCCCTGAAATATGCCATTGAACTGTGACTTTATTAGAGGTTAAAGAAAGAGAAGCAAGTGCCCTGAACTGAGGTTTTGTGGGAAAAATCAGGATGATTTGGGCCCTCATTCCGTTGTCATCGCTAACTGGATGTTACTTGTGGATAAGTGTCTTTCTGGGTTTGTTAGAAATGGGATTGTAGTTCTAGGCCTCAAAGGATATGGGGAGGAATTAACGAGGTGTGGGGTTGGTGACAAGCTTCTCCAAAACGAGAAGACCCTGAACAGTGAAACTTGTTGTTAAGAATCACTGAAAACCTGTTAACTCATTAAGCCCTTTATTTAGACTGGAACCAGGTTGATCAATGAGATTTTGTGACCTTGTAATTGCTAAATGCGGACTAGTTTTTCAGTGGCTGTTGTCTCCCTTGTAGATGTCAGGACTGAGGCAGAATGAAGATGAAGGAATTTTCTTCTCTTTCATGATAGATCAGTGGAGTGGGGAGTTGGGGTAATGGTGGTCCTACAGGAGATTAGCACTTCTAGTCATTGAATTTCCAGAGTATTACCAAAGACAATTTTCTTGCATTTCCTGAGTATTACTGAGTAAAAGTTTTCACTTACCAGTTTCACTTTTTGGATATGTAAATTTTCTTATTACATTATGTGGCTAGAAGGGATTTCTTTGATTTGTTATTTTCTAACTTTTTTCTCAGTGTTCTGTATGCCTAGCATTTATTAAACCCCGACTATGTTCTAAGTACTGGGGATTCAAAGGCAAGAAAAGGATGGGGGGCAGTCCTAACCCTGGAGGAACTTACATTCTATTGCAGCATCTCAGGGCTAAGTAGGCACTATCCAGAAGTAAATGTTGACGTTTTCTAGAGGTCTAAGAAATCAATTGTTTTCACATTTATTTGCATTTCTTCATTTAACATTTAACATATATTTGAACCCCTGCCTGTGTGCAAAACAAGAGAGGCAGTCTCAGCCTCGTAGAGCCTCTTGTCTAAGAGAGGAGATGAGACATGTAACCTAAGTAATTATAAAACACGAAAGATGTGAAGGTGCAGGAATACTTTGGTGTGGAAGTTTTGGAGGAGAGAGTAATTCTGATAGATGGGGTGTGTGTGTATATGCGGGGGGGAGGTGATGGCCTTATGGAAGGCCTTATGGGCATGTAGGCTGTGAAGAGTAGATCTAGGAACTGGACAGGTGAAGCAGTCTAGAGGAAAAAACTTTTAGGTATTAGCTTGGAAATGAGTATTTAAACATATGCTGAATGAAGACATATTACAAACAAATATGAAAACCATTGCTCTTTAGACCAGAACTCTAGAAATGGTCAGCAAATAGGGAAGAGTCCTTGATTTGGAGTACATGGGCTTGTGCTTGAATCTTAAGTCACATTCCTGTTAACTGTGTGATTTTAGAGAAGGCATTGTCTCTGTTGTCTCTTGTTTTTTTTATCTGCAAAGTAGAAATAGCCATAATCTGTTTTTCAGCCAGTGAGAAAGGAAAGGCATTTTGAAAATTTTTAAATGATATGTATATAGCAATTGTAAGGATACAAAGAATTCAAGGGATTATAGGGAGACATTCAGATAACTCATTTTTTGATGAAACATACAGCCTGTGGGGTAATAGTAGAAAAGGATGTTAGAAAGCTAAGATGTTGGAAAGTTATGAGTTGGCAACCTATGTGGTTTGGGTGTTATTCACTGGGCTTCCAGGGATGTTTGGAGAAAGTGGACTGTTGGTTTAAAGCTATATTTTGGGAATAGGAAGCTGACATTGTATAGCATGATTTAGATATGACAAAAGAGGAGAGGAGACCAAGAAGAAGATTATTACAGTAGTACAGATGAGAAGTAATGTATGATAGGGAGAATGGAATGCATACACAAAATAGTAGAAATGACATGATTTATTGACTATATTACTGGAAGACAAGAATGTGGGAGAAGACAAAAGATGAAAACCTATAACAGAAGACCATATGAAGACCATAACAGAAATAGGATTCTCAGGTCACAAGGATTTTAAGGGAATAGACTCTAAAAATCATTTATACAGAATCAAGAGACCTGAGTTGAGGGATGTGAATGATGTGTTTCTGATCCAAAATGCTATTTATGTTTGATTTTAGACTTGTTGAGCTGGAGGTGGCAGTGGTATATCCTGGCACGCAGGCCAGGTGTTAAATTTGGAGATTGAGCACCGTAGCTTTGTAGAGGGCAAAGGAGACAGATGAGAGATGACTAGAGAAGTAGGAGGAAAACTGAAATTATCATGACTCTTTGTTAGTAAATTGTTACTGAACAAGTTTATTTAGGTGGTAGAGTTGATGTTTAGTGTCAGTTTTTTAATAAAACATTTTAAGCAAAATAATAGCTGTGTAATTATTATTTTTCATTCTTTAGTACTTCAGCTTGATAAAAATTTGAATTCATAGTGTGAACTAGGAGAGGACCAAGATAGACATCTTGGGGCTGATGGTTGTGGGCAAAATGCTCATTTAAGTTCTTATTCCCCGGGCATTATTATGTTGTCTGAGAACCAGAAAAAAGCTTACTGGATCTGGACCAGAGGACCAAGACTCGTCTCTTGGTTCTGATATTTACTACTTTTGTGACCTTAGCTCCTTGAGGGCAGAGACTGTCCTGCCTCTTTTTGTGTCCTCAGCACTTAGCACAATGTCTGGCACAGATAGCAGGTGCTAAATAAATATTTAATAGGGCAGCTAGATGGTGCAGTGGATAGAATATCAAGTTTGGAGTCAGAAAGACAGTTCAGATCTGGCCTCAGACACTAGCTGTGTGACCTTGGGCAAGTCACTGTTTGCCTCAGTTTCCTTATCTGTAAAATGAGCTGGAGAAGGAAATGGGGTCATGAAGAGTCAGACAAGACTGAAAACAACAACCTATTGAATTGAATGTCACGTCTTTGGGCCTTGATTTCTTCATTCCGTAAAATAATGTGTCTGGACTAAAGGATTTCTTAGGGACCCTTCCAGCTCTAAATCCATGATCTATTTAAAAAGGTTTTTTTGAGTGTTACTGATGAGGTAAAGTAGTGTCCTCTATACTTTTGTTTACTGAATTGATTTATGAATTAACAAGCAAGGACTGGTGAAAAAGTATCTAAAATCAGTGGTAAAGCTTTGACTTCTGAAATATAATTCCTATTGTTGCCCTGTAGCTTTTGGTTTACTAAAATAATTCTAACAAGAAACTTCCTTGAGTCGGTGATGCCACCATTAACTTCTCTGTACACAGTGGGACTAGTCCTTGTTCACTTGAGCCCTGAATCAGGAATCTTTCCACCTCGGTTAGACCTGCCAGAGCTTGAGACTGCCATGTCTAGATGAGATTGTAGAGAGAGTAAGACTTATATGGAAGATCAGCCAAAAAAAAAAAAAAAAAAGGAAAGAAAGAAAAAAGAAAGAAAAGCTTTTCTTTCTGCTGATTTGGCTTTCTGATACACTGAATGTGCTTTCAACCTCTGGAATCCCTTTATACTATGTAATCTTGCCAAAAGATTGTTAAAATACTTTCATGCAATGCACATGTGTATGTGGTGAACTCCTAATGGGTAAATCCGATTTTAAAAACTACTTTTGGGTTTCATTTCTGGAAAACCATTGTGCTTCTGCTTCACCCCTCCTTCCCTCGTTAGTGTAAGTGGAAAGCTACAAGTAGTGTACCTTGATTGCACAGGTCCTTTGCCTGCCACGAGCTATTAGGAAGAATATGAGCTTATCCATTTGACTACTGATACTAGCCTTTCCTTTATTCCTTCGAGTGATGAAATACTTGGTGTGTTCCCTCTTACGAAGCATTCTTTAATGTATTTTATCGCTCCTTTGGTGAAAAAGCTGTATTCTGTACCAGAGGAAAACAGGATGGCCATTTCCACATAATTGGATAGGAGATGGTGATTTCCCCCAGCCCCACCCTGTCTGAAAATGGAACTCCGATGACTCACTCCTCACCACAATACAAACTACATTTCTGCCCAGTGTTTGAACTGGAGGGTGTGATGGGAGTGGAAAAAGATGGATAGAGTGCTAATTTTGGGGGCAGGGCCCAAACAGGAGCTGAGCTTTCTGCAGATGGAGAGTGGATGATCCTTAAGATGCACTGGGGCATTAGCCCAGTTCCTCCATGGCTTAGCCAAAGCAACAGTCAGCTTTTATAAGTCTTACAACTGGAATACTTTATGAAAGAAGAAGGCAATGTATCTTAAGTCTTAGTTTTCCTGGCAAGTCTTTGTATTCTGTAATATTTAAATTATTTAGCTGGTCATTTGAATACACTTGTGGTTACATCTTATAGTAGATGGCCACAGAACTGATACTCACATGACTTTATCTGGTTCAAAGAAAATTGTGGTAACATTTCAAGGCTCTCTTGGAGTTAGAATACCAGCATAGTTCCCTTCCTCTAATATTAGTGAATTTAACTTAATAAGGCATTCCTTGGTATCTTAACCATTTTAGGAAGGGACTAGATGATGCCAAATATTGTAATGTAAATATTCTGTTGTTTAGGATAATGCTTGTATTAATTTGTGACCTTGGGGGTGGGGCTTTCAAGAGCACTGTAGTCCCAGCTCAACCAGATTCTCATCTGTAAAATAGGGAATTAAAATTCCTGCCCTGCCTACCTCATAAGATAGTGACTGTGAAAACATTAAATTACTATACACATGGTTAGGATTTCCAAGTCTAAGAGATCTTAGTTAAAACAGTTAAAAAAATTTTTTTGGTGGGAGCGGTCATCCAGATCTGTGCTTCCATCTGTGTAGAGAACTCTCAATATCAGCTGTAACTTAAAGTCTTAGGATTGTCTGAGTGCACTAAGGATTTAAGTGACTTGCCTGTAGCTAGTATGTGTTAGAGTCAAGGTCTTTCTGACTCTAAAACCTTATATTGCTGCTACTTACAAATGGATGAAAGCCACATTCCTGTAATACTTTGTAACTAACAAAATACTTTTCTTACAATAACTATGTGAAATAAGAAGTCTAAGTGCTGTTATTTCTGTTTTATAGATGAAAGAAATTCAGGCGTGGTAGACATTAAGTATTAATGGTACAAGCTGAACCCAGGCCTCTAGAATCCAAGTCAGCCCTCCTTGCCTATTTTATTACATTACCTTCCTGATTAAGAAACTAGGCCACAAACGTGGTAGGAGTACTTTGTGGGATTGACTAATAGATAAGTAAAACACATATTTAAATTAAATGTCATATAAATGAGGCTACCTCAAATTTTGTGAAGTAAATTTGTTTTAGCTAAGCTTTTCACTGAATTGTCAAGGCAACCCATCTATTCCTCACTAAGTATCAATCAGCAAGATCTGGAGCCAAATGGAGCAGGGGTTGATTTAGGGTGATTTAGGGAGGAGAGGGATGGTTCTCAGGATGATTCCCCGAACTTGGGCATTTTCTTCCTTTTTCCTTTTGGCTTAAATTTTCTATATCTCATGGCAAAAATAAAATTGAATGCATTGCTGATATTTACAGTTTAAATACTAATCTCATTTCTTAAACCCTTCAAGGTGATAAAATGTCAATGAAATAGTAAAGGGAATATCCTTTAAAGTGATAATTTGTTTGTTACTCATCCCCAATTGATGGATACCCTGTTAGTCTGTTAGTTTCCAGTTTCTTTATTATAACAAAAAGAGATTCAGTATGATGTTTTTTGCACATGGGTTCTTTTCCTCCTTCTCTGATTTCTTTGAGTTATAGGCCTACTAATGGAATTGCAACATTAATAGATATGTATGAATGTTGGGGCATGGTTTTAGATTCCTTTCCAGAACCACTTCACAGTTCCACCAGCAGTGCATTAGTGTTCCTGTTTTCATGCAAACCCTCCAAGTCTTCTCGACATCTCAACATCGTGTGAAATTCTCTTTTGAAATTGTTTGCGCGTGCAAGAGAGAGAGAGAGAGAGAGAGAGGAGAGAAGCACTTGGCTTAAGAGCAAAGTTGGTACTAGAACCTTAAGGTATCAGGGACATTGGGTCCTCCTCTGTTCGGTGAATATGTGAGAAGGATGACTGAAGTTAAATTCTCTGGAAGCTTTCAGGGTTTAATTAACACCTTTTATTTTTCCTTTTCGAAAAGCTGATTATTTTTGGTTAAAGAATTACCAAATAAATTGTCACTAACACTTTAACATTTCTCTTAAGAAAGTAAACTTGGATTAATGACGGTATCAATGCTAACTTACTTTCTGTGAGGTTAAGTAAACTTTGATCCCAAGCACTACAAATCAGGACTGCTTTTATTAAAGTAGGACAGTTAGTTGCTAGACAGATGTTAGTGGCAGTAAATCCTGATATGGATGCAAGGTAAGTCATCAAGATGCAGCCTTTTCTGAAAGAGTTTATAGTCTGCATGGATAGATGAAACATACTGGGGCAAAAAGATAACTAGTACCGTAAGACAAGTGCCAAATGGCTAGGGAGGTCATGAAGTGTCTGGGTTGGTAGGAAGGAAAGATCTCAGGCTGGGAAATTATTAATAATAATAAAAAGAAAAATAGCATCTGTGTAGGACTTTGTGATTTGCAAAACACTGTACAAAAATGTCTTATTTAACCCTCGCAGCCGTCCTGGGAGGTAGACGCTATTATAATCACTCCCGTTTTGCAGATGAGTAAACTGAGACAGACAGGTTAAGTGACTTGCCTAGATAAAGTCTAGTCTTTTGGACTCCAGGTCCGGTACTCTGGTCCTAGCTGCCCCTAAGAAAACTTGAAAGAGGAAGCATTGGGAGTCAGGATTGGGAGATTCCCATTTTGTTCCTTATTTTCCCATGTTGTTCTTTTCCCTCCCTGCCTTCTCTCCACCCTCAGTTCAAGGTTTCAGGGAAAGGCAGGATGAGGAACCTCTGCAGATTTTTAAGTAGAGAAGAGCTATCAGAAAGGAAGTAGGCGGAAGCTGACTTTGTTAGCAGAGGTACATACTAACTACTAGCCCAGCCCTTCAGCAAATGATCTTACTTATATTCAGACTTAGTGAGTTTTATTGGATTTAATTTATGAAAGTACTGCATGCCTGTGTTGGGTTATGTTTTCCTTCCCCTGTCAAGCTCTCAACTAATTGGTAAAATTTTGGCTGGGCCTCACTTCTAACGGATGGAAAAGGTCCACTTGGCAAACCCTGTGAATAGCCTAACTCAGTTAACTTGTATATTCAAGAAATGGACATGTGAAAAGGTGAATGCACTATTTATTCATTCATTCAGCAAACTTTGGGCCTACTGTGTGCCCTCAGGATTTTAGTGTACTGTATTACTTTTAAGAGTAGTTTGTATATTCTAAGAATCTGCCTTAGAATGCCAGGTATTTCTGAGGTAATTATAGTTATCTCTGTATTTCCTTTGTTTATGGGTATAAACTCTGTGAGGCCTGAAATGGTGTCTTATCTCAAAGGACTATCTTCCTCAGTACCTTGCATGGAGCTTAGTAAACCATAGGTACTTAATAAATGTTGAATGATACTGTATCTAATGATGAGAGAAACTTTTGTCTCCCCTCAGAACACTGGAAAATCTTTTAATTTTCGAAGGAACTATGGTTGCAAGATGAAAAAAAAAACAGAATTTGAAGTCACATGATACGAATTTTGGTACAACAGTTGTTTTCTGTGTGAACTTGGGCTCACACAGAATGTGCCCCTCTCCGAGTCTTGGTTTTTCCCTCGGTAAAATGAGGGATTTAGATCAGTGGTAATATTGACTTAGAAAACCACATATTAATATGATCTGTTTTGTTATATTTTTATTTATTTTGCTATCTCCCAATTACATTTTTATCTGGTTGGGCTGCCCTTGGGGATATTGTGGACCATATGCAGCCTTTGAGCCTCGTATTGCCTGCTCTGGACTACAGGAGACCTTTCAGCTCCCATCCAGTGGTGAACCAGCATTCCTGTCATCTCTGATGTGACTCCAGAGTGCTATTTCTAATAGCTTGTGGTGCTTTTCTGAGTACACACATGTACAGCCTCTGCTTCTAACTTCTGCAAAGTTGTTTTTTGCTTCAACTGGCATAAACTCTAGGGTTTTTAACCTGTTCTGCATCTATTCTCCACATCTTCACCTTTCTTTTCCCTTAAAGTCCTGGTAGCTACTGAACTTTGGTCTTAACATCTGAATCTGTCAGTTAGGTCTTGGTCATGCTCCTGTTCAGCTGACTCCATTTGAATGCTGAGTTTTGCAGACGGTGCTTACACCAACAGTAGCAGCCAGGCTTATCTGGACCTTGCAGATGCCAAGTGGTCTCTTTAAAGAGAGAGTTCTGTTGAGATGCAAATTGGGACTTAGAAATTGATTCCAGGAATTGTGTAGGTATTTTATCTGTAGTTAAAGACATAATCATACAATTATAGATTTAGAGTTGGAAAGAATGTTAAAAGTCATTTAGTCTAACTCCCTCATTTTATAGATGAGGAAACTGAGTTTTGGAGAGGTGAGGTGATCTGTTCAGATTTACACAGATAGTAGTAAGTGGCAGAGTCAAGGTCTGAACCCAGGTCTTCTGGCTCTCAATTCACCAATCTTTCCACTGTTCACACTGCCTCACCCCAATAAAAAGTTGCCATAGGCTGTTAGAAATGATTTATAATCCACCCATTCTACTCTTCTTTGTCTGATAGTGGCTTTAAGAAAGGTTTTTTTGGTTCCCCCTTCATGTTCGTCCAGAACATCTGAGCCCTTCTTGAGCCTACTTATTTTCAGCTGCCTGCAGTGTGTTTGTAGCCCTTCAAAACCTGGCTCCCTTCCTACCTTTCCAGTCCTGCTCCACATACTCTTCAGTCCAGGAACACTTGCTTTCTCACCCTTCCAACCAGTGCCCTTTCATGGGCTTTCTGCCATGCCAGGAATGCTCCCCTGTTCCCTTCACCCTCTTGGTTTCCTCGAAGAGTCAGTTCAAACCTCATTTTTCTTTTTTAAAAAAAATTATTTATTTTTAATTTACAATGTTCAGTTCTATAAGCTTTTGAGTTTTAAATTTTCTCCCTTTCCCTCTTCTCCCCCCTCCCCAAGATGACATGCAATCTGGGATAGGCTCTACATAAACATTCACATTAAACATATTTTCACATTAGTCATATTGCAAGGAAGAATTATAACCAATAGAATGAACCACGAGAAGGAAGAAACAAAACAAAAAAGAGAAAGCAAATAGTATACTTCGATCAACATTCAGACTGTAATTCTTTCTCTGGATATGGATAGCATTTTCCATCATGAGCCTTTTGAAGTTGTCTTAGATTCTTGAGAAGAGCCAAGTCTCTCAAAGTTAGTCATAGAACACTATAACTGTAACCATGTACAATATTTTCCTCAGTCGATCAGCATCAGTTCATGAAAGTCTTTGCAGGTTTTTCTGAAGTCTGCCTGTTCATCATTTCTTATAGCACAGTAGTATTCCATTACATTCATATACCACAACTTGTTCAGCCATTCCCTAATTGATGGGCACCCCCCCCCCCCAATTTCAAGTTCTTGGCCATCACAAAAAGAGCTGCTATAAATATTTTTGTATATGTGAGTCCTTTCCCCATTTGTATGATCTCCTTGGGATACAGACCTAGAAGTAAACCTCATCTTTCTGCAAGAGACCTTTCCAATTCCCTGTGTCCCTCCACTCCATTACTTTCCATTACACACAGAGGACATATGTACAAATTTGGCATGTTCTCTTCTCCATTTAGAATGTGGGCTCCTGGAGGCAGGGACTATATTTTTGTCTTTCTTTGTATCCCCAGTGTTTAGCACAGGGCCTGGCACAGTTTCATTTCTGTCTAGCATGGTGAGTGGCACTAGGTAGGCACTTAATAGTAAATGTTAGCTCTTGCTTTGCACTGTGCAACTTCTTAAAGGCATACAATTCCATAAGTTTATTATCTTCTAAGTAAAGCAGCACTTCCTTTTATTTACCCTAAATTTACCTATTTGAAGCTTCAAGCATAATTCTTTTTTAGAATTCAATTTTTTTTCAGTGAACTAAAAATCTGTTTTCTCTCCTTCCCACCTCTCTCACCATTGGGGGAAAAAGAAGGAAAAACAACATCCTAATAACAAAAAAAGAACCTTCTAATTGTAGTATTTCAGGGTTTCATGCTTACCGTGTTCATAACTTTTGTTATTTTATGAACTTTGACCACATTTTTCTTTGTCTTTCTAGACTGAAAAGCCCTCTAATTGTTTTATTTGGTTTTCATAGACAGTATTCCTCTATTAATATTAGTTATCCTTCTGTTATATGTATCTTTAGCATAGTTGCTACTTGAAGTACAAGAAGTTTTCTTGGAGGGGAGGAGGAGCAGGTACACATGTAAGCACACTTCTTATTCTGTTGGGGCACTACCATTCTTTCAGATACTCAGATTTGCCCCCTTTTTGACTCCGCACTTGAATTTACCCTGAATATCCAATCAGTTTCAGACGTTGATCATTCTTCCACTCACATAGCTTCCTCCTAGCTGTAGTAACAGTGTCATCATTGATCTCCTTGTCTCAAGTCTTCTTCTGCTCTAGTCTCTCATCTTCCTTACATCTGACCAAATGATTTTCCCAAAGCATGTTATCTCCTCATGCCATTCCTGTACTCAGTAAACTCATGTGACTTCCTCAGGGATTACATACAAGGTCTTTTGACCCTCCAAAACCTTTTACAAGCTAGACTATGACAAATCTAGACAGCCTACTAAAAAGCAGAGACATCATGATCCTTGCCGGCAAAGGTCCGTATAATCAAAGCTATGGTTTTTCCAGTAGCCGTGTATGGCTGAGAGAGTTGGACTATAAGGAAAGCTGAGCACCACAGAATCAACACTTTCAAATTGTGCTACAGAAGACTTTTGAGAGTCCTTTGAAGAGCAAGGAGATAAAATCAGTCAGTACTTACAGAAATAAATTCAGACTATTCATTGGAAGGTCCAAAACTGAAGCCATATAATGAGAAGACAGGCTTCATTGGAAAAGGTCCTGATGGTGGGAAAGATTGAAGGCATAAGGAGAAGGGGACATCAGAGGATGAGATGGATAGATAGTGTCATGGAAGCAACGAATGTGAACTTGGACAGACTTTGGGAGGTGATGAAGAACAGAAGGGCCTGGTGCACTGTATTGCATGGATTCACAGAGAGTGAAACAGGACTGACCACCACCAATGACCTGGGCTCACCTTTCCTCTCCAGCCTTATACATCACTGCCTTTTACACACTTCCAGACTGGCCTTCTCACTGTTTTTTATGCTTTAGCCCAGGCCTCTAAGCCTAGAATGATTCACCTAGTCACCCTTGCTTTGTAGATCCCTAGTTTTCTTGGGTACTAAATTCCTGTGCCACTTTGTACATGAAGCTGGTTTTGCTTCTGCCTGCTAGTCTCTTCATTCCTTCTGCCAGTACCATGTATCTTATACTGGTTATATATGAATGGAAGCCTCTTGAGAGCAGGGATTGTGTCATTTCTCCTTTAGTATCCCCAGTGTCTAGCACAGTGTCTGGGACAGTGTGGGCATGTAGGGAATTCTTGTTGATTGATTGCTTGAGGAGCTAAAAATCGTCCTTGCACCCATTGCTCTTGGGTCTGACCTTCGGGGCTTAGGGAAATAAATCAGGCAGTCCTTTCTACATATACTAGCTTTACACCCATCTTCCTTTTCCAGATGAGGCTGACTGAGAACCTGTAAAAAAGGTTTTTTATTTTTTTGGGCAAAGAGGACACTCCCACCCCTGGTAGTTCCCAACTCCTCCCTAGGTATGAATGAGGTAGAAATCAGCACTTCCATTCCTCCTGAGATGGAAACCTGTCAGGCTTTCCACTGCCCACCCCCACCGCCAATTTTCTTTTATAAGTTGTCTTTCCCAGTTAGAGTGTGAGGTGCGTGAGAACTAGAACTATCTTATCTTTTTTAGAGCTTAGCCCTGTATTTGTCACATAGTAAGCACTTTATCACCAGTGCCTTTCATTCAGTCATTCCCTCTTTCCCTTACTGTTTTTCCTTCTTGTCTCTAGGCTACATTTGCCAAGGGTCCAAGCAGCATGATCATAGTTTCTCATTTCTGTTTCCAAGCCCCTGCCATGAATCAAATAGTTTTCTTGAAAAGGAGCCCAGCTCCATTTCACTTGAGAGTATTGGATTTTTTTTGTTTCTTTGTTTTTTCTCTTTTTGCACATTTGAATGTTTCATTAAGTAGATATATTGACTAATGACTAGAAGCAGGGACTGGACCTGTGATTTCGTTGGTACAGTGAAGAAACTCCTTTTGCCAGTGCCTGTGGGACCTTCTTTGCAATATATAGTCTTGGAGATTTCTCTAGAGTGTTGAAAGGCTAAATGATTTGCCTAGGGTCCCATAGCCAATTGGGGGAGTTCTTGGCTTTGAGACAGACTTTAGCAAGGAGGCCAGTGTCATCGGATTGAAAAGTATGTGGGTAATGGGGAGGGAGTTAGTGTACAAAGACTAGAAAGTAGAAAGTTCTAGGTTAGAAGAAGGACTTTGTGATCCAAAGAGAGGATTTTATATATGGTGACATGGTCAGACCTGTGTTGAAGGAAAATCACTTTGACAGCTGAATGGGTGGGGGTAAGGGGGATGGACTAGAATGGAGAGAGACTTGAGGCAGGGAGAGCCACCAGAAAACCATTGCAGTAGTCCAGGTGTGAGGTGTTGGAGGCTTGCAAGGTGATGTAATTGAATCCACATGAATTGTTGAGCTTATCGAATGAAATACGGAAAGAGATGTGCCCCAGGGCAGAGTCTTGAGAAACACCTGTGGATATTGGGTGTGACCTGAAATAAGATCCAGCACCGAGGATTGAGGAGTGGTCAACTGGCAGGAGGAGAACCCGGCAGAGAGCCAGTCCTGGAAACCTAAAAATAAGAGCAGATTGAGGAGAAAAGGGTGATGAGCAGTGTCACAGTCTGCAGAGAGGTCAAGAAGGATGAGGACTGAGAAAAGACCATTGAATTTGAAAATTATGGTAAAGTTAGAGATGAAGGCTAGACTATGGAGGGGAAGTTTTTTTTTATTAATTAAAATAATAATAATAGCAAGTAATTTTTTTGCATTGTTCTTGCTTTTAGGACAAGAAGTATAATTGACAAAAACTGTTAGACAAAACATTTGGAAAGTTGCTACCCACTTTTTAGGAAGAGGTTAAAGAGGGCTTCATACAGAATAAGCTATTCATAACATGAGAAGGGGGATTGATTAAGTTTTTGGCTTATTGAGGGTAGAAAGAATGTAAATATTGATGTTGAATAAACCTCTAGTTATAACTTCTAAGCCCCTCCTCCCACACACGCAGGATTTCCTGGCATTCAGCTTTTTACTGGCAATTGGGTGTGCCATGGCCAGAGCACAGAGGCTGGAGAAGGGTCCAGTTTACCTTCTTGCCTTCTCTTGCCTCCCTTGGCCAGAAATCTGAAGTATGAAAGGAAAGATTGTTTTAGAGAACTGGTTTGTATTTCGAACCTTCAGAACTTACTGTGAGGTGATACTGCTCAGGCTGCAGCATATAGCAATGACCTCTAGACTTTTGATCAGGCATCTTTATCAGTTAAAAATAAAAACTGAACATGCCACCCCCCAGATGCATATATTTTACTTATATCTACACACACTACTATCATATATACTTAGTAATTTTGCACATTTTAAAACTTATACAAAAAGATTTAAAATGATGAAATAAAGAGGAAATCATATTTTATCCGAGTCAATAGGGAGCCATTTGAGTTTATGGAGTAGGAGGAGTGATATGGCCACTAGGAAAATCACTTTGGCAACTGTGTGAAAAATAATTAGAGGGGGCAGAGACTTGAGGCAGACAGATCAATTAGGTACTGATTGTCCCTTTTGCTCCCAGGGAAAAAATGATGGAGACTTGAGTGGTAGTTGTGTAAATAAAAATAACTAAGCATTTGCATTGTTTTTTAAGGCGCTTTTTTTCTTAACATAGGAGGACATATCATGTCAGTCGGTGCTGTAAAATCAATGCCAAAGCTCAGGATCACCAGCTTCAGTTCACTTTTAATATATGGCCTATTTGACAATCAACCTGTTTTTACTGTTTGGGAAAGTCGAACATAATCAATGACTAAAATAATTTTTAATTGATTATTATTTTTTAACATTTATTTTTTAAAAATTTTGAGTTCCAAATTCCCCTTTTCCAACCCCTCTCCCACCCATTGAGAAGCTAAGCAATATATCAGTTATACATGTGAAATCATATAAAACATTTCTGTATTAACTGTGCTGCAAGAAAGAAAGGAAAAATTAGAAAAAGTGAAAAAATTATACTTGTATTTGCTCTCAGACTTCATCACTTCTCTCTGTGGAGGTGGATAGCATTTTTCATCATGAGTCTTTTGGAGTTGTCTTGGATCCATCTTGATCAGAGTAGCTAAGTCTTTCACAGTTTTACGGTGTTGCTCCTGCTGTGTATAATGTTTTTCTGGTTCTGTTCACTCTACATTGCATCAGTTCGTATAAGTCTTCTCATGTTCTTCTTAAACCATTCCCCTCATCATACCTACAGTACAGTAGTATTCTATAAGTCACATACTTGTTCAGCCATCCCCTCAATTTGCTGTTCTTTGTTGCCATAAAAAGAGCTGCTATAAACATTTGTGTATATATCAATCTTTTTCCTTTGATCTCTTTTGGGCACAGACCTAATAGTGACATGGCACAGTGTTACAGCCCTTTTGGGCATTCCACGTTGTTGTCCAGCATGGTTGGACAAATTCCCAACTCTACTAGCAACACCAGTGGCCCAATTTTCCCACATTCCTTCCAGCATGTATCATTTTCCTTTTCTGTCATGTTAGCCAGTCTGATGGGTGTAAAGACATACCTCTGAGTTGTTTTAATATGCCTTTCTTTATTGTAATTTAGAGCATTTTTACATGACAGTCAATAGCTAGTTTTCTGAGAAGAGAGTCTCTCTTCTAAATTCTTTCCGTTTTTAACTTATGAGCGCTTAGTGACCTCTTAGCACCTGGTAGATGCTACTGGGGATCCTTGGAAAGAAAGATTAGCTTCTAATATGTGACTTGGAATACACTCTACAAACTTTGAGAGCATAATTCTTTTCTAAGTTGGGAGCTACCTGTGTCCATTTTCTTTCACTTTGCTTTGGTTGTAATGTAAATATTAGGAGCTTAATAGAACCCTAGGGGTTGAAGTCACCCTCCCTCTCAGGTGCATCTCAGCTCCTTTTCTTCCTCCTCCCTCATATTATATATGATAATATTGCATTAGCTTCCCACTTGGAGGTATAGCTAAATACATTTTAAAAATTGAAAAATATTTTCAAATCACCCAAATTTCCCTTTTCTTATTCCCTTCCAAAGAGCCACCTCTTATTATAAAGAATAAAAAGGCAAAAAGAAAAAAATAAAACATTTACTGTCATATCAGAAAAGTCCGATGTTGTATACAGTATTCTATACGTGATATCCCCTATTCCTTAAAGAAAGGGGAGGGGTGGTTTCTCATATCTCTTCCTTGAGACCAAGCTTGGTCATTATCATAGAGCAGAATGTAATTTCAGTTGTTTTGTGTTGTTGGTTTTTCCATTTATATGTTACAGCCATTGTGTATATTGTTTTTCTGGTTTTATTTCATTTCCCTATCAGTTCATTTAATTCTTTCCATGTTTAAATGTATTTGAAAAAACCTTTTTATTGGTATCTTGTGCTTTTGACTTCTTAACTCTTAATAGTTAGAAAAAAACATAGATTCCTATTATGTGCTGGACATTTTGTTAAAAAGACACTCTCTGCCCTCAAGGAGCTTATATCCTGAGGGTGGAAAATAAGATAGAAAGGAGGCCTTGCTTATGTTTACAATTTATTTTTAAAAATCTCCTCTCTTCATCTTTCAATCTCATTATGCATATTTTTATATGAATATCTGACTGTAAGGTCTTCTCGCCTCTCCCCTTCAAAATAAGTTTTTATTGATTTCTTCTGTTTTCATGTCATCATAATTATTCAAAAAATTTTACCCCCGCCCCAGAGCCATCTAGTCATTTTTTTTTTAAAACCAAAAGAGGGATGGGAGGACTTAGCACAACTGATTAATACATTGAAGAAGTCTGAAAACATGTACAGTGTAACACCTGTGGACCTCCCACCTCCATGATGGAGTGGGTTGGAGATGTCTTCTCACATGACTTCATTCAAGTCATGCTTAATTTTTACAACGTTGTTACACTGACTGTTGATCTTTTGCATGTGGTGAATCTTTCATTTACATTGTTGTAATTGTTGTGTTTATTGTTTGGGAGGTTTTGCTGCCTTCCATCGGCATCTGCGGATCTTCCTGGTCTTCTGTGTAGTCACATTCATCATTTCTTACTGCACAGCAATATCCCATTACTTCCATGTATCACAGTTTGTTCAGCCATTACACAGTTGGTGGACATTACTTTCTTCTCAGTTTTTTGCTCTCAAAAAAGTGCTGCAGTACATATTGTGGTATCTGTGGGGATTTCCTTTTACCCTGTACTTGAAAGCCAGACCAGTGATTTGGAAGGGATTTCTCTAAACAGCTTTCTAAGTTCTTTGGCGTTTGGAGAAACACAAACTGCAGAAGGGAGGTGAGTGGCCAGGCAGCCGTTGAGGGGAAGGTGGGTTTGTGGTATGACTTGGTAGTGATTTCTCCCTAGAAATCTCCCTAGCATAGGGTTTTCTTCAACCCCTTCCTTAACTTTGGGAGGAAAAGTTTTCCAGGAATACTGAAGGGCTTCAAGGTGCTTTCAGGTATTTGAAGACAAGAAGAGATGATGGCATCCAATTTTTGGTTGATGTGTTTTGGTGAAATTAGCCATGCTATTTTTTTGCAGCAGATACCTGAGAAATTTGGTTATGGAATGTCAGTCTTCCTTGTGCTTACTATAAGTAACGATGTCTCATTACAATAGTTGTCAGAAAAGCAGTACCCTAGACTTTTTCTGAGTCCTGAGGCTGTGCAGAAAATCAGAAATCAGAAAGGCAACCCACTCACTCATTCTTCATTGCTTCCCTCTGCTAGTCATGTGTTCATTCGTATTCTGCGCTTTATTCATTGTCCCCTATGTGCTATTTTGGAGAAGCGTTACTGAAGACTTCCAGTCTTCCTAAGACTTCCCTAAGGAAGATAGTCGTACACCCATAGCATTATAGATTCTAGAGACCTTAGAACTCTTTAGTTCAGTTCCTCTCATTTTATTGTTAAAGAAATCAACCAATAGGCAAGCATTTGTTAAACACGTACTATGTGTCAGGCACTGGGGTGGTTGTGGGGAGGGGGGAAGGGATACAAAACCAAAAGTGAAACAGTTCTTGCCATCAAGGGAGAGTTGGTTTATGCATAATGATATGCCATACAGATAAGAAAATTTTAGGGAAGGAAAGGTCCTGTACATAGAGGGAAGGAGAGAGTGTCTAGGAAAGGACTCAAAGCAAAGACAGCACACTTCACAAAGTCACATATCAAGAAGCAGAATTTTTTTTTAAAAATACAAGTTTTTGTTGATGTTTTGGTTCATATATCATCATAGTTATCTCCAACACACCCTTCCCCCAGTCATTCCGTATCACAATATTTTTTTAAAAACAAAAAAAGGAAAAAAATCAGCAAAACTTTTTCATCGAAGAAGTCTGAAAACATATACAATGTACAGCATCTGTGGATCTCTCACTTCTGTGATGGGATGAATTAGAGGTCTCTTCTCATATTCTTCTTTTGAGCCATGTTTATTCTTTATAATTTTATAACATTCATTTTTTTATTTTTGTGTGTGCTTGTCCTTTCCATTTACACTGTTTTAATCGTATAGATTGTTTTCTTGCCTCTGCTTACTTTGCATCATTTCATGTAGATTTTTCCATGCTCCTTTGTTTTCACATTCATAATGGCTTATAGCAGAAATTCATGTACTACAATTTAACTATTCACAACAGATGAGTATCCACTTTGCTTCTAATTAATAGATTCAGGCAAGTTGTACAGGCTACAAAATAAACCCTCAAAAATCAACTGCGTTTGTATATAATAACAATAAAATCCAAGAAGCAGTAATAGGAAGGGATATCTCATTTCAAGTAATTACAAAATATGTAAGGCATTTGGAGGTTTGTCTACCGAAACACACAGAAGGCTTGTATAGGATCAATTGCAAAGTGCTCCTTAAAGAAATGAAGAACAGTTTAAATAGCTGGAGGAATATTTAATCCTCATAAGTCGGCTCTGTCAGTATGATAAAAACGACAGTACTTCCAAAGGTAATTTACACTTTTAATGCCGTGCCAATCAGATGACTGAGTTAGGTAGAATAATCATAACTGAATTTATCTGGAAAAGCAAAAGGTCTAGAATATCGAGAGAAATTATGAAAAGAGATAGAGACGAAGGGGAAATAACACTTCCAGATCTCAATCCATATAATAAAGCAATGGTCATCAAAATTGTCTGGTATTGTTTAAAAAAAATGGAGAGATTCATGAAACAAACTAGATAAAGACGAATTGGAAACAATGGAACTCAAAAACTCAAAGTTTGACAAATTACCAAGGGAATAGCTACTTATTTCATGAAAACTGCTGGGAAAACTGGAATGCAGTCTGGCAGAAATTAGGCTTTTGCTAATACTTTATACCATATTCCACAATACATTCTAAATGATGACCTTAATATTAAAGATAATATAAAAAATGAGAAGAGAAACTGATCATATACTTTTCACAGGTATATAATTAAATTTAACACACACTAACTCACACACAAATACACATAGCACCGGGACCTGGTTTTCAGTTCTGTCTTGGGAAAAGCACATTTCTGAAGAAGGAAAGTGAGCCTTTTAGCATATTAGGCAGCCTAAGAAAGGGTGAGAGGTCAGAATTTAAGATGGTCTGTTCGACTAGGCCTGGGAAAAGAGGACAGATGTTATCCCCATTTTTGATAGATGAGTAAATTGGGGACCAGAGATTTAAATGACTTGCCCAGAGTCACAGCAATCGTCTGAGCTGGGACCCTATAGCATCAATGTGATATTCACAGCACCTACGACAGTTACGAATATGTCAGAGCAGTTCTGAATCATAAAATATAACAGACTCTCCACATGGAAGACAGAACCAAAACATCTATTCAACACCAGAAAGCCAAATCCCGACAATAGGAAACTAAATCCATCACAGTAGCAAAGAAATCCATACACAACAACAGTCCAGGGGGCACTGCCAGGCTTCCCACAGACCAGCTCCACTAAACACATCCCAAAACAGGCTTCCTTAAACAAAGTCACAGACTAGCTCTCTCACACTGACTGGTTGCTGCCAGCCCTTTCCTAGCTCTCACCGCCCTCTCACTTCCTCTCAGGTTTGCTCCAGCTCCAGCTTCCTGTTCCATCCCCTTAGCAGACTCCTTCCACCGCAGGCTTCATATGACTTAGGCTTCCACGTAACTTAAGCTGCTCACATAGGCCATTAATGGATGGGAAAGATCTCCCCATTCTGTTAAAAGTGCATTAACAGTAGAGACACAAATCCAGAACTTGTTGGTTCTACCTAAGAGGCACCGTGAGGAAGTAGAAGGCGCATTGGATTTGGAGTCATGAGTTCACTTCACATTCCAGCTCTGCTCCTTGCGTGTTGTATGACTTTGGACAAGTTACTTCCCTGCTGGAAGCTTCATCTTCTTCATATGTAATAACAATATGACAGTGCTAATAATAATTAACATTTACATGGGGTTTGGCACTGGCACAGCGCTTGGCATCTATCTATCTATCTATATATATGTATATATATAGATATATACATATAGATATAGATATATCTCATGACTTCACAATCATCCTGAGAGGTTATTAGCCTCATTTTACAGAGGAGGAAACTGAGACAAACAGAAGCTAACTGACTTGCCCAGAGTCACACAGCTAGTAAAGGCATGAAGTCAGATTTGAACTTGAGTCTTCCTGACCCTGTGTCTGGCACTATATAAAATGAGGGAACTGAATTTAGTTAACTTCTAAGGTTCTTTCCAGTTTGAAATCCTATAAAAACAGTCCTAGTCTCCTACTTTCACCACTGTATTATGCTGTCTCCTAAAATAAACATTATACAAATGGGTCATATTTTAGAGATGAAAACAAGAGTAGTTTCACTAAAGTGGATGAACCCCTTGAGAATGAGTGTAGAGAGTGAAGGACTACAGACTGAGCCATGAGGAGAAAGAATAAAAATGAAAGAGGTTAAGAACCAGTAGGAAATCACAGCATCCTGGAAGCCAAGGAAGGGAATGGTTTGAAGCAGCAGAGGGTGGTTAAGTAGGATGAGAATTGAGAAAAGGAACTTGGGGTCTAAGTAGGTGTTAGAGACTGGTCATATTAGGATTGCTGGGAACTGTCACATGAGAGAAGTGAGAGAGCTACTGTTAACTGTGATATAACTACCAGACATGGTGATGTGGTTCTGGGAGTAGAGGAAGTTGAGAGGGATGGGAAGGTAGTGATACTCAGCTCCATTTTCTGAGGGTGGGAGGGGGAATGAGACGGGAAGGGAAAGGGAAGAAGAGAGAGACAGATGGAAGTGAGTGGGAGAGAGAAGGAGAAGAAGGGACAGGTGGGGCAGTAAGAGGAGAGACAAAGGGGAAGAGTCAGAGAATGGCAGGGAGAAAGGAGGATCCATTATTAGATGAGGGAATGTTATCTTAAATGTTAATCTAGGCCAGTGTTAAAGGAAGATAAACTTTGAAAAATATACCCAGGACCTCACACTTTTCAGTAGAAATGAAATAGCATGATAGTCCTTGATAGACCTTGCTGTTTCCTAAATGTGTACTTCTTCAGATTTATGCAAGGCTTCTTGCAACTTTGGCAAAGTCTGGTGTTCTGTCTTGCTCTGTAGGGGACTGAGAGACCTGTCCTCTTAATTCCAGCTCTCCTAATTTAAGGGTTATAACTCCATTGTCTTTCTCATTTAGAAGGGGCAATTTGATATAGTTGAAGAAACGTTAGACGTGGAGCCAGAAAATGTGGGTTCAGGTAATAACTGTGACATTAGCGTAGGTTGTATGTGTAAGACCTTACATTTTTAGAGTTGGAAAGAACCTTAGAGACCATCTAACCTGTGACTTAAGAAGAATGCCACATACCTGACAAATGAGATATACGCAGTGGTATGCTAGTTAAATTACCCTTTTTGTGAGGGAGATGTACAAAATTCACACTTTTCAGTTTAATCCGCATTATTTTTTTCTTCATCACTTTAAGTCTAGACAGTCAACAAAACATTAAATCAAACCCTTAATTATCGTATTTGCCAATTTCAAAGGTATAAATAAATACTTGCACTGAAAATTTAACAGTTACCTCTCAGGAGGCTCCAGTCTAGTCTGCATTTTTTGAACAGCTCTTGTGAGAAGGCACCCACTACCTCCTGAAGCACCCTATTCCACTTTTATGTAGCTCTAATTGTTCAGAAGTTTTTTCCCTTGTGTTGTTGTTCAATCTTGTCTGACACTTTGTGACCTCGTTTGGAATTTTCTTGGCAAAGATGCTGGAGTGATTTGCTATTTCCTTCTCCAGCTCATTTTACAGATGAGGAAACTGAGGCAAACAGCATTAAGTGGCTTGCCCCAGTGTCACTCAGCTAGTGAGTGGATTTGAACTAGATATTTCTGACCCTCTATCCACTGTGCCACCTACCTGCATAAATAAACACACACATATTTTCTTATATCAAGTCTAAATTTGCCCTTATTTGTTCCACCTGTTGGTCATAGTTCTGCCCTGGGGCCAAACAGAACAAGTCTGATCCCTCCGCCACATAATGCTTTTTAAAGTTTCAAAGTTTTAAATTTAATTTAACAATAATTCAATTTAATAATAGTTTAATAATAATATCCGACACATAGCCCTTTCATATTTACAAAGCCCTTTGCATATATGATCTCATTTAAGCTTCAACAATTGAGAGGAGTAGGACTTAGTATCCCAGTTTTGTAGATGAGAATACTGGAGTTCAGAGAAGTGAAATGATATGCTTAAAGTCACACGGGTCAGAAGAGGGTTTCAGGTCAGTCCCAGCTCTAAATCCAGTATCATTTCTACTATACCATATGAGAAATCCATTGTAAGGCATTATTATGTAAGCAAGTGTAAAATGATGATATGTACACTGTTTATAGAATTTTTGAAGAAAGATTGCCATGGGATGGATTAGTTAGGGAAGCCACATTGGGCTAGGAAGAACTTGATGTGGACAGGCCTTGAAGAGGAATGAAGCTTTAGTGGAGAGGAGAACATCCCAGTCAATCTATCCTTCAGCATTTATTAAGCAATTACTATTTGCCAAGTACTGCTTCAGATTCTGGGGATACAAGGAACTTATGTGCCTGTCAGGCGAAAAATAAAAGTTTATGGGGAAATACAGAGGTGTGTTTGGACACTCTTGATTATTTTTATTCTTTGGAATAAACTCCTTTGCTCACATAAAAGTGAGTGAAACTTTTAGAGGAAAATTTGCTCCTTTGCTCACATAAAAGTGAGTGAAACTTTTAGAGGAAAATTTATTTCTGGATATTTTTGTCACTTTGTAATTTGTCCTAGAACTTTTCTTCCTTCCTGTACACTTTTAAAGGACTTCTTTTTAGGATACTTGGCTTCCCAAAGTTTTCTAAGGATTGGTCATGTTTATGAAGACTTCATATGTGAATATTGTCTGAGTTGTTTACCTTGATTTCTTGTTAGGTGACCCATCCACATAGTTGGTCATCCAAGCGTTTAGCAACTTCTAGCACTATAACTTGAAGGGAGTGCTTCTAGTCTAGTGTGACTGTCTGCTGATGGTGAGTCTGGTTTTGGGGACAGGAAGAGTAAGCTGTGTTGGTGGGATCTCTAGAATTCCTATTATTACTAAGCCTTGTCATAAGGAACTGACTCAGAAATGAGACTCCTGCTGACTCATTAACTGGCCCTTTCTTTTCCAGCCTCTCATTTCCTCACTTTCTCTTTGTCATGAAAACTGGCCTTTTGGGTCCCCCATGCTAGAGGAGCCTCATTAGCTGACCAATCTTCTGAATCTGTATGCCCCTGCGTGAGAGTTTGATGGTCAGCTTGCTGATTGTGGACCCAGGACATGGTGAATGCTTGGCTTTGGCCAACCCCATTCATGTTTGATAAGAGTGACCAAAAGTGTGACAGGTCTGTCAATGCAGCCAGTACTTAGGAAGCACTTGCTGCATGTGGAGGAATAAGATTTAAATAATACCTGGCTACTGTCCTCCTGGAGGTTTTAGGCTGAGAGGGGAACAGGTAAAACAAAAACACATAACTCAAAATTAGCACAGTATTGCATTTTTGAGGTCATCAACTGGTTAAAACAGAGAAATAATAGTTTCTTTTGTTCTGGATCTGCGATTTCATGGGTGGTGAGCCCCTGATGTGGAAATATGATTTATCATTTCAGAATGGCAACCGCCCTCTAAGCTGTCTCATTAGAGAGTAGCCTGGGAAGCCAAGGACACTTAACAGGTATCAGGCAGGAGATGGAATTAATGATAATAGCGACAATAGCACTTATATATTTTATATATATAAAATAGCACTTATATATTATATATATGTAATAGCACTTATATAACACTTCAAGGTTTGCAGAGAACTGTACATATATTATCTCATTTATCTCCATAACACCCCTGAGAAGATGATGCTGTAATTATGTCCATTTTACAGAGTCTGAGAGAGGTTAAGATGACTTGCCTAGGGTTGCACCTGATAACAGGTTGCTAAGGGGTTCAACTCAATCCAACAGGTATTAACTACTGATCTCTCTTGGTTTTCCTACCTGTATGATCACTCCATCGTTTGCATATTTGATTATCCCCCATGTTCCACTCTTTAACTTAGGGTAAATACAAAGGCTCTTTCCTGGGCCCTATTCTCTTCCTCTGTGCCTTCTCTCATGGTGACCTTATCAGCTCCCATGATTTCAGTTCTCATTCTTTCAAACAACTGCCAAATCTCCTACTACTAAGTGTAGGGCACTGAGTCTAGGTCCTAAGGATACAAAGACAGCAGTCTGACTACTAACTGGCTACTAACCCTAACCCTAACCCTTTGGGGAGCTTACATGACATGGCATATATTCTCTAGAAAGTAAGTGCAAGATAGTGCAGGCTTCTCATGACAGCACTTGTATTGAGTCAGGAAGGAATCTACAGACTGAGAGGCAGAGGGGAGAGCCTGTGCATTCCAGACACAGAGCAGAGGCATGTTGGTGCTGAGTTGGAACAGCAACAAGAAGGCCAGCTTAGCTGAAACAGAGTATAGTGTGAAAGAGAGTAATGTGAAATAAGCCTGAAAAGGTAACCAAGCTATAAGGGATTGATATTGTACCCCAGACACATTTCGAGTTGGAGGAAGTGACACAGCTCGACCTATATTTTGGGACTATCATCTTGTCTGCTGTGTAGATGATGAATTAAAGAAGGGGAGAAGCTAGGAGATTAATTAGGAGTTTTTTGCCAATATCCAGATGAGAGGTGATGAGCGCCTGAACTAATATATTAACCATATTAATGGAGAAAAGAAGCCAGATGTAAAAGATAGTTTGTCGATAAGAAACTTGGCAAGTGAAAGGATGTTGGAGGTGAAGAACAGTGAAGATGGAAGCACACTTGTGGTCTTGGAACCCTGATGTCTGGAAGGATGGTAGTCTTCTCAAGAAAAAGTGAAGTTCAGAGGAAAGGCAAGTTTAGGCTGGGAGAAGAGAAACATTAATTCTGTTTTGGACACATTTAGTGTAAGATACTTGTGGGTATCTAGCTAGGGATGTCAGCTGGGCAGGAGAGTTCAGGAGGGAGCTCAGGGCTGGTCATGCAGATTTGGGAGTTGTTTGAAAGAATGAGAACTGGAATCATGGGAACTGATAAGGTCACCATGAGAGAAGGCACAGAGGAAGAGAATAGGGCCCAGGAAAGAGCCTTTGTATTTACCCTAAGTTAAAGAGTGGAACATGGGGGATAATCAAATATGCAAACGATGGAGTGACCATACAGGTAGGAAAACCAAGAGAGCAGGATCAGGAAAACTGAGGGAAGGGAGTATATCGAGGAGGGGGTAGTCATCAGTTTCAGAAGCTGCAGAAAAGTGAAGTAAGAACTGAGAAACGTTTATTGAGTTTAGTGACTAAGTCAGGTAAACTTGGAGACCACAGCTGCAGCAGAGTGGGGCAGGTGGACACCAGATGGTAAGGGGCTGATAAGTGAGGACACGGAGGTAAGGAGGACTAGAATACCTTTTCTAAGAGTTGGGCTATGAAAAAGAAGACCTTGAGGGAGTTTCACAGTCAAGTGAAGTTTGCTCTGTTTTTAGATTGGGGAGCCCTGGGCATGTTTAAAAGGAGCAGGAATGGAGCCAGTAGACCAGAATAGACTGAATATTCGAGAGAGGTGGAGGGCAGGTAGAAAGGCATACTTGAAGGGTCAAACTCTTAGAGCAGATGGGAAGGAATGGTTGGTTTGGCCCGGGCAAAAAGAGCCATTTTTTCAGGAGGTTCTGCTGGAGTCATTGGGCCTAGGTAGAGTAGACAGGTAAGATTTGAAACTAAGCCTTGGTCAGTGGTTTGTAGTCAGGGAAGGGCACATAGAAGAGTTATTGCAAATGAAAGCAATAGTATGTGAAAATTCCCAGGTGAAAGTGGGTGGATATTGTGTGGGGAGATTAAATTGGCCTGTGTCTGGAACCACAAGGTAATATGGAAGTCAGAAGACCTAGGTTCCAATATCACTTGATACATAACTACTTGTGTGACCTTAGCTTCAGTTTCCCCATCTATAAAATGAATGCTAAGCTTCTATTCAGCTCCAAGCCTGTGATCTTCATTGAAGGACCACTATGATTTTCCAAGAATAGGAATGAGATCAAAATAACTCCTATTTATATAGCATTTTAAGGTTCACAAAACTTATTCCTCATAGCAACCTGTGAGAGGTAGGCAGTTCAAACATTATTATTCCTAAGATATTCCTAAAAGTAAGAAACCTGAGTTACAGAGGTTAAAGTATGTTGTCTTATGGGTCATCCAACCACTGAATGTCTGAGGTAGGGGGTCCAGTAGAGGTCTCCTGTTCATCTGTAGAGATAAGGTCAGGGAGTGGGGGCGAGGGCAGCAGTTAGAACTTATAACATCACTGTGAAAAGAAAAGGGATGTCTAGATCTGAGCTTTTTATCCCTTTACTACTATGGTGCTTTAATTTGTCTGTATATCTGGGAAGGGAAGGGTGTGTAAGTAGTCAGATCTATGTCCAGGCCCTTTCCTCCCAGAAGCTCCACTTTGAGGAGATGCCCAGACCAGCCGTCCTCTCCAGATTGCCCCACTGTCCCCTAGTGTGGGTGCCTTTACTCTCTTTTCCCACTCTTCTTCCATTAGAGTGTAAGCTCTCCTTTGCTGCTTTTGTATTCCCAGTGCTTGGGGCCTGCCATGTAACACAGTGCTTAATAAATGCTTATTGACTTGCTTGTTGATTTTTTTAACTTTTCAACAATGTTAAGAAAAAAAAAACCTCTTGTAACAAATACGCATAGTCAAACAAAACAGTTTTTCTCATGCTGGCCATGTCCAAAAATGTATGTCTCATTGTGTACCAGAGAGGTGAGTATCATGCTTCGTCATCATTAGCCATCTGAAAGTCCTGTTGGTCATTGCATCGATCAGAGGAGTTCTTATTGTATAAATTATTCTCATGGTCCTGCTAGCTTCATCAAGGCCTGTTCTGAAGACTCATCATGTTTACAAATAAGTGGAAAGGAACCTGGAAGTAGAGTCTTTCTTGCTTGGGTATTCCTTATTTTAGGCAAATTTTCTGGACTTTTAATATTTCTGTAAGAATTAGTTACTATTTTGAAAGAGGGAGGTTGCTATTGACCAAAAGTAATACTGTAGTATCTTTTACAATAAAACTGGTAGGATGAGACTTTGCTAGACAAGAACTTGTGGAACAAGCGGTAAGAGCATGGTTCCATTCATATGCCTTCAAGCTTTAACTGCTATTGAGAGTAATGTCAGGTACTTAGGAAGCATCATAAATTTTGCAAAGCACTTTACATATGTTATCTCATTTGATCCTCACGTCCAACATTGTGGAGACAGGTGCTTTCATTTTCTCCATTTAACAGATGAGGCCAGGAGATGTTGAATAAATTGCCCAAGGTCACTTAGCTGGTAAGTCATTGATCTGAGGATTCTCTCTGTCGTTCATGAATCCAAGCCCAGCACGCTAACCTTGAGCTATGGGTAGCTGCCTTACTCTAAGTGTGTGACCATGGGCCAGTCATCCCTGGTGCCATCTCTCTGAGACTGTAGGTTACCAATCTGGGATGAGAGGGAATTCTCTAGACTAATGAAACCACAAATCTACACTCCCTTTACCACTAAAAAAAATTCTTTGCAGTCCAGTTGGTAGGCTGAGATTATCAGTCACATTAGAGCTTCTGCTATTGTCCATGAAAAGTGTGGCCGCACCATGCTAATGCCACATACTAAGGTATGTATCTAGGGATTAGAAGTTGTCCTCATCACATGCTTTGTATCAGAATAAGGACATGTGAATAATAATGAAGACATGGCACCCAAGATAAGCCATCATTACTGATCCTCTTGACTTAGGATCTAAGTGTTAATGACTGGCCTAGTTCAATTTCAGGGTTCAAGTTTGGAAGCTGGACTTTATGCTGTCCTGTCCCGTGTGTGTGTTTACCTTCTTGGAGGGCTTGGGGGAAATCATATGACTGTTACCAATTTATGTGAAGCAAGGGGATGCATCAGAAGGGAAGACTGAAGTGTAGCGTCTGATTTAAATCCTAAGAAATGCCATAAAATGCCCTCTACTAGTGGCTAGTCATGTTTCTTGGCACAATATATTAGTCGGTGAAATTGGATTATCATTATCAGTTTGTTCACAAACTTTTGTCCTCTTCTTACACACGGTACCTGTTTGTTTTTGGTTTTCAGAGTCTGGATACAATGAGAGGGTGATAGTGGGAAAAATTCACTGGCCTGATTACTCAAATTGAGATTGTAACTGGGAACTGAAGATACAGCTTTTGATGTCACTTACTTGAACCCAAAAGCCAAGCATTTCCTCATTTCCACGGAAAGTAAGACTTACAGTTTTCACTGAAAATTGCAAGGTTTTTGTAAGATGTTAGAGAAGAAATATATGTACCAAAAAAATGGTATATATATCCTCTTTGTAGTGGAAATGAGAGGATGCTGAGAGAGGTAGGGGGCAATGAGGCAAACAGCATTTAGATCCAGCTACTGCTGAACCCTGCTAGTTTCTCTGCTTTCTCCTGCAGGGTCCAGGGGGCAGGTGCCGGGAAAGAAAAAGACCTTTTTACCCACGTGCTCATGATTTCATCCTTGTACTCATTCAAGCAATAGTTGCTTTAGCAATGAATCTGAACACTGTTTCTGGTGAGATTATGGTATTGTGGGATAGTAGTAGAGCTCTGGGCCTCTAGAAGATGAGTCTTCTTCCTAAGTTCAAATCTGACCCTAGACACCTACTAGCTAGCTATGTGACCTTGGGCAAGTCACTTAGCTCTATTTGCCTCAGTTGCTCATCTGTCAAATAAGTTGGAGAAAAAAATGGCAAACCACCCCAGTATCTTTGCCAAGAAAACCCCAAATGGGGTCATGAAGAGTTGAACACTACTGAAAATGACTGAACAGTGAACAGCAAGAAGGTGCATTCATGTTTCTACCTCCTAAAGGAACAGCAAAATATTTCAAGATCTGCTCAAGAATTACTGTTGAGTCAGTTGGGTAAAACTACCTGAGGAAAAAAGTATGTATTGATTTTTTTTCACTGTGAAATGTGTAGGCAAGATAGAAGATTATGGTATCACTAGATGTCAGATTGTTTCCTTGTTATAAGTGGTATCAGCATTTTAGGGCTGGTTGTGTGTTCCAGAATTCACAAGCCATTCACAGGTAGCTCTCTGGGAAAAGAGCCACAAACTAAGTATCAACTTTATTCTTTTAAAATGTTTTATTGATTTTCTTTTTCTTTTTCAACATAATTTTGTATGTGTACGTATATACACATATATGTATTATAGTGTATATGTGCATATATATGTATATGTATATATGTACATGTACACACACACACACACACACACACACACACACATATACATAATGACTCTACCAAACCTTTACCAAACCCTCCATTGTAACAAATACAATCAGATTATAATATTGGCCATTATCTATGTCTCCCAGGCCTGGAATACTCTCCTTCCTTATCTCTGCCTCCTTGCTTCCTTCAAGTCCCAGCTAAAATCCAACTTCTACAGGAAACCTTTCCTAAATTCCCTTAATTCTTGTACCTTCTTTCTCTTGACAGTTTTCTGTTTATCCAGTACATAGCTCATTTGTATGTAGTCATTTGCATGTTGTCTCTCCTGTTAGATTGTGAGTCTTGAGGACAGGGACAGTCTTCTGCACAGTGCATATCTGAAAATGCACATGTCATTGTGTCCCTGTAGTCTAATACCTCTCTTCCTAGAGGTGGAAAACATGCTCACCATCACATCTTTGTGTGGATCAGAGTTCTGAGATCATTCACATTTTTTTCCTTTACATTGTTCCAGAATATTTCCCAGGCTCTGTTCACCTTCCCTGTAACAGTTCTTTACTACTTTTCATAATCAGCCCTCCTGCTTTAGTTACACTTTCATTTGTCTAAGGATAATGTACTCTTTGCCCTGACTTTAGGTGACTCCAGTTTTTATCTAGTATCTGCCATGTGCAGATACTTTGCTATACCTGTGGGATGGAAAAATGAATCTGAGGCACAACCTTCCCACTTTTTTTTGTGGAAATGGAGAATCCTAAGTATGGAACACTGTGTATAACGTCAGACTTTGTCAGTAAATTTGTTGGTTTTGCTTAACTTTTTTTTCTTCTTTTATGGTTTATTGATTTTAAGGAATGACTCTCAAGGATGGAAGGGAGAGGATGAAAGAGGATTGGAAATATATATTAGGTAAAAACAAGATATCGATAAAAATGTTTTTAAAATAAGTTTAAAAATTATGTTTTTAAAAGGCCCCTATTCTCACAGCACCTACTGTTTACTTTCTCTCAGAAGATTTTTATTTTGAGAATTGTTAAGGATAGATTTACAAAAGGGTGAGACAAGAGACAGGGAGTTAAGTTGCAAGCTATCATAGTGGTTCTGGCAATAGGCTATGAAGTCACAAAATTACAGAACTGAAAGGAACCTTAGTGGCCATCTATCTAGTCCAATGTATACCTACAAAGAGTCCCCAGTATAACATATCAAACAATGATTTCCACTCTCTTCTTAAAGCCCTCCAAAGAAGGGGTTAGTTAGCCTCCTCCGGAGATGTCCCATTTTACTCTTAGATAGCTTGAGTTGTTAGGAAATTTTTTTTCTGATATTAAGGCTAAGTGTGCTTCTTTACTTCTTCCACTCATTGCTCTTGGTTCTGCTTTCTGGGGCCAAGCAGAACAAATTGAATCTTTCTTCCACATAATAGCCTTTCAAATAGTTGAACACACTTCTCTTGTGTAACTGACTTCTTAAATAGGGTAGAAGAAGTGCTGCCCTTACTTATTTCACAGGTCACAGACAAGTGACCTGCCCAAGGTCACACAGCTAGAAAGGGGCAAAACTATTGGTTTAAAGCCATGTTCTTCTGACTCCAAATCAGTGATTTTTGCTCTCCCCACCCAAAGCAGCTTTCTGTTTTAGATTCTTAAAGTTCTCAGTTTGGGTGACTGGGAGGATGGTGGTGCCACCAACAGAAATAGTTGGGAACACAAGGAGGTTTTTGATGTCAAGAAAAGACCCACATGTGCAAAAAATGTTCACCGCAGCACTATTTGTGATGACAGAAAACCGGAAACAAAAGTTGTGGCCACAGTGACTGAAGAAGAGATAGACAAGTTGTGATACAGGAGTGTGATGGAATGATGATGCTATGTGGAATGATGAATAGGAAAAGATGTGGAGAAAAAGCAGAGCCTCAAGAAGGATGGACTCAGTGGCTCCAATAGTAGAAATAAAGCCAACTCAACACGTAGAAGAAACACAAATGCTTTCTATTAGGGCTGTGTTATCAGAGTCAGAGGACATTGACTTCCTTTCCATATTAAGTCATCAGATTTGACAATGTTAGGGAGTGTATTTTGTAGAGGAATTTATCTGATCATTTGAAAGTGTCTATCCTTATTTTTTTTCTTTTTCCAAAACATATCAGTTGAAATAGTTGGGAGGAGGGACAGGTTTAGAGAGTAAAATGATAAGTTCAGTTTTAGATGAATTTGCTGGGAGGCTGGCAAAGAATTCTTTTTGTAATGTTCAGGCACTTAGAGCTGGGGATAGAGATAATTAGGATTAGCTAGTTACATAGGTGCTATAACAGGCTGATGTAACTTCAGTGTTCAGAGGGAAGAGAGAATTCATTTTGCTTTGATTGAGGTGAGCAAAAGAGGTCTTTGCAGAGAAGGATAGACATGTAAATTGTTGGAGGCAGAAAAGGGATGTGTACTTCGCAGGGGTAGAGAGTGGGAAGGGAAGGTCAGTAAGTAGTCCACTTTGGTTGGAGAACAGTACACTCATAGGCAGTAGTAGGTGAGAGTCAGGAAAAAGTAACTAACAGTATCACAGAGGGCCTTGAATGCTGCGTTTAAAGAATTTAGACTTCGACCAGTATGTAGGAAATGGACAACCACCAAAGAGGATTGCTGTGATCCAGGTTAGAGGTAAGAAGACCTTGAATTCCAATGAGTAAGCACTTATTAACTACCTACCATATACCAGCCACTATACTAAGATCTGGGAATAAAAACAGTAGGCGAAAATAGTCACTACCCTCAAGGAGCTCACAGTCTAGTAGGAGAGGCACATGCAAACAATTATATAGAAACCAGATGTAAGCAGAATAAATTGAAGATAATCTCAGAAAAAAGGCACTAAAATTAAGGAGAAAGGCTTCTTACAGGAGGTTGGACTTCAGCTGAAACCTGAAGGACATCAAGGGAGCCAAAAGGCAAAGAAGAGGAGTAAAAGTGTTCCTGACAAAGGGGAAGAATCCCTGAAAATGCCTAGAGTCCAGAGATGTTCCAGGGTCACAGAATCACATATTATGAGGTAGGGAGTGAGGTCTAAGAAGGACTGGAAAGGTAGGAGGGGCCAAATAGAAAGGAAGGAAGCCAAAAGGAAGATTTTACATTTGATCCTGTAGGTAATCTGGAGTTTATCATGTAGGAGAATAGCAAGGTCAGATGTGCACCTTAGCAAGAAATTTACCACCTAGTTGAGAGAATTAGAGAACCAAGCCGTCCCAGGGTAGCTGGCAAAATAAAGGAAGGCACTGGAGTTGGGAGACCTGGTCGTTCAGCGTGTGGCCATGGGGAAATGGCAGCAGCAGCAGCAGCATCAGTCAGGCAGTAAGAAAGCCTGGTGGGTTTGGAGTTAGAGGACTTGGGCTCCAATGTAGTCCTGCTACTGACTACCTGGGCTTCCATGCCCTTGGAGAAGTCGCTTTCTCAGTTTCCTCACATGTAAAATGAGAGGGTTAGACAAGACGATGCTCAGGTTCCCTCTAGTTCTACATGTGTGGTCTTGTGAAGCAGTGTGGCTCTCTAAGGGTGTAAGTGACACATGAGCTTACACACCAAGCATTCCCCACACCAAAGAAATTACAGTTCTAGATGAAAGAAAAATGTGTTGTTACAGATGATATATCTGACGGGAATCCAAGGGCTGGAGTGGGTTATAGTACAAAAAGGGGAAGAGGAGCACTAGGATGACTTTAGAAGGCCTCAGTTCTGACTCTCATTTTGGGTCTTCCTAATGGTGTGATCTCAGGCAAATGAACCACAATTTCCTCAGCTGTAAAGTGGGGATAACACCTCCTGCGGTGCCCTACAACAGTGCGTCAAGCAAGGTAAAATTGTTTTGCTACCTCAAAGTGCTATAGAAACATGTGGCTGTTATCACACCAGGCTGTCATGTGTGTGTGTTCTTACCACAGTTACCCCTCACAATGGTTCACATGATCCTTGCATCAATCAGAAATATATAGTGAATGTTGCAGAGGATGTAGAAGAATTGGGACGCTAAATGTACACTTGGTGGAATTCTGAACTGATCCAACTATTTTAGAGAGCAGTTTTGCACTGTGCCCACCCGAAATACCACCACCAGATCTGTGTCCCAAAGAGATCAAAGAAAAAGGGAAAGATCATATACAAAAATATATACACATACACCATATACAAAGATATTTATAACAACTCTGTGTGATGAGCAGGATGGTTTCAGAAAAACCTGGGAAGACTTGTGTGAGCTGAAGCAAACTGAAGTGAACAGAGTCAGGAGATCATTGTATACAGTAACAGCAGTATGGTACTGTGAATGACTTAGCTACTCTCAGTAATATAGTGATACAAAGACAATTCCTAAGGACTTGTGAAGAATGCTGTCTACCTCCAGAGAAAAAAACTGATGGAGTTTTTAAACTTTTTAACAGATTTTAAAATTTTTCTTTTCTTTTTTTTTTTGGTCCATGTTCTCTTTTGCAATGTGGCTAATGTAGAAATCTGCTTTGCATGATTGTAATGTATAATCTATATTAAAGTGCTTGCATTCTCAAGGAGGTAGGGAGGGAGAGAATTTGAAACTCAGAAAGTATAAAAAATGCATGTTAAAATATGTTTTCCATGTAATTGAAAAATAAAAACATTCTTTAAAAAAAATACATGCTGATTTGATTTGACTGACTCAGGAGGTTCTTGTTGAAAAGGCTCAGAGGATTAGGTTAATCACGTAAGGAGGAACCAGATTATTAGAAGGCTTTGAATACCAGGAAGGGGCATTATATTTGATATGGCTAGGTGATAGAAAGCTATTAATCCCTTTTTCAGCAGGGAATGACATAATGAAAGCAGTATTTCAGGAAGATTAGGCAGGTTGTGTTTAAAGGAGATTGAAGTAAGGAGGACTGGAAACAGGAAATGTTCAGAGCATGCCCTTTTCTGGAAATAGCCCTTCTTCTCCTTGGTTTTCAGTTCCTATGCTGGCCAGTTTCTTGACTCACTGGTTCTTTCTACAGTTCATCTTTGGTCTGGCTCAGCTCTTTTTTCAAAAAAGCTTGTGCCTTGGAGCCAAGATACTTCATCTAGTTGTGTGACCATCTCAGCCTTTGTTTCCTTATCTGTAAAATGGTCATAATGAAGCTTTTGCTGCCTGTCTCAGAGGGCAGTTGTAAGGATAGGAGTGCTTTGTGACTCCTAAAACACCACACACACACGAGTTATTTGTCGTTAACAGTACGAGTATTCTGTTAATTCTGACTTTTTAGCTTGTTTCTACTCTCTACATTTTAAAGGTCAGGAAGAAAGTTGTACCTATTATGTCATGGCATCCCTGCAAAATGAAAATATATGTAAAGTGTAGAACTCTCACACTGCTAGTTCTCACTTTAGATTTTTTTAAAATATTGTTTGTTTTTTGCTTTCTCAATGACAGACCCTAATTATCCCATTCATTATTTTTGTCTCATCTCATTTGTCTCATCACGTTACATTCTTAGGGTAGTTTTAGCTACTTATTCAGTAGTCAAAACCTCTATATTTTTTTATAACTCCCTTGCCAAAACTGGAGTTCAAATACAGGCCTTCTGAGAAACTGGCTTCAAATTCTGATGCTGCTTTGAACTAGGCTTTCTTTACCAAGCCTTGGGTATGGTTTCATCATCTAACAAAACAAAGGGGTTGGATGGGATCTGCAAGACCCTCCCACTTCTAAATCCTATGATACTAACCAAGAAGCCTTAGAAGCCTTGGGGTACATTGGAAAGAGGGATGGATTTGGGGGTCAGAGAACCTGGGCTCAGCTCCTTCCACTGGATTTCTCCCACTCCCTGATCTTGGCCAGTTAATTTACAGGCCTTGCCCTGAGCCTCAGTTTCTGCAGTTTTAAAATGAGAGGGTTAGACCGGGTGACTCTTCAAGTTTATGCCTTCCTTCTGTATGGGACTAGAAGAAGCAACTCTGTTGTACGGTGGACAGAGCATGGGGCCAAATCTTCAGGCCCTTATGAGAAGTCCCGGGATATCATCTGGGAAACCAAGAGGAATAGGGGCTGTTTCCAGAAAAGGGCAAACTTTGAATACTTTTCTGCCTCCAGTCTCTCATCAGTTTAATGTATTTTGAGCACAACTTTGCCCATTCTTGAAATACTGCTTTCATTATGTCATTCCCCTGCTGTGACCCTGGGCTAGTCATTTAAAATTTGCCTCACTTTCCTCAATTGTTAAATGGGGATATTAATAGCATCTGCTGCTCAGGGTTGTGAGGATCAGATGAGATAATAATTGTAGGCTTTTAATAAATGCTCATTTCTTCCTTCCTCCCTTTTCACTAGACCGGAATACCCAGTGAGGGGTGCTGAGGAGCTGGATGTGCTGTTTATTAAGTGCTAGCTGGAGATACCTCAGGAATTGTGTGATGGAAACCAGAATTGCTTTTTGGGCATTTTGAATCCCTGTGATTTATCCAAGTTTTATTCTTGCCTTAAAAAAAGCTGGGAAAGGGGGCGGAGCCAAGATGGCGGAGTAGAAAGACTCACCTATGCTAGGTCCGAACCCACAGCCCATAGATTTCCTGTAAAAAGAACTCCTGACAAATTCTGGAGCAGTGGAAGCCGCGCAGAAACATAGTGAAGGA
>CM053772.1:149693225-149781126 GCA_028658325.1 Potorous gilbertii
GGTGGGACGGGGCGGGGCCCGGCCCGGGGAGGGGAGAGCGGGAGGTGGGGCGGGGCGGGGCGGGGGAGGAGCGGGAGGGGGCGGGGCCCGGCCCGGGGAGGGGAGAGCGGGAGGTGGGGCGGGGCCCGACCCGGGGAGGGGAGAGCGGGAGGTGGGACGGGGCCCGGCCCGGGGAGGGGAGAGCGGGAGGGGGCGGGGCCGAGCCGCCAGCCTGTCGTCATTGGCCCGGAAGTTGAACGCGCCGGGCTCACGTAACACCCGGAGAAGGCCTGGCATTGGACTCGGGGCTCCGAGGCTTCCCTGGACACGTGGTTGAGGCCCGAAAGAAAGCGAGCCAGCCTTAAAGGGCCCGAGCGGGACACCGTCTCCCAGAGAGCCCTGGTTGCCCGGGGTCTGGAGCCTTCCCTTAGCCGAGGCGGTCGGGCACCTTCTGGCTGCGCCAGAGCCGGCCTTTGACTCATGGCGCTGACCGAGCACCTGAACTTGATGGCCAGCTTTAGAGTCGGGCTGCGGGAAAGGAAGTGGACATTCTTTCTCCGACCCGGAAAGTCCGAACCACGTGTTGTAGGAGGGGACTAAGACCCACCTGGTGCCCTGGACAGGCGGGCGTGCGTCCCTCCTTCCTTCCTTTCTTCCTTCCCTCCCTCCCTCCCTCCCTCCTTCCTTTTTTCCCTCCTTCCTTCCTCCCTTCCCTCCTTCCTCCCCTCCCTCCTTCCTTCCTTCCCTCCCTCCCTTCCTTCATTCCCTCCCACCTGCCTTCCTTCCATCCTTCTTTCTTTCCATCCTCCCTTCCGTCCTTCCATCCATCCTTCCTTCCATCCTGCCTTCCTTCCTTCCATCCATCCTTCCTTCCATCCTGCCTTTCCTGCTTCCTTCCTTCCCCCTCCTTCTCCTTCAGTTTGTACCTTCCTTTTCTTCTCTCCTTCATTTCCTCCCTCCCTTCTTTCTTATCTTCCTTTAATTTCCTCCTTTCTCTTCCAGATTTTCTTCTCCTTCCTAACTCACTTTCCTTTTATAACTTCCTTTCCTTCATTCCATTTCTTTCTTTACTTCTCTCTTGTAGGAAGTTGTAAAGCTTTCTCTTTGTAATGAGCCTGGGAGATCATCTAATTCACATTTTTGACAGAGGAGAAGGGATCTAGACAGATCACATGGCTTACTTTCCATGCATGTAATGCTTATCAGACTTATGTCATAGAGCACAAACTAGAACCCAAACCCTAATGGACACCACCCAGTTCTTTCCGTCTGAGTTTACCCCAAGGAGACTACAAATTTTTGTATAGTAATAAGTGACACATACAATACATTCACATTTGCTAAATGCTTTAACACACATTTCTCCTTTGAGCCTCACAACACCACATAAGGGAAGGGACTACAGGAATTAAAATTCTCATTTTACAGACAAGGAATTAGAGGCTATGAAAGCACAAGTGATTCACCCATGAAGTTAATAAGTGTCAGACATGGGATTTGATTCTCTGACTTCTTGACTGTAAGTTTAACATTCTTTCCTCTGTTCCAGCCTGCTTCATAGGGAGTTGATAAATAACAAAATATAGTAATCTATGCTACTTAGTGACAAGTTATTTGGCAATGGAAAAAAATTGTTTTAAGATCTCTCTCCCAGTTGGAAAGTGGAGCATTTCTAGTACAGAAAAGTGGCACTAAACAATATAATTCTATAAACGTGTATATCAAAATTTTGATATTTTAAATTTTAAAATATTTTATTTTTTCCTAATTACATGTAAAAATTAAATTTTGAGTTCCATATTCTCTTCCTCTCTTTCCCTCATCTCCCCCCTCACTGAGATGGTAAGCAATTTGATATGGGTTATACATGTGCAATCACACAAAACATTTCCATATTGGTCATGTTGTGAAAGAAAACAGACCGAAAAAAACCCACAAAAATAAAGTGAAAAATAGTATGCTTCAGTCTGCATTAAGAATCCATCACTTGTTTCTCAGGAGGTGGAGAGCAGTTTCCACCTTGGGCCCTGGGGATTAGAGAGAAGTTAAATCATTCACCTATAATCATCATATAATATTGCTGTTACTGTGTACAATGTGCTGCTTCTGCTTATTTCACTTTCCATCCATTCATGTAAGGTCAAGTTTTTCTGAAATTGTCATTTCTTGTAGCACAATAGTATTCCATAACAGTCATATGCAACTTGTGCATCTGTTATCCAACTAATGGACATTCCCTCAATTTCTAATTCTTTACCACAACAAAAAGAGCTGCTATAAATATATACTGTAATGATAGATTTGATTTAGATTCAACTCGGTTCTCTACATATTTGAGAAATACATCAGAGAGGCCTTTATCAGAGGCTTTATCAGAGATACCTGCAGTAAAAAAAAAAAACAAAACAAAACAAAAGAAAGAAAGAAAAAAACCAACCTTTCCCCAGCTTTCTACTTTGGTTGCATTGGTTCTTTTTGTGAAAAAACTTTTTAAAAAATCAAAATTATCCATTGTATCCATAATGCTCTCTATCTCTTATTTGGTCATAAATCTTTACTTCTCCATAGCTTTTACAGGTAAATTATTCCATGCTATCCTAATTTGCTTATATCACCTTTTATATCTTAAATCACATGCCCATTTTCACCTTATTTTGGTATACCGTGTAAGATGCTGGTCTATAGTACCAGAGATGGGGCACCTGTGGCCTCAAAGTCCTTGGGTTTGGCCTTTTAACTGAGTCCAAATTTTACAGAACAAATCCTCTTATTAAGGAGATTTGTTCTGTGAAATTTGGATTCAGTCAAAGGACCGTACTTGAGGATCTAGAGAGCCACATGTAGCCTTGAAGATAAAGGATCCCCACCTCTGTATACCTATTTTCTGCCATGCTGCTCTCCAGTTTTTCCAGCATTGATGTTGTTTAGTAATATTTTTTAGTTGTGTGTGTCCAACTCTTCATGACCCCATTTGGGGTTTTCTTGACAGAAATACTGGAGTGGTTTGCATTTCCTTCCATTCCTTCTCCAGCTCATTTTACAAATGAGGAAACTGAGGCAAACAGGGTTAAGTGACTTGCCCAGGGTCACATAGCTAGTAAGCATCTGAGGCCAGATTTGAACTCAGGAACATCTGCGCATTCTCCACTGCAGCACCTAGCTGCCCTCGTTTTCCTAGCAGATTTTATCAAATAATAAATTCTTGTCTCAAAAGCTTGGGTCCTTGGGTTTATTAAACACTAGATTATTATGGTCACTCACTAGTGTGTATTGTCCAACTATTCTGTTCCACTGATCCACCACTGTATTTCTTAGCCAGTACAAGTAGCTTTGATGACTGCTGCTTTATAATAGTTTTAGATCTGAAAAGGGGGTAGCACCTTTCTTCATATTTTTTCCCCTTTAATTCCCTTAATATGCTTGACCTTGTGTTCTTCCAAATGAATTTTATTCTTATTTTTTCCAGTTCTTTAAATAATTTTTGGTAGTTTGGTATGACACTGAATAAGTACAGTAATTTAAGTAGAACTGTCATTTTTATTATATGGGCTCAGCCTCCTCACAAATTTTTGCAGTTGTTTAGATCGGACTTTCTTTGGAACACAGTTTGATATTCCAAGGATTCTAAACAAGTGATTGAACGCTGCTTACTAATGTATTATCTTTACATTCTTGCTAATGATATGTTATAGCTTAAATAAATAAAAGTTGAGTCCTGTGCTTGACCCCTTTTCCTCAGTTTCTCATTGCTCTAAGTTTTCAAGTGGATCAATAGCTGAAGAAAAATGAGAGGGGGTTGAATTAATACCTAAGAAACTGGATTACTTACTTAACCCCTCTGGGTTTCAATTTCCTACTCTGTAAAATGAAGAAGTGGGACTGAGTGAAATCTGAGGTCCCTTCCAGCCACAAATCTGTGAGCTGATGATCTCTTTAAGATGCTCTCCAGCCCTGCAACTGAATAACACTCCTGCTAGCCACACTCTTAGTAAGAAGAGCATGATCCATATGGAAACTCAGGATCCCTCAGCCTTTCTACAGTTTAGGGATAGATGAGAAAAGCAACTAAAGTCCATTTTACATTTCTGTTTTAAAATGTGATTGTTTGAACTAAATTCTCCAACCTTCAATTAAAGATATCCCGTTTGTTCTGGACAGCCAGTTTGTAAGTAGGGCTAGCATTTCTGAGATACAGGTAACTTTCTCTGTCTGTCTCTGTCTCTCTGTCTCTGTCTCTGTCTCTCTCTCTCTCCGTCTCCCTCCCTCCCTCCCTCTCTCTCTCTCTCTTTCTCAATGTAGACATAAGCACTATTATTTTAAAAATATTTTACCGGTATTCTTTTTACTTCACTGCACTTCCCCAGTAACTCCTTCCACCAGTCTTTCAAGCATTTATTAAGCACCTACTATTTGCCAGGCACTGTTCTTAATCTCTAGGAATACAAAGAAAGATAAGGACAGTTCTTGTTCTCAAAAGACCTTACAGTCTAATAGGGGAGACCACTATCACCACTACCACTGACATAACTCTCCTGACCCTTGTAACAAATAAGTGTAGAAAGTAAAGCAAATCAACAGATTGGCCACATCTGCAAATATGTGCCACATTTCCTATGTAAAGGAATTGGTATAGTACCTTAAGGTTTACAAATTCCTTTACATAGGAAAACAACTTTGAAAGATGTAAGAACTCTTGTCAAAGAGTGACACATGTCTCCAGAGGGCCTATGATAAAGCGTGCTGTGGACATGAGGTGCAAATGTATAATTTTAGACATAACTACCATGGATTCGTTTAGTTTGACTGTGCTTATGTTACAATGTTTGGGGGGTTTTTTCTTGGTTTTGTCCCTTTCCTCAGTTAAATGAGGAGAAGTGGAAGGGATAGCGATTGTGATGCAAAAAACTTTAAGGGACATTGAATATTTTTTTAAAATGTGCAAAAGAGAAAGGCAGAAAGTTCAGAAGGAAGCACAGATAAGCAGGACAGTTTTGAAAGTAAATTGTGTGATTTATGATAGACTTTTTTAAATGCAAGTGGTATAAAATTGAAATTCATTGTTTCATACAGAATTCTTTAATTATGTTTTGCCATGTATATGAAAATGCCCCCCCCCGTTTTTTTGTGTGTGTTTAAGTTCAAAAGAAAAAAGAAGGAAAAACACTTTGCATATATGACTTTTATTTGATTCTCACAACAACCCTGTGAGGTAAATACTGTGATTATTTCCATTTTATAGATGAGGAAAATAAAGTGACCTACCAGTGGTCACATAACTAGTAAATGTCTGAGACAAGATTTGAACTCAGGTCTCCTTGACTCCAAGACCAATAGCCTATCTACTTTACCCTCTGGTAAGACCACTTCTAAAAGACCACCATCTTTCTGCTAAGAATCAGGAAGCATGCTTTATGCTCCTCTGAAGTCATGATATAGGAGAGAGTCCCATTATCAAAGGGCATTTTGATACAGGTTACCATGCCTTGATCAAAGTTCTGAGGTCTTTCAACCATTTTTCCCCCATTTAGGTCTCAAACTTAAAAATAGTTCTGCTTTATAACAGAAGTATAAAACAGAACCCTATTTCTTAACTGCTCTAATCAGTTTCTCTATAGAGACAGCCTCTCCTCAGTAGGATTGCCAATATTTAGAATCATAGAATCAAGAACTAGAGGAGACTTTAGATGTCAGTGTTCTAGTCCAACCCCCTTATTTTCCACATCAAGAAACTGAGACCCACAGAAGTAAAATGACTAGCTCAAGGTCACATAGAGATTAAGTAGCAGAACACATAACAAGCACTTAAATCCTACCAGCTATCTATCTATCTAGCCAAGATTTAAAATTAGGTTCAACTACAAATCTAATAATGGTTATTCCATAGCACAAGGGTCCAGATACTCAATAAACTCCAGTGGCTCCCTATCAGCTCCAAGATTAACACAAAATAGTCTGTTTGGCGTTCAAAGATCTAACTCCCTTTTACCTTTCCAGTCATACCCTACTCCCCAACATGTACTCTTTAACTCAGTGTTACTGATTTCCTGACAGTTACTTCAACAAGACACTCCATCTCTTGGCTCCAGGCATTTTCTCTGGCTGTCCTGCATGGTTGAAATGCTATCCTTCCTCATTTCCACCTAATGACTTATCTGACTTCCTTTAAATCTCAACTAAAACCCCATCTTCTCAATCCCTCTTAATTCAAATGCCTTTCTCCTATTAATTTCTATTTATCCTATATAGAGGTTATTTGTTTTTTCCCTGATTAGATGGTGAGCTCCTTGAAGGCAGGGAATGTTTTTTGTCTCTTTTTGTATCTCTAGCACTTAGCATACTCCATGATTCATAGTAGGTATTTAATAAATGTGTATTGATTGGTTGGTACCTTATTTGTCCTGGTTAAAGAATGACAAACTGCCTATATCTAATCTTCTCATTCTTGAACTTGTTCCGAATATGACCTGTAATCTCCAATTTAAAATCTGAGAGACATAAATATTCAAAGAGTAGCAGCCCCATGACCATAAGACCAACTCTCCCATCTCCAAAAATTAGCCCAATGCCTTGGACTCATGTGGATTGATAACAAAGGGTCTTAAATAGACCTGACTCAACCTAGACCATCTTAAGGATTTCCAAAGTGTTTGTCAACCTCAGCAGTAATTCCTGTTTTGTTTTTAAGAAAAGTTGACCCAAGCCAGACTCCTAGGATAGTCCAAGGTCAGCCCTAGAACTAGACTAGTGATGACTCAGAGATGGGCTAGTTCTTTTTGGGGCATCTCTGCATGGGTATAGGTCAGCCTATAATTTATGTGGGCATGTTTGACTGCAAAGATAGTATCAAGTTGTATATTTACAACTTAATAGAGAAAAAGGACTCCAGTGGTTTCTTTTAGACCATTATTTTCTTCCACCTCTCTCCCCCACACTCCCACCCCCAGCATCTCCTCTGTTCAATGTCCACTTCTATCTACTGCCAAAAATTTTGCCTTTGAAGCCACTGCAGACTGCTTCCTACCTCTGGCTCTATTATGTACAAGTTTGGGCCATCCTCTGTCAACTTCCATTTCCCCCTTTCTCCTACATCTACCTACTTCCACAACCATAGCATAGGCCTTCTGGCTTATTTACCTGAACACAATAGCTTCTGCCACCAACTGCTCCTGCACAATGGAGCCAATTAGCAAGAGACGAGAGAAAAACAATGTTTTAGAGCAACTTTCATCTCCTTAAAAGTGTCCAAATGACATTGAATTTGCTTTGCTCTATCCCTAGTTCAGCCCTCGTTATAGTCATCACGTGATCTCATAGTACTTTGTACACTTGCGGCAGTATTGTCTGGTGGAAAAAGGAGTGGATTTGGAGTAAGAGGACCTGGATTCAAATGCTGGTTCTGTCACTTATTTACCTGTGTGAACTTAGGCAAATGACTTAAACCCTTCATCACAATTTCTTCATCCTTAAAATTTGGAGATTGAACTAAGTTGTCTCTAAGATTTCTTTCAGTTTTGTCTATGATGCTATTAACCTTAAGCCCTTACATTCGAATTTGCATTCTATTTAATCTGTATGTAAATGAATGAATGAAATATTTATTGTTTACTATGAATAAAATGCATGTTGGTGCTACTCTTTGTCCTTTGCTCTCCAAGAGGACCTTGGCATCAGGAAGGTGAGGTCTTGACTTGCAAGTGAATTGGATTTAAGTGAGGAGAATTGTCCAAAGTCACAGCCTCACTTTCTCCTCCAGAGCCATCTGGGTTCAGTGGCAAGACATAGATCAAGACAACTGGAGATGATCTTTGAATAAAACACTACCTTTTTATTGGCAATACATACAGAGAAGCAAGAAAGAGACAAAAGTAAACGAAACAAACAAAACAAGACAGCCCTTGCTCTAACCTATGTGAATGTCTTATTAGATTAGAAATTCCTTGCAGACAGACACCAATTTAGCATGCTTGACACTACCACCTTTGTAGACAAGGTACAGGTGAATAATTGATCATGAATGGTGATAAATTGATTAAAATTGGTTGGACCTCATCAAATATATATTAAGAAAATGTATGCTAAGGAAATCCATGCTAAAAGTGCTCTTGGATTAATTCTCAAACTGTTGCCCACAGAAGAAGATTTTGAAAGAATAGAGGACACCATTCAGTGTTTTTGCTCCTTCTCTCCGCCCCCCAACCACTCTGTAAAGGTAACAAAAGAATATCAATACCAAGACACAGTTCAGTTCTGGGGTGGTGGTAAAAGCAGGGATGGAGGCAGTATATTCAGAAGTAGCAAAGATGTAAAAACAAGCAAGCATCAGTAAACTTTAAAGACATCAGAATCTTCTTTCTTACTTTCGACAAGATCTTATGTTACTGTGCTTTTCAAACAGCTATGAGACTATGAGACTGTCATGTGCTATAAAATCATCGGCAAAGAATGTATTCACATTTTCACTGACGCATTGTCTGCTGTGCACAATGGAAGGCATGCTTGATGAAAACAGGAGCAGATTTTTGCTTATAATTTTCTATAGCAGATCACAGCTTGACAGTCATACAACTGTCTGAGATGTGCAGTGACTTTAACATCCTGCTGTGTTTTTTACATTTTATTTTAAGAAAGCATCCGACTCAGTACAACATGTGGTGTTTGAAGCCCCTCTTCAGATGGTCATTTTGTGGTCATTCAGTTGTATCCCAGTGTTCATGACCCCTTTTCTGGGTTTTCTTGGCAGAGGTACGAGAATGATTTACCGTTTTCTTCTTTGGCCCATTTTACAAATGAGAAAACTGAGGCAAACGGCGCTAAGTGATTTGCCCAGGGTCACACAGCTACTAAGTGTCTGAGGTCGCATCTGAATTCTAGTCTTCCTGGCTCCAGGCCCAGCATTTTGTCTACTATGCCACCTAGCTACCCAGAGGTACCTCATAAAAATGTGAAAAATTATATGAAACTCTATGGTGTACAACATTACAGATCTTTGTTTAATGTCTCACTTCAGCATGTAATAATCTAATGAGTGCTGGTAACATGGAAGATATTGAATAAATAAATATATATTTACTGATTCCAATTTCATGTGTAAGATACAAATAAAAAAAAGGCATTTCTTCTTGATATAAAAATTTCCAAATGCTCTTATTAAAAGATGACATCATGTCATTCCAGAGACACAACTTGCCATTCAGGTTTTGTACCTGGGTAAGCAGAACAAAATGAGGGATAGTAAGAGTAAACTAGCAACACTTCAAGAGGGCTACAGGAGAGGCTGCCAAAAGGTGTGTAGAAACAGGGTGGATTAGGATCAGACTAGGAAGAAGCTCCCATGAGATGTGTGTACCCATCCAAGCAGGAAGCTAGGAAGCCATTATCTAGTAATGTATTATTTGAAGTAGTTATTCTTCCTAATTATGTTTCAATCTTAACTTCTTTCTATGCTATCAAAGAACGTGTTATTAGCATCGTATTTAAATTTAAACACCCAGGGGCAAATCCCTGTTGTCTTGCTCTAGTTATAATTCTGAACCTTGAAATATTTCAAATCTCCTCCCCCCCAAAAAAATAGCTCTAGCCATCCACACATAAAAACCAAGTGGATGAAAAATGCATATCACCCAGACACTTAAATTCAACTGTATTAACAGCGTAGCAAATTCACCAATAAGTGTACTAAGGGCAAGTATAGCACTGAGTCTGGAATTTAGTAAAAGGGGAAGATTAGATTGGATTGGTTTGGGGAAAATTACATTTCTTTAAATGATTCCAAACTATGCTCCAATAATTCACCAACATTCATGCAGTGAGTACAAATAGGGTATGCAAATGCTAAAACATGTGAGTAAGCAGAACTTTCAGAAGAAGTAAGCATAAAGGAGATATGGAGACTGTCTTCACAAAAGTTCTCCATTCCATTCATACTACTGGGTTTTCCCCTATGGAACTGCCTTTGCATGTTTTACATATTTATTTATATAAAGAAGGAAATTGATTCTCTAGGAGGGGAAAAGTTCTACCTATATATATTCCATAATTGTGGTTCATATGTAAGTTTCATATCTATTTTTTAACTGTTAGAGTAAATATGTTTTATGTTCATATATTTATTGGGAAGTTGCTGATTGTAGTGGATAGTAGAATATCCCTAGAAGATAAATAAAATTCAAATATTCCCAGAAATGACTTCTGCCTGAGGGAAAAGATAAATCATATTAATGTTATTAGAGAAAAGTTTCCCAAGATTAAGTGCTAGGAATTCTACTTTGATTCATGAGTTATCATCAAAGTATGAAAGTGTGGTAAGAATGAAAGGGGTAAGAGGGGAAAGGTGAAGCTTACTCTTTTCACATATGGCTTAAGGAGGGAATAACATGCTCACTCAATTTAGTATAAAAATCTATCTTACAGTACAGGAAAGTAGGGGAGAAGGGGACAAGTGGGATGAGGGGGGATGATAGAAGGGAAGGCAAATGGGAGAAGGGAGTAACTAGAGGTAAACACTTTTGGGAAGGGACAAGGTCAAATGAGAGAATAGAATAAAGGGGGGAAAGGGTAGGATGGAGGGAAATATAGTTAGTTTTACACAACATGACTATTATAGAAGTCTTTTGCAGAATTACACATATATAGCCTGTATTGAATTGCTTGCCTTCTCAGTGGGGATGGGTGAGGAAGGAGGAAGGGAGAGGAGTTGGAATTCAAAGTATTAGAAACGAATGTTGAGAATTGTTATTGCATATAACTGGGTAATAAGAAATACAGGTATAGAAATATATTTTGTCCTACAAGAAAAGAGAGAAGATGGGGATAAGGGAAGGGTGGGGTGTGATAAAAGGGAGGCCACATTGAAGGAAGGGGTAATCAAAATGCAAGGTGTTATGGGGTGGGGGTAGGGGAGAGATGGGAAGAAAAATTGGAACTCAAAATTTTGTGGAAATGAATGTCGTAATCTAAAAATAAATAAAAAAAGAAAAAATAACTTCAGCAAAATTGCAGGAAATAAAACAAATCCATATAAACCATAAATATTTCTATATATTATCAACAAAACCCAGTAGGAAGAGATAGAAAGAGAAATTCCCTTTAAAATAACTATAGAATGTATAAGGTATTTGGGAGTCTACCTAGCAAGACACAAAGGTACTGTATGAATTCAACTACCAAACTTTCTTTAATGAAATAAAGACAGACTTAAATAATTGGAGAAAAATTATTTGCTCATGGCTGAACCAATGTAATAAAGATGACCACACTAACTAGATTTAGTGCCCATCAAGCAAAAATGATTATAGAGTTTTAAAAATTGACAAAATGTATCTGAAAGAACAAAATCTTAAGACCTTTGAGGAAAATAATGAAAAAAGTGGGAAGAAAGGGAGTGTAGCAGTGCCCATCAAGCAAAAATGGTTATAGAGTTTTAAAAATTGACAAAATGTATCTGAAAGAACAAAATCTTAAGACCTTTGAGGAAAATAATGAAAAAAAGTGGGAAGAAAGGGAGTGTAGCAGTACAAGATCTCAAATTATACCATGAAGTTGTAATCAGAAGAATTTGGTTACGAAATAAAGAGGCTGATCAGTGGAACAAAGTAGACACACGATATACAGAAGCAAACAAGTGGCCAACTGTCAAAAAACTTAGAGATATGAACTAGTGGGAAGGAACTTACCGACAAAAACTTCTGGGAAAACTGGAAAGGTGTCTGGTAGAGACTAAATGTAGACTAATATTTCAGACTGTAGACCGAGATAAACTCCAAATGGATGTGAACTTGGCATAACATATGACATAATAAATTATGGAAAGAAGAAATAAGTAGCCTTTCAAAACTATAGGTAGATGAAGAATTCATGACTAAACAAAGGACGAAAAGGATTACAGAAGCTAAAATGCATAATTTTGATTATATAAAATTTACGAGTTTTTACACAAACAGACAATGTAGCTAAAATTAGAATGGAAGCAAGTAGCTAGGGCAAAAATATGTTTGCAGTAAGTTTCTCTGATAAAGGTCTCACTTCCAAGATATATAGGGAAAGGATACATGAGTGTGTGTGTGTGTGTGTGTGTGTGTGTGTGTATGTGTACATATGATCATAAGAAACATTGCCAATAGACAAATTGTCAAAGGATATGAACAGGCAGTTTTCAGAGAAAGAAATCCAAGTTATCAATAACCATGTGAAAAAAATGCCCCAAATCACAATAATTAGAGAAATGTAAATTAAAGAAAGTCTAAAGTTCTACTTCATATTTATAAGATTGACAAAGCTGAAAACTTCTCCCCTAAAAAAAAAGGAAAAATGAGAAATTTTGGAGGGGCTGTGGGAAAACAAGTACATTGATGCACTGTTGGTCCAACTGTGAGTTGGTGTAGTCGGTCTAGAAAGCAATTTGGAACCATACCCCCAAAGTTACTATACTTTGACCCAATGATACCACCTACTATGTCTATGTCCCAAAAAGATCAAAGCAAAGGGAAAGGAAGCAATATGTACAAAAATATTAATAGTGGTTCTTTTTGTGGTAGCAAAGAACTGGAAACTGGTGCCCATCCCTTGGAGAATGACTAAACTAATTACAGTGTATGAATGTAATGAAATACTATCGTGCTGTAGAATGATGGAGACAAATTCAGGAAAACTTGGAAGACTCATATGAACTAATGCAGTTAAGTGAGTAGAATCAGGAGAATGATTTTATATAAGAATAATAATTATTATATAATTATATAATAATAAAGACAAATTTTGCAAAACTTGAGAACTTTGAGCAATGCAATGACTAATCACAATTCCAGGGGGCTCATGATGAAACATGCTACTCACATCCTGACAAAGATGTAGTTTTTTTACATGGTCCACACAGGAAGTTGTTTTGCTTGACTATACGTATTGTTATAAAAGTTTTGTGTGTCATTCTTTTTAAATGAGTGGGTAAGGGAAATAGAGTTTTCTTAAGTCAAAAAATAATTTTTAATGTCTCTTGCAGCTTCCCAAGTTCTTTAATGTTAAAACTCTGCCCATCCTTCAACCTCCCTATAAAGGTTAATAAATAGGTAAGTCTGGTGCTTTCTTGACACAGGTGCTAGTTCCCAGTTCTCATTCTCTCTCCTATTCCTATTCTCTTCTCTTATAGCCCTAATTTCAGTAGAATTCAACACATTTTCCAGCAAAATCTGAGGGTCAGAGACCATATTTCTCATATGCAACCTAGTGGTTCCCATTAGGGAATTATCCCTAAAATAAAATAACAGCACTATTCATCTGCATTGTTAAATCCATAAGCTACCCACTTGCTTTCAAAGAACGATCTTTAAAAACCAAAAGCACATTCATAACTATCTCTAATGGCTAAATGCACAAATAACATCTTTAGATTTTTATTATGCTAGCATTCTAATTTTTCTTTCTTTTTCTTTTTGAGATTGGGTCACTGATCCCACCCTAGAAGGAGTTACTCATGAGCCAGACTACATTCCTGATCATCACAGAAACTTTGACCCATTCTATTTCAAACTTAGGTTGCTTTGTCTTTCCTTAGGCAACCTGTTTCCTCATCCTGCCCTGTGCCCTCCAGCTCACCATATTGGTGCTGGACTTAGAGAACTAAGGCTTAAGCAGCTCAGAATTCCTGAACCCAAGCTAGCTACAGCTCCACCCTCCCCAGCAGCAGGAATTATAGGCATGCATTGCTATGCCCAGCTTAATTCATCTTTTTGTGAAGATACGGATAAGAACAAGGGAATATTAGCTTTTTAAATACTTTTACTCTCCTGGTCAAATTCCTTATGTACCCATATGGCTAATCCTACAGGGTCAGTGGGGGTTCCCTATGTGTGGCAAGTTGGAGAATATAACACGCCAAACTCCTATCCCTGGCCATCCAATCACCCAAGGCTTCCTTTTCTCCATGTAAATTTTCACCCTTCTCAACTATGAAATCAGCCCTAAAACAACTGCAACCTAGTTCTGGTGAGCCAAATGTCCTGGGCCAGACCTAGCTTAGGCCAACACAGTGATTTTGACTTAGGAGTGTCCTACGGATCATAAAATTAAAAAACCCAAAATACTTAAAATAAATTTACTTAACAATAAAATTAAAAGGATATGATTTGCAAAAATAAATGTTGCTCCCTTCAACCTCTCAATTGAACAGGGTAGCATGCTGCATCAGAAAGTCATCTCACTGGGCAGTGGGAATTGCACCAAAGCTCAGTTAATACAAACTCTTCTTGGGCTGGATTCTGCATGAGGGGATGAGTTTAAACCCTCTGGATCAACCAAATCCTGAGGATGGTCTCCTTGCCCCCTTAACAGAGACTGGTCCAGCTTACATAAAACAAATGCCATTCCTATCAAAGTAATTATCTTTCCCAGCACCTCATGGTCTCTTAATAAATATTGAATGTGTGAATGAATTTAATTCTCATGTTAAAAAAAAAAGTAGTATTTCTACTACTAACCTCACAGAGTTGTTTCAAGACAAGCATTTTGCAAAATTTCTTTAAAAAAAAATTATACCTGGGATATTACTGGCATGGAGAAACTTCTTTTGAAAAAATTTCCTCCCCTAATGCCAATTGTCAACTCTCTCTAATTTTTACTATTAGAGAGTTACCAAAGAACCCAGGAGATTAAATAACTTATCAGTGGTCACTCATCTAGTACATCACAAGTAAGATTTAAATTTAGATCTTCCTGTCTCCAAGACTTGCCTTCTCCCTATTGAATGATGCTGCCTCTTTTGAAAACCTTAAATCACTATAAAACTGTGAGCTATAGATTTTGTTATTAAGAACATTTTCAAAACTTTTTGAAAGCACAACAAATGTAAAATATTGTTTTATATGTACTTGGGGAAATTTTTTTAAAATGGGGGAAAGATCTGGGAGAAAATTTCAAGCTCTCTAGATTTTGCTCCACAAACAAAAGAAAATAGCACCTCAGCATGAACATAGAACAGCAAAAATAAATAAGAATTGGGACCTAGTAGTGGTTTTACTAGGACAACTGGAGAAGACCAAGGAAAAAAACCAGGACAGAGTTCAGCCTGAGTGAAGTATAAGTACCTCCAGGGTATCTCCACTGAAATAAGGAACAAAGAGTCCTGGGGCTGGATTGGGAGGAAGCCTCAGTCTCAGCCAAAGGAATTCTCACCCCTCAGACAGTGTGCATGTTGGGGCATAAGACATCTGAGCAAGGGATGATTGAAGGACCCTCTGTTGATGAGGGATGTCAGACCCAGCTGTGCTACCCACACAGAATGTCTGGGCTGTGGCTAAAGGAGAGAAGGAACCAGTGTAGGCCAGGTGAGTACAGAAGCAGTGGAGTGGGGATGCTGCTAGCTATAGGCACTTCTAGGGGAGCTGAGCTCTTGGTTTTGGTTCCAGACCAGAGGAGAGAATTGAAGGTTACAGCCACTGGAGGGTCCTCAGGGAGCAAGAGTACATAGTGTTTGAGGGCTCTAACTGTGGCTTGGAGAGGAAAAGAAGTACTGAAGTTGGGTCCTTGACAAAGCTTAAAATTAACAGCAAAAGGGGCCAGAGACCAGAGGTACTCTCCCCCACACCTCAGGATTAGAGATTATAATAACAAGCTGCTAAAAACATTTAAAATGAGCAGCCAGACAGCTACAACGGGAACAGAGATACTGGAGTGTGTTTTCAGAGGAAGATACTGGAGCAAAAAAAAAAAGCATCTTCTACCTCAAACAATAATGTCAAATGGATACCTGCTCAAAAAGAATTCTTGGAAGAACTTTAAAAAGACTTCAAAAATCAAATAAAAGAGATTGAGGAAAAAAATAGAGCAATCCAAGAAAACCAAGAAATTATAAAAAGAAAGTCAACCAACTGAAAAAGGAGATGTAGAATCTTAAGGAAGAAAGCAACTCCTTGTAACCTAAAATTGGGCAAGAAAAAGTTAATGACATTGTAAGGTATCAAGAAATAATAAAATAAGACAAAAATAATGAAAAATAGAAGAGAATGTGAAATATCTCATAAGAAAAACAACCAATTAAGAGAAAACATAAGAATAATCATTTACCTGAAAGTTATGATCAGAAAAAGAATCTTGATATAATAATACAAGAAATATTAAAGAAAATTGCCCTGAAGTTTTAGAAGAGGGGAAAGTAGAAATAGAAAAAATCCACCAATCATCACCTTAAAGAGATCCCAGGATGAAAAAATACAGGAATATTATAGCTAAATTCCAAAACCCCCAGACGGAGGAGAAAATACTATGAGTAACAAGGGAAAAAACAATTCAAATGCTTCAGAGCCACAATTATAATTTAATTACACAAGACCAAGGGGCAGCTAGGTGGTGCAGTGGATAGCGCACCAGTGCAGGAGTCAGGAGGACCTGAGTTCAAATCTTACCTCAGACACATGACCCTTACTAGCTATGTGACCTTGGGAAAGTCACTTAACCCCAACTGCCTCATCCTGGGTCATCTCCAGTCATCCTGATGAATATCTGGTCACTGGATTCAGATGGCTCTGGAGAAGTGAGGCTGGTGACCTGCCCAGCCCTCCCTCACTCAAAACAAAGTCAAGTGCAAGTCATGTCATTATTTCTCTGATAGCATGGTCTTCTTTAGCAATGAAGGACGAACACACACAAGACTTAACAGTTGCTACACTAAAAGACAATACATAGGTCTTGGAATACTATATATTGAAAAGCAAAAGAACTGGGTTTGTGGCCAAAAATACCCGGAATGTTAAATATAATATCAAACAAAAAAATGGACATTCAATGAAATGACAGCTATTCAGGATTTTGTTGCAAAAAGAACAGAATTTAATAGAAGATTTGACATACAAGATCCGGGAGAAATATAAGATAAACATCAAGGAGCAAGTACAAGGGACTCAATAAGGACAATTTGTTTACTTTTTATGAATGGAAATGTAAATCATATGCTTAAGATTGTCATTGGTAATTGAATAGTTTGAAAAATGGATTGAAAATGATGTAGTGATTCTAAAAATCAAAATTGTGTAACAAAAGGTAAAAATCAGCAATTATCTCATATAAAGGAAGTGGGAGAAAAAAAAACTGATATAGAGAAATCAGGTGGAGGGTTGGTAGTGGTGGAACTCTACTCTCACCAGATTGGGTTAAAGAGGGATATATACATACATATATGTGTGTTTGTGTGTGTATGTATGTACATATATACACACAAATGTACATATGTATAAAAAGTCTTCAAAATTTATATAGAAATAAGGTGAAGGAAAAGGATAAGGGGGTCTAGAAGGATGTGTAGATTAAGATTTAGGAGGATGGGAGCAGAAGAAAAGGGAGGGATCCTTAGAGGACTGGGTAGAATAAGGAAAAGGAGGGTAAGGGGAGAGGATATGGGAGAGATTCTTTGAAAGGGTGTGGAATAGGGAGGTAGTAGAAGTAAAGTAGAGGAGGTAGGGAAAAAAGAGAGCTGAGAAAGACAATAGTGAAGAAAAATAGGATGGAGGGAAATACACACATAGTAATTATAATTTTGAATGAGAATAGGATGAATTCTCCCATACAATGGAAATGGATCACAGAATGATTTAAAAATCAAAATCGAACAATATGCTGCTTACAAGAAACACATTTAAAAATGAGAGATGCATGCAGAATTAAAATAAAGGGCTGGAATAGAATGTATAATGCCTCAGACAATGCAAAATAAAGCAAGAGTAGCATTCATGATATCAGACAAAGTCAAAGCTAAAATAGATTTAATTAAAAGAGATAAATAGGAAAGTTCCATTTTTATAAAAGGTATCATAGATAATAAAGAAATATTAGTACTAAATTTATATGCACGAAACACCATAGCATTTAAATTTTTTTAAAAGAGAAGCTAAATGGATTGCAGGAGGAAATAGATAGTAGTATCATAATAATGAGAAATTTTAATCTTCCTCTCTCAGAACTAAATAAATCTAACGAAAAAAATACATAAGAAAGGAGTTAAGGAAGTGAATAGAACTTTAGATAAACTGTATATGATAGATATCCAGAGAGAAATGAATGGAAATAGAAAGGAATACACCTTTTCTCAGAAGTACATGGAATCTTTAAAAAGAATGACCATATGTTAGGCACAAAATTTATAGCTAAAAGTAGAAAATCAGAAATATTAAATGCTTCCTTTACAGACCTCAATTCAACAAAATTATATTTAATAAGGAACCATGGAAATATAGGAAAGGACTAATTGGAGACTAAATAACCTAATCTTAAAGAATGTATGTGGTGGTGGTGGTGGTGGTGGTGGTAGTGGTAGCAGTGGTGGCAGTGGCAGTGCAACAGCTGCTTTCAGAGCTTTCAGCCCATGGATGGTACTGATCAGAAGGAGAAAGAAGGATCTCTTTCCTGACATTGAGGCAGGATTCTATTGCTTTACCCATACTTGGAGCTGGGTTGCTGTCTTGGGTGGCAGCACTGGTAAGGTAAGGAGGAGCACTGGCATAGCAGAACTTGTGGCAGCAGTGGAAAGGGAACCTTCCTCATAGTTCTAGGGCAGAAAAAAGTACTGATGGTCATTCACTGACCAGAGCACAAGCCAAGAGAGGAGTTGATCACACCACCTTAGAAGAACTTAAAACTTACAGGTCCCTAGAAGTATTTCTGAAAACAGCTACATGAAACCCCGAAGCTTGGTACACTGTGCCTTCCACCCTGGAAGCAGAGCCCTACCTTAAGAAAAAGATAAAAAATCAAGTAATTGGTTAGGAAAATGAGCAAAGAGTGGGAAAAGAAAACTCAGACTATAGAATCTTACTTTGGTGACAAAGAAGATCAAAATATGCACTCAGAAGAAACAAAGTCAAAGCTCCTACATCCAAAGTCTCCAAGAAAAAAAATATGAATTGGTTTCAGGCCATGTAAGAGCTCAAAAAGGATTTTGAAAATCAAGTAAGAGAAGTAAAGGAAACATAGGGAAGAGAAATGAGAATGAAGCGAAAAAATCATGAAAAGTAAGTCAACAGCATGCTAAAGGAGACCTCCAAAAATATTGAAGAAAATAACACCTAAAATAACACCTTTCTAATCTTAAAAATAGACTAGAACCAAATGGTAAAAGAGATCCAAAAACACAATGAGAAGAATGCCTTAAAAAGCAGAATTGGCCAAATGAAAAAGGAGGTCAAAAAGCTCACTGAAGAAAATAATTCCTTAAAAATTAGAATGCAGCAAATGGAAGTTAATGACTCTATGAGAAATCAAGAAATTTAAAATAAAACCTAAAAATTGAAAAAATAGAAAACAATGTGAAATATCTCATTGGAAAAACTGACCTGAAAAATAGAACCTGGAAAGATAATTTAAAAATTACTGGACTACCTGAAAGCCATGATCAAAAAAAGAGCCTGGACATCATCTTGCAAGAAATTGTCAAGGAAAACTGCCCTGATATTATACAACCAGAGGGTAAAATAGAAATTGAAAGAATCCACCAATCACCTCCTGAAAACGATCCCAAAAGGAATATTCCTAGGAATATTGTAGCCAAATTCCAGAGGTCCCAAGTTGTAACAGTAAGGGCTCTGGCATACACAGGAGGTCCTACTGTTCAGGTTCTTAGATCTTCTTTTCTAAAAGGAAAGCAACTTTTGAGGGGTCAACAATCTACATTAATCAAGCACATATATCATTCACTTAGTTCAGGGGGAAAAGTCAACACCCTGAACTTCAGAGAAAATACAAACAGAAAATACAAGCAGAAATTACAAACAGAAAGACAGACAGGGCTTCCAACTGTCTGACAATAGACACTACATACATTATTACCAGAGAGGAGCACCAACATCTGGGGTTTCAAAGCCAAGAGCTTCTTAAAATGGCTACCCAGAGTCTCATCTGGCACATCAACCTTCTTCCAAAAAATAACCTCACCTCAGAGCATATATACTCTTTTCAGGGTTGGAAGGCACTACCCTCGTGACCTTGTGCCTCATTAGAAATTTTAATTTCTAATTAATTAATTTCTAAATAATTAATTTAATATTAATGGCAGAGAAGATCTTTAACTCTTCCCCCTACCCACCATTAACCTTACATTAACCTTGCACAAGTCAAGGAGAAAATATTGCAAGCAGACAAAAAGAAAGAATTCAAGTATTGTGGAAACACAATCAGAATAACATAAGATTTGGCAGCTTCTACATTAAGGGATCGGAGAGCTTGAAATATGATATTCCAGAAGTCAAAGAAGATAGGATTAAAACAAAGAATCACCTACCCAGAAAAACTGAGTGTAATCAATGAGGGGAAAAGTTGATATTCAATGACACAGAGGAATTTATTGTATTCCTAAGAAGTAAGAGCTTCTCAAAAAACTGACTTTCAAATATGAGACTCAAGAGAAGCATGAAAAGGTAAACAAGAAGTAGAAATCATAAGGGATTTATCAAAATTGAGCTGTTTACATCCCTACATGTAAAGTTGATATTTGTAACTCATGAGGCCTTTCTCATTATGAGGGCATTTGGAGGGAATATATATAGATAAAGGGGACAGGGTGAGTTGAATATGAAGGGATGGTATCTAAAAATAAAATTAAGGGATGAGAGAGAGCAATGTACTTGGAGAAGGAGAAAGGGAGAAGTAGAATGGGGTAAATTATCTCTCATGAAAGAGGCAAAAAAGCTTTTACAGTGGAGAAGAAGGGAGAGAGGTGAGAAGGGATGGGTGAACCTTACTTTCATTGGATTTGGCTTAAGGAGGGAATAATATACACACTCAATTGGGTATGGAAATCTATCTTACCATATAGGAAAGGAGGGGAGAAGAGGATAAGAGAGGAAGGGGACAGATAAAAGGGAGACAGATCGGGGGAGGAGAGAATCAGAAGCAAACACTTTTGAGGAGGGGCAGAATCAAAGGAGAGAATAGAATAAACAGAGAATGTGATAGAATGGAGGGGAATATAGTTAGTCTTTCACAATATGACTATTATGGAGGTGTTTTGCATGACTACACATGTACAACCTATATCAAATTGCTTGCCCTCTCAAGAGATTTGGGGAAGGAGAAAGGGAAAGAATTTGGAACTCAAAGTTTTAAAAACTAATGTTAAAAATTGTTTTTACATGTAATTGGGAAATAAGATACACAGGTAATGGGGTATAGAAATCTCGTTTACTCTGTAGAAAAACAGAAACAGAAGGGGATAAAAGAAGTGGGGGTGGTGGTGATAGAATCAAGGGCAGAATGGGAGAAGGGGCAATCAGAATTTGCACTATCTTGGGGAAAGAAGGAGAGAAAATTTGGAATTCAAAACCTTGTGGAAATGAATGTCTAAAACTAGAAATAAATTTTAAAAATCTTCTCTAGTATCTAATTCAAAAGAGTTGATTCTGTGGCACTCAACTTTCTTTAGCGTCCAGCTCTCATAGACATACATTGCTACTGGAAAAACCATAGCTTTGATTATACAAAACTTTGTCAACAAGGTGATATCTCTTCTTTCTAGTATGCTGTCCATATTCACCATAACTTTTCTTCCAAGGAGCAAGTGTCTTTTAATTTCATGGCTGCAGTTGCTGACTGCAATAGTCTTTGAGTCCAAGAATATAAAATCCCCAAAACTTAAGTCTTTACCCTTGTCAAACACTGGATAACATATTTGTTTGCTGCTGTAGGTTATAAGTCTACTCTGTTCCACTGATCTAACTTTCCATTTCTTAGCCAACACCAGATAGTTTTGATAATTATTGCTTTATAAAATAGTTTAAGATCTGGTATCGATAAACCTCCTTCTCTTACATTCTTTTTCATTAGTTCCTTTGACATTCTTGACCTTTTGTTCTTCCAAATGAATTTTGTTATTATTTTTATAGCTCTGTAAAATATATTTTTGCAATTTAATTGGGATAGCATTGATTAGGTTAATTTTTGGTAAATTGTCATTTTTATTATATTGATCCTGTCTATCCATGAACAATTAATATTTCTCCTTTTATTTAAATCTGATTTTATTTGTGGACAAAGTTTTTTATGATTTTATTTATATAGATCCTGAGTTTGAATGAGGTATATTTCTAGGTGTTTTATACTATCTAGAATTATTTTAAATGGGTTATCTCTAGCTATCTCTTCCTGCAGAATCCTGTTGGAAATATACAGAAATACTGATGGTTTATGTGGGTTTACTTTAAATTCTGCCTCTTTGCTAAAATTATTAATTATTTCAATTAATTTTTTGGTTTAATCTTGAGGATTTTCCAAGTATATCATCATGTCTTATTCAAAAAGAGAGAGCTTTATTCCCTCATCCCCATTCTGATTTCTTCTATTTCTTTTTTTTCTCCTATTGTTTTTGTTAGGATTTCCAATACAATATTGAATATTACTGGTGACAGTGGGCATCCTTATTTCAAACCTGATCTTACTGGGAAGGCTTCTAGTTTATCCCTATTACAAATAATGTTTGCTAATGGTTTTAGGTAAATGCTTCTTATCAGTTTAAGGAAAAGTGCATTTATATCTATATTTTCAAGTGTTCTTTTTTTCTCCTTTCTATTTATCTATTTATTTATTCATTCATTCATTGTTTATTTTCGTTTTCAACATTCACTTCCACAAGATTTTTGAGTTTCAAATTTTTTCCCTATCTCTCCTCTCCTCCTCACCTCATACCTTACACTATTTACCAAGATAAGGTCAAAATGGATATATTGCCTAGATATAAAAGGGGATAAAAACATGGAACAAATTACCTATCAGACTTACAGATAGGTGAACAATTTATGAACAAACAGGAGATAGTGTTGTGAGATATAAAATGTATAACTGATTACATTAAATTAAAAAGTTTTTGTACAAATAAAGCAAATATAGTCAAGATCAGAAGGAAAGCAGAAAACTGAGAATTTTTATAGACAACTCCTCAGATCTTGTCTTGTGTCTCAAATATGTAAAGAACTTTGTCAAATCTATAAGAATGTGAGTCATGCCCCAGTTGGCAAATGGTCAAAGGATATGAACATACCGTTTTCTGATGAAGAAATCAAAACGATTTGTAGCCATATAAAAACATGAAAACAATCATTATGATTAGAGAAATGCAAATTAAAGCAACCTTGAGATATCATTTTATACCTGTTGGATTGGCTAAAATGATATCAGGGAAAGTGGCAAATGTTGGAGGCGATATGGAAAAATTGGAACTTTAACTCATTGTTGGTGGATCTGTGAGCTTATCCAACCATTTTGGAGAGAGATTTGGAATTATGTCCAGAGTTATTAAACTGCCTATAGATACCCTTTGACCTATTAAATGGTCTGTTTCTCATGATGCTTAGGGAAAATGGAAAACAACCTACATGTTCTGAAATATTTATAGCAGCTCTCTTTGTGGTTACAAAAACCTGAAAACTGCAGGGATGCCTGTCAATTGGGGAATGGCTAAACAAATTGTGGCATATGTTCAATAATAAACTCAATGATTTTAGAAAAGCATGGAGAGAATTCCACAAAATAATGAAGAGCAAAATGGACAGATACAAGAGAACATGGTATACGGGGGCAGCGGTATTGTTTTAAGAACAACTTTGAGCAACCAAGCCATTCTGACGATTATAAATATCCCAGTTAACCTCAAAGATCCTATGAAGGAAAATGCTATTTGAATCCAGAAATTAATATTGCTGTGGTGTAAGAAATGATGAACTGGTTGATTTAGAATTAAAACAAAACAAGTAAAACTAACATACTAGTCAGAAAAAATTGTATACATCCATGCTTAATTGTAGCCTTCTTTAGTTTGACAGGAGAGAGAGGGAGGACAAAAAAGGTAAAAAGCACACAGCAGAGAACAAAAAACCAATAAAGAAGCAAAGAAAAACTGGGCAGCTTTGAAAACAATGTGTAGTATATATTATACAAATTTTCTTGAGATAGAAATTTAATGTTTTATATTGAATCCTCTCTTACGATCTGTTGTGTACATGGCAATTTTTTTCTTTTCTCATTTTGTATTTAAGTGTAAAATAAAAAAATTACAAAAAAATCAACCAAACAAATAAAAAAAAGAACATTCTCTGGCTGATATGTCAATTTTACTCAACTGTTTTTTTCTTTTTCTTTCACATCCTTTTTTTTTTTTAAATAAAAGATGTCATTCTGAGTGGAGAAGGATACGAAAGGACTTTGGGAAATGAAAAGGAGATATCAATTAATATTGGAGAAAAAAAATCAATCAACAGGTAAAAATGTTCTCTAGGTGTGTGTGTGTGTGTGTGTGTGTGTGTGTGTGTGTGTGTGTGTGTGTGTATGTGTGTGTGTGTGTGTGTGTGTGTGTGTGTGTGTGTGTGTGTGTGTTTTGCCTTCTCCACTGCACTGACAAGCAACATAGTAGATTGTTGGATCTGGAGTCAAAGGAAATGAATTAAAATCTATTACCTTGTAACTTCAGGTAAGTAATTTAACCTTTCTGGCCCTCAGTTTCTGTAATGTAAAAGGGTTAGACTACGTGAACTTTGAAGGTCCTTTTCTATCTCTGAATTTCTGATCCTTTGTCTGTAAACTAATGGAGTATGACCATGTCATCGTTTTCCTGACACTCTCCTCTTAATAACAGTGAGGAGTGGGTATGACTTCCAAGTAATATGACAACTTTCTCTATGTGAAATGAATCTCATTACCCAAAACTCTCACCTCACACACTGCATGCTCACTGTAACTACTCAGTTATCATTTGCTAATTCAGATTGGGCAGCTTCTCTTCTCAGGGCCTAAATCAGCCCATAGGTTCAGTTATCTACTGGGGTACTTTAAAAAATATTCCAAAGGGATAAATTTTATAATTATTACTGTAGAGCTCTAAATACTTTTAAAATTGTTAATTAAAAAAATAAACATCATAACGTTTCACAGCTCATTCCTCTTAACTGTGCCAACTCAAATGCTGGTTAGTACCTTTCTGCTGGGATGTCATTTGGCACACTACTATTGCACTGAATAGAAACCTGGTGACCTGAATGAATTATTGGGCCTGGATCAATCTTTTCCTGAGGAGAATCTGGTAGTAAGGAAAGACTCCATCAAAGCGAGGTCTTTACACTTGGGTAATTTTCAGTGCAGTAATGAATTGGCTAATTAGTTGTAAGCTCAAAGAGCTGAGTTAAGCCTCAGCCACAGAATGACTTGGGACTCACCAGATAGCTCCAGATCAGCCAAATCCTCCAAAGTGATAGGAGCAGCTTCTCTTTGCTCATGTGTGGAGGTCAACAGACATGTGATACCACCTGATAGTGGCACTTCCTCCACCACACTGCCATTCTTCCCAGATCCAACGTTCTGTGTATCCTAACATTATGGTGGGACACATAAAGAGAAATTGCTGACCTATTCCCTCTACCTGCATAAGAAAAGACCACAAAATTTACCAACCCCTTTGAGTTCTCAAGAACAAAAGTAGAGTGCTGTTATTGTCATGGGACTGTGTAAGTTTCTAATCAACCAATCAACATTTATTAAGCATTTATTAACTGTGCTAAGTGCTGGAGGTACAAAAAGAGTCAAAAGATAGTCCTTGCCATCAAGGAGCTTACAATGGAATGGGGGAGGCAACATGCAAGCAAATATATATGAAGCATGCTTTTGCAGGAAATATATAAATAGGAAATAATTAATATAAGAAAGACAATAGAATTAAAAGAAAAGGGGAAAGAATTCTTGTAAAAAAATGGGATTTTAGTTGAGACTTAAAGAAAATTAAGGAAGCCAGCAGGCAGAGGTGAGGAAGGAGAACATTCCAGGAATGGGAGAACAATTAGACAAAATTCTTGGAGCCTTGGACTCTGATAAGTCATTGAGGTGACAATCATATTCCAGAGTTAATGAAGTCTTACTTAAATTAATATGCAGGTCTCTGCCTCTGTTTACAGCACCAGTTGAGGTCATCCTAACTTTGTCTAGTAGGTGAGACAAATTCCAGGCCTTGATACCAGGCCACTGGGCCTTGAATAGGTGGGTCTTTGAGAGAAAGGATGAGATCAGTGAAATGGTGGTATTGTAATATGCCTTTCTGCAATGGAGCTGACATCTCCTTGGTATGGATATTTTCCCCACTGGTGCAGATCACAAATCACGCTTCCTTTTTATCCTGTGCCTATCTTATCTAGTTCTTTCTGTAAATCCTACAGAGAAGTTCTACCTGACATGCCAAAGAGCATTCTCAAAGAGGTCAATTAACTCCATTTCAAGAGTTCATGGATACGATGTATGCAGCAATCTAGTTAGTACATCTATCAATCTCATTTTACATGTCCTCAGGAAGACCTGAGTCCAATTCCGGCCTCAGACACTTACTAGCTGCATGATCCTGGGGAAGTCACTTTAACCTCTGTCTGCCTTAGCTTTGTCATTTGTCATGGGGATAGTAAAAGCACCTATCTCCCAGGACTGATGTGAGAATCAAGTGAGATTTTTATAAAGCACTTAGCACAATGCCTGGCACCTAATAAATACTTAATAAGTGCTTATTCCTTTCCCCAACTCCATGTTATATGCTATTTCTTGCATGTAGGTTCTCTTTGAGAATGAAGGACGACAACAACATTGCAGGTAATATAGTATGGCATACTTGTACCCAGCAAATATCTTTCCATTATCCTCCTGGTCAAGAGTCTTGATTCTTGTGAGATTCTGATGTTCTATGATTTGTAAAATAGTATCAATGGGAGAGGATCAGTATGAATAAAAGGGCTTTGGTACTAGGAAGTAGGGGTCATTGGAAACACTGCGTGATTTCTTCTCCTATTCAATTCTAGGCATAGCTTATCTAATGACTGTGCAGCACTTGTCCAAGAAATCTGTACTGATGGATTAACTTAATCATAATGTACCACGTCAACAAAAACAACAGTACAAGCAAAGGGAGCTAATCTGGTATTCTATGCACCCAAAGTTCCAATTAACCAGAATATTCCCTTGTCTACAGTTCAGTAAGCAATAATTTACCTTCATGACAATGACCCTGAAGCACTGCAGGGTCCTGAAATACCAAAGTTTAAAACTGTTCCAAGATTTCTAGAATATCTTATATAAATACCATGGAAAGTTTAAATTATAGCTAATATAATTTTAATGTTAGAAATGGTTAATGGATAGCAATAATTATCTTTGAATTAAGTACAGTTATCCAGAAATATTTATAGTCAGCCGACTTTTAAAGCAGCTACAACCCTATATATTTTAGCTTTCTAAACTATATTTTACTTTTAAAAATCAACGTGTACTTAATGTAAATGATGAAGATAGTATTTTATGCCCATGATGACCTGCTGCATTATCATTTATCACCTATTTCCTAATAAAGTACCTAGTGATTTAAAAAAATAAATTCTAAATTTAATTTTCTAAAAAAATCATTTAAAAAATCTTGACCAAAATCATTACTTATGATTTTGGTCAAGATTTTTGAATTGATCTACATTCGAATTTGGGTTTTGTCCCTTACAGCCTGTGTGGCCTTGGGCAATTCATTTAACCTCTTCTGACCTCAGTTTCTTTGCTTAGAAAATGAAAGGGCTTTAGATCTATGATCCTATGATGACGTCTAAGGCCCCTTCCAACTTTCAAACTATTCTCCTATCATCCAATGACCTGATTTATCTGGATGCCTTCTGGAAGGATGCAAAGTCTGATTCATCCTTCAAATCTTCCCCAGATGAAGTCTTTAATTCTATTAAGAGCTAATATTTATCGAGCACTCTATAGTCTGCCAGGTGCTTTACAACATTATCTCATCCTCAGGGCAGTCTGGGAGCTAGATGCCATTATTATTTACATTTTTCAGTTGAGAAAGCTGAGTTAGAGAGATGGAGACTAACCTTACCCAGACTAACACAGCTAGTAAAGAGGAAGTTGAACCCAGTTCTTCATATCTCCATATCCAGTATTCCATCCACTCTACTGTGAAGCCTATTATTGGAAGCAGGAAAGGCTGTGAATTACTGGATATGGAGGGCAATTCTGTTTTCCAAGATATAAGCAAATTTAGTTTTTATTGAAAAGAAATCTTGCTATTCCTATGGGGAAAATTGTCTTCATATTTGTCTTGCCTTAAGGAATACATCTATCCTCTTTTCCTTCTTTTCTAGCATTTCTTTAATTTAATTAATAAATTTCTTTAATATCAAGGGGATTCTTCTGGAATTTGTATTACTTTATTATGTAGTATATATTATGTATATATGTACATATGTTATATATACATAGTTGTTGGCATATTGTCTCCCTCCTTAGACTGTGAGCTCCTAAAGGCAGGGACTTTGTCTTTCTTTGTAACCCAAGGACTTAGCACAGGGCCTAGCACGTACTGAGCCCTTAATATATGCTTGTTGACTTATGGATGAATTTCTTCTTTTTTAATAACATTTTATTTTATCCCCAATTACATGTTAAAACACTTTAACATTTAAAAAAGTTTTGAGTTTCTAATTCTACACCTCTCTTACTCTCTCTCCTCCCCTTTCCCTGAGATGCTAAGTAATGCAATATAGGTTGTACATGAGCAATCATACAAAATATTTTTTGTGGTTAGGTTTCTAAGTCACAACTTTGTCTCTGCCTTTCAACAATTTATCTTCTAGAAGGCAGTCTTTCAGACAGTTTCTAACAATAGTACCCCAAATTTGATGCCACCTCACTAAATCTCAACAGTATCATTCTATGGAATTGGACACAGGGTGCCTGGGAACTAGCCTGAAAATGTACAGTACTGGCACTGTGATTATTACTCCTAGGCCCCACCTCATTTTCTTTTAGACTCTGCAGATAAAATACATGCAATTTTCTATGACTTCACTGAGAAGGTCAGCACACTTATCAGTTTGGATCACAATCCATTGTGGCCTGGTAGGTAGCCACATCTTATGTTTGTATTTATGAAATCCATTATGCAGGAGGGTTGATTTTCCTTTTGGCATATAGAATAAGATTGTCTCTGAAGTACCTTTGGAACTCTTTGCACCTCTGATGGAGTCATCTTATGGAACATGCCCAAAGCTGCAGTTTGGGCTTCCAACCAACCTTACGTATGACTCAGCACTTAGAGCCTTGGGGACAATGAGGCTCTGGCTGCTTCTGAAAGAACCTATCCATTTGGTACAATGGAAACAAATCCTAAGTGGTCCCTCCACATACATAGCCACAGAGGCATGGTGGCAGAGTGTTATATTCATTAAAAAGGAGGAAAAAATTCTTGCTTGCTGTCTTTCTTCAACCTTCCAGGTGGCATCTTATAACTCTGACACTTTCAATGAGTGATAAAGGAGAGCTGGACTTCCTCCTCCATGGCCAAATGTTGGCCGTTCTGCCATGGCAGGTCATGCAGGGAGACTCCAGGAGGGATAGCTCATACCTGGGTCCCTGATTGCCTTTTCTGCTTTGAGTTTCCTTTCCTGAGAAGGCAAATGAGCATACCTTTTAAGATGGATGTGATGAGGCTTAGAGGTGACCTCCTGTGTTCAAGAAGTCTTGGTGCCATTGCATAGAGCTGACTGGTAGCAGAGGGAATTCCTGAATTAAAGAGGATACCGCTGAACAAGGAAAGTAACTCAATTCCTGACTTGACTTGTCAAAAGACATGGACTTTGAGGGACACAGTGCAGGGGCAAGGTGAAACTTAGAAATCCTAGTCAGCACTCCCACTAACTGCTTCATGTTTAGATGGTTTAAGTATCAACTTCCAGGCAGAACATAAAAATACATAATAATATTGTTGTTTGTTTAATATTCATTTTTGTCAAATGTGTTATTATGGGTATTCTTTAGTTAGCATTTCTTTTGAATACAGAAAATAAATACCTGTCCACTGTATCTTGAGAACCTTGTCACTCCCTATCTTTTGTGGAGACCTAAATACAAATCAAAATGGAAATTATAAGTCAATTGTCCTGTACCCTGGTGGTGGGTTTAATGAGCTGAAAATTATGAGAAAAAGGAGTTTAATCCTTTTCATCAGAGGCCATACTCCTCCAACACTGAATCTGGTATGGACTGTATATATATGAGTGGGTCAAGAGAAAAAAGGGTTTGTTAAGTGGAAAAGGAAGTGGGAACAGTTAGTGCCTCTAGCCCCTTGGATCCAGGAGGAGTAATTGTTACACTATCTTCACATGCTTAGCATGACAAGGTCAGGTAATCAGTTGTATAAATCAGGGATGAAGTCCCTACTGGTACAAAGTGCTTTATTCATAGATCATGCTACTAGTCAAATAACAAAATTTTTAAAGGAATTTAAATTATATGCAATAAGGGGACAAAAAAGAATAGAAAGTCATGAAACAAAACTTCATTCTTCAGGGTACAGCAAAAGAATTATGAGAACATAATATTGTATTAGTAGTCAGACACAATCTCTGCATTGAATGTATATATGTTTAATTGTTTTTGCTCGTCACAAAAGAAGTAAGAATCAATCCGACGGGGATAAAAAACAAAAGGCATCAATAAAATATTTTAAAATAATACTATCTTTAATTGGGATAAAATAACAAACTGACTTTCCAAGGAAAACAAATGAGCCATAAAGTTTAAAGGAAGATGACTAAATGGTTCTAAACTAATAATCCTGGGCTCAAACTAATGTCATCAGAGTATCATTTCTGACCCCTCAGAGGTATCCCCAGAGCCGTGAGAGGGTAGATGTAGCCTTGCTCAGAAATATGAGATTCATGTGGAAGAGTGGGAGTTAGGATAAGAATCTAAGAACTTACATGAATTACATTATAAAAGTCTTCAGCTGGTGCTTGTTCTTAGATAATAAGTAACAGATGCTTTTATCTTTCTTCAACACAACCAGTTCCACCCAGAACCCTCCTACCCAAGAACTCAGGAAATACCAACATCTCTGTGCCTCTAGTTGACCATCATTCAGGGGAGCAAACCTGATGAAAACATAACAAACGTCTTTACTGATGCTGCAGCCTCCATTTCACCAGCAGGCAGGCCTACTTGAAGATCAGGAAAAGCAAGTTCTTGACACCAAAGTCATTAGCTCTGTCAAATGGCATAAACAGAAAGTTTATCAATTGAAATGACTCCATTGCAGCCTAACTGGATACTTGCCATATGATCCACTGAGCGTTATCATCCAACTTAGTTTTATTAATTAAAATACCACTTTAGAAGATGCATTGGAGTCTCAGCCAGGTGGCAAAGTTGATAGAGCTCTAAACAGAGTCAGGAAAACCTGAGTTCCAATTTGACCTCAGATACTTGCTAGCTGTGTGACCCTGGCCAAGTCACTTAACCTCTATTCACTTCAGTTTCTTGAAATGTAAAATGGGGATAATATCAGCAACTGCTTCTCAGAGTTGTTGCTACATTTGAGGACTCAACTCCCTGACCTCCAGGGCCCCTGAATTTTCAAAATTCACAAGCCTTTTGCCTCCAGATTAATTTTTTACCTAACACAAAGGAACATATTCTGAGGCAAAGATCAAATGCTTGTATTTGGGGGCCACATGAAGGCCTCACGACAGATAACAAAAGGCCTCTTCATTCAAATTCCAATGCAGGAAGAAGCCACTGAAAGAGAAAGGAGTGAGACCAAGAGATTTCACACCAAGACACAAGGACTAGGTTAAATAGTACTTTCAAGAAGTCAGACTACCTGGCACAGACAATAAGAGGCTCTGATAAGTGGATGGGAACCATTCAGAGAATGCCTGCCCTAGCTCCAAAGTCTCTCTATGGCACTTCCATCACACCATCACAGCAGAAGCAGAATCCCTGACCTCTTCCACATGGGAAATTGCATCAGCAGAATTCATAAGTACTAGACTCAATAGCCATTCTCCCATTACATACAGGTGAGGAAATTAAGGCAGATAAACTTAAAGAACTTGGCCAGGGTCACATAGCTAGCAAATAGCTGAAGCAGGATTTGAACTAAGGTCTATTTGGCTCTAAGTCCAACATTGTATTCACTGTACCAACTAGCTGCCTCTTCAAAAGAGTTTATAACAGTAAGTAATATGTTGTTAAGATGGAACTGGAGCTCCAAGGAAAGGCTAGGGCTGAATATATAGATCTAGAAGTCATCTGCATAGAGAAAATAATTAAATCATGGGAGTTTATGAGGATAACAAAGAGAGAGTATAAGGAAAAAAGAGAAAAGGGCCCAGCATAGAGCCTTGGGATTTGAATAACTATCCACAGAATAGGAGTAGTGAAACAGATAGGAAAAAGAACAAAGTGCCATGAAAACCCAGAGAGGAAAGAAAACCCAGAGAGGAAAGAAAACCCAGAGAGGACAAATTATCTAAGAGAGGTTAGTCAACAAGGTGAAAAGCTTCAGAGAAGACAAAATTGAGAAAAGGACATCCTATGTGTAACATAGGAGATGCTGACTGTGCCAGTTGTAGGGCGGGAGTGCACAGCTTTTCTAGCAGGTTCACTCTTGATTTGGGCATCCAGAAGGACAACTTTGGAGACATGATAAGAGGTTAATTAATTACTTCATTCTTCTCAACAGGGTTGCTGATAATGGAAGCACAACTCCTACAACAACCCCTAATTATTCTTCTCGTAGGGGTGGGCAAGAATGGGAGTTCCAACTCCTAGAGGAACCCCTAAGTCTTGATGGGGGCTGATCAAGGTGAGCAGAGCATTCCAGTTTGTGCATTTCCCCCTCACCCCAAGCCTTGATGGAGGCCAGTGAAGGCCCTCACACATGCAATTCCTCTTGTGCATTCTCATGCCCCACTTATTGATCAGTGCCCACTTGATTTTTAGAGTATCAGACAAAGAAGTCAATTTGCCAGCAATATCCTCACAAGTTTACATTAACTTTAGCAATATCATGGTGACTTAGAATAGCGCACTCACGGTGGTTGTTTACCAGTTTAACTCAAATGTTTACATTATTTTAAGATTATAATATGATGCAAAAGCATGGTGAGATTGTTTACAAGTCATGTGCCTGGGAACTAGTATATTGTTATAGCCATGGATCCTGGGAACCAGTATCTAAGAAGCAATAATAAAAATCCACTTTACATACACTAAAATCCACCTTATATATAGTATGTCAAGAGTTCATTGGCAACTTTGGAGAGAGAAGTACTGGTCCAGTGATGAGATCAGGAACCAGACTGCAAAGAGTTGAGAAGTAAATGAGAGGAGAGGAAGTGGAACTGATTAGAGTAAACAGATATAGGATAATAACTTAAAGGAATGGTATGGTCAACTGATAGATTTTTAAGGATAGAGACCTGAGACTGTTTGTAAACAGTAAGGAAGGAACTATTCATTAGTTAGGGAGGGAACTGAAGATTACAGAGTTGGGAGGACTGTGAGGGCAGTCTGCCACAGGAGATGGGAGGGGATAAAATTAAGGCCACATGGAGAGGGACTGACCTTGGCAAGAAGGATTACCTACCTCTTCATGAGATTCTGGGTAAAGGGGGAAAGAATGGGGAAAGATGTAGGATTTTGAGAGGTATAAAAAAGGAAAAGAGGAAGTACATGGCGAATGGCATCTCATGTTTTCAGTAGATGGTGAGACTCTTGGCTAGGAGAGTGGAGAGAAAAGGTGGTCTGAGAGGCCTGAAGACAGGAGAGAATGACTGTTATGAAGGGAGTGCAATAGAGAATCAGTTAGAAAAGAATATAAGGAATTATTGCCTTGATGCAGTGAGGACTCAGATGAAAAGGCCTCTTGAACTCACAAGATCACCTCCAAACCTGGATATTTCCATCTGGAGAACAAAGTTGTGTCACCTATATTCAGGAAAGAATCCTTAACAGAAGAGAGAGCTAGAGTTGCAAGATTCAGTTGGGCTAGCCCCTAGGTGGGATATATGCATTAGTTGGTATGTGCTCACAGTGACAGAAAAGAGTGAGCTACGCAACTACCTGTCTTGATAAGCCAGATTTGCTTCCTGCATTGTTCTTGTAAGAGAGTCACGGGGATGGGGTCACTCCCTTTTTAAAGGTTCACTGAGTCATCAGCTCTTCCTGCTGTGACCAATGAGGAGATTGCTTCATCATCTGCAGAATGCTCAAGAACTCAGCCAGCATGTGATCAAGGAAGCTCTGTGAATTCTCTGTTAGACTCAAAGGTACACCTCATGCTCTTCTAACATCTTTCAAAATACAAATGAAATCATTCAACACCAACAACTCCAGGCACTTCATGTCATGACTTTTTCCATTAACCAGAAATCCCTTCAGGCTTGCATTCAAAATGGTAGAATCCCATTAGACAAAAGAAGATTGTTGTTTTGTTTTTTTTTTACCTTCTGTTCTAGGGAACTGATCATATGCGTGACATAGAACTGACACTAAAAATAACTGGCTGCCCAGAAGGGAGAGTCTGAGGCATCTTGAACTTGTGACATGGTGTGCTGACCCACCTCAATTCTTTTACTCAAAGTCCCCTAGTCCACACATATCCAAGTCTTTACAGTATTTTACTATCCCACATCTATTGATGAGGCAAAAGAACTTTAGGAACCCATGAGGCAATGAACACTGTGGCCCTGCTACATCTAGACTCAGCAAACATCTCTGAAGTTTCAACACTGGTCCAGCCTGTGCAGAGTAGTGGCAGAATATTACAACTATCATTTGAGGATTTGGTACTGAATACTCTGTTTATCTAGTTCATTGAAATGAATTGTATGTTGCTCTCCAAGCACAATCAATTAATGGAGTAACAACACACTGATGGTTATGATGAGTTTCCTCCTCAGAGGATCTTCCCATTCCTCAGATGTTGTAGAGTATCCAGAATTGGACTTCTCTGGATCTACCCTTGAATTCAAGACATCTTTAATGTGCTCGATACATTTCCTTGTACCTTCCTATAAACTTCCACACAAGAGTCATGGATTTATAAAGAACTCAGATTCCAAATGCCAGATCAATAATTGCAGTATTCAGCAATTCTCCAGCACAGGCTGGAGATGGTCCCAATCAATGTTGAAACTCCAGAGACGTTTGCTGAGTCTAGATGTACCAGGGCCTTAGTGTTCACTATGTCATAGACATCCGTGACTTTCCAAGGAGATTCCAAATGCACAACCCAAACATGAGTACCTATTTTTACTCAATATACAGAGACTGCATAAGCTACCTAGATAAATGAAATGTCCTTCATAAAATTACTATGATATAATTGTCATTTAGGACCTACTGCCTATAGCAGGACATTCTTTACCGTACTTATCATCATGGTTGTATTGATTTCTACAACTACAGGAGGAAAAGACCCAGCCAAAAGTAGTGAGATAAGATTAAATTGTTTGGGATTTGAGAAGCCCTTGTTCCTGAATCTATCTCTATTTTCTGATGCTGCTCCACTGGTTTTTAATCTTCTGGCAAATTAATACTGGATTCTCTACTCGCATGTACCTAGTATGTCCCTGACCAAAGTTGTAGCAAATTACAACTCAGCCTCTTTGGATGAAATCTATCATTGCCATTCCAAAGTGGGATATCTCTACCTCTGATCCCAAACTCCTTTGTCTTATTGGGAAGGCTGGCTTAGCACAATGGCCCAACTTCTAGCAGTTTTTACCGAACCTTCTTTAGTGGAAACTGGTACATCGGAGTTAGCCTTGATTCTGTACCTGAGGGACGTACCAAAGGTTCTGAGGCCAACTTTCATCACTTCCGCCCACTCTCTCTTATCCTTACTGATATCTCCATTTCCCTAACCAACTGCATCAAATGAGATAATACCTGTAAAGTGCTTTGTAAACCTTAAAGCACTATATAAATATAGCTCACCATAACGGAAAGATTGTCTTGGGTGCACCCTTATGACTGCTACATTAATATTACTCTATCCTATACCTATTTTCTGGTTATTTAGGTCAGCCTGGTGTGGTCCATGGTCTGTGAAGGTCAAAGGTCCAATGGTTTTTCTGTTCAACACACTCCTTCCAACCCTATATGAGGATGTGACTTCTTCAAATAATAGACAAGGTAAAAAGATTGGTCTTCTGAGATAGTTACCTATGTTTCTCCATCTCAGTCTCCTAGTACTCTTGGATCACTTTCATGGTTTGTACTTGAAGGATGTAGGGGTGGTATGGGGACTAATCCCCTAAAATATACCCTAGATTTCCATTTTGAATAGTAAATGCTTGTTGACCATTGGCTGATCAATAAGAGTACTAATAGACTGGCACTCTACTCCTCAAAATAAGCTATTGCCATCATCAATACTGGATCATTGGCTGCCAAAAGGGAGGTTGCCTTTTTATATCATTCTTTTATATCATTTTTATATCATTCTAAGTCCACTCTTCTCTCACCATGAAAGCCTTAACAAGATACGCAATACTTTAAGGAGTTTAAGAACAAGTTTCCAAGTAAGCGTTATCTTTTTAGGCATCTTGGAATGGCCAAGAATTTCAGATAGCTCCTACAATATAGCTTTGTCTTCCTTTCTTTGTATCCTAGCACCTGACATCCCTGAGAGTATCTGCAGCTTGGTGTCAAATCAAGTCCAGAAGCATTTATTAAGAACTTACTGTGTGCCAGGCACAATGCTAATAATTGAAGATATATTCTAATATCACCATTATCAGAGCCAAGAGGTGACCTTCAAAAGCCACCAAGGAGGAGTTAACTCCTCTTACTAAGCACCAGTTCTCCCATAACTAAATAGCTATGATGACTATTCAACCAAGCCCAGAGAATGTGCTGTGCACAATGACAGCTCAACTATGACATTTCAACATAAACCTAATTACATGGTAGATGTCAATGCAGGTGGACTTGACTTCACCAAAGTTACATGTCATTAAAGGATACAATAACTCTTTAGCAACAAACAAAAAATGAAATGACACGTTGGCATTGAGTGGTATAATAGGTGCTTGACTTTATTTACTTGACTTGGAAAAAGTATTTACTGGAGAACTACAGTAAAGTTAAAGCTTAGACCTTGAGAAAGAAAAAAGAGGAAATAACTTTCATTGCAATCTACAAGTTAATGTACTATAGTAATATACCACGTGCCAAGTGCTTTAAAAATACGTCATCTTATAACATACATACTCAGTTGGGTGTCAAAATCTATCTTACCCTACAGGAAAGTAGGAGGGAAAAGGGATAAATGAAAAGGAAAGGTGATAGAAAGGAAAGCAGGTTGGGAGTGGTAAACAAAAACAAAACACCTGAGAATTCACAGGGTGAAAGGAGAGAAAGAGTAAGACAAACAGGGGGAGATAGGATGGAGGGAAATACAGCATAATCGTAACTGTGGAAAAAATTTCCATCAAGTTTCTCTGTGTAAGGTTAACGTAAGTTTAATGGTGGGTGGATGGAAGAGTTAAAGATCTTCTCCTGCCCATTAACAGGCTTCAGACACCTTTGGGTCATGAGGGTCATGCCCTCCTGCTCAGAAAAGAGTATATATACTCTAAAGCGAGGTTTTGCTTTGTGGCTTATTTTATGGAAGAAGGTTTGTGTGCCAAATGAGACTCTGGGCAGCCATTTCAAGAAGCTTCCCAGCTTTGAAAACCCAGATGTTGGAGCTTCTCTCTCTAGTAATGACGTATGTATTGTCTATGGTCAAACAACTGGAAGTCCTGTCTGTTGATCTTTCTGCTTGTAATTTCTGCTTGTATTTTCTCTGAAGTTCAGGGCACTGGCTTTTCCCCCTGAGCTAAGTGAATGCTATACGTGCTTGGTTAACGTGAATTGTTGACCCCTCAAAATTTACTTTCCTTGTAGAAAAGTAGATCTAAGAACCTGTAGGATTAGGGTTAGGCTCTCCTGTGTATGCCAGGGCCCTTGCTGTTATACTCTGATAAAGACCTCTTTCACCAAATATATAGAGAACTGAGTCAAATTTATAGAAATGAGTCATTCCTTAATTGAGAAATGGTCAAAGAACATGAATAGGCAGTTTTCTGATAAAGTCATCAAAGCTATCTATAATTATATGACCAATGCTCTAAATCACTATTGATTAGCGTAATGCATATTAAAACAGCTCTGAGATACCACCTCACACCTATCAGATTGACTAATGAAATGTTAAAGGGAATGTGGGAAAACTGAGGCACTAATACACTGTTGGTGAAGTGGTATACTGATTCAACCATTCTATAGAACAACTGGAAACTATGTCCAAAGGTCTATAAAACCATGCATACCCTTTGCCCAAGCAACACCATTGCTAGGTCTGTGTCTCAAAGAGACAAAAAACAAAAAGGACTTCTCTCTCTCTCTCTCTCTCTACATATATATACATACATATACATGTATATATGTATATATACATGTATATATGTATATATACATATATAGACATACAACATGACTAATATGAATATGTATATACACACATACATATAGGTTTATATTACATTATTATATATTATATATAATATATGCATAATGTCCCTTAATTGGGGAATGGCTGAACAAATTGTTGTATATGAATGAGATATAATACTATTGTGCTATAAGAAATGATAAGCAGGATGTTTGGAAAAACCTGGAAAGACTTACATGAACAAGCAAAGTGAATTAAACAGAATCAGGAGAATATTGTATATAGCACCAGCAATATTGTTGGACAACCAAGTGTAAATGACTTAGCTCCTCTTAGCAATATGGTGATCCAAGACAGTTCTGAAAGACTTCTGATGAAAAATGCTCACCATCTCCAGAGAAAGAACTGATGGAGTAGGAATGCAGACTGAAGCACATTTTTTCTTTACTTTCTTTTTTCTTTTTTTTTTAGATCAGGTTTTCTTTCACAACATGACTAATAGGGGAATATATTTTGCATGACTGCACATGCATAACTCATATTAAATTGCTTGCTTTCTCAGTGAGAGGGGAAGGAAGGATGAAAGAAAGAGATTTTCCTATTCAAAATTTTCTTAAAAGAATGTTAAAAATTGTTTATACATATAATTGGGGAAAAAATAAAATATTAAATTTAAAAAACAACAACCCCTCCCTTCCAATATCACATTTTATATTCACCACAGTCCTGGAAGGCAGGTGTTTTATCATTATTAGTATCCCTACCTTATTATTAAGGAAACTGAGGTAAACAGAGGTTAAGTGTTGCTCAAGGTTATGTCGTTAGTAAGTGTGTGAACTCAAGTCTTCTTGATTCCAGACCCAGCACTCTATCCTGCACTTCTTGGCTGTCTGTGTAGCTCCTGGGATAGAATCTGCCTCAAGTCTGGCACTACATTATCATTTCTATGTGGAATCTATCTCCTGGAGGAATCAAATAAGAAACTATTATATACATATATATGAAAAATACACACAAATACACAGCCATACACACATACATATATAACTTTACAAACCTTAGAGCATTATATAGATATTGGCTACTATGATTATGATTCCCATTCTCTGCAGCCTCTGATACCATAGCAGACTAAGGGTAGCCTCTAGAGATGGCAGGTTATGTCTCAGGATGTCACAGCAGTTCAGGACCATTTCAGGGCTCCATACTCAGTCACCACTCTGTGTGGCTCCCCATCTGATTACTTTTGTTTCCATTTCCAAAGTCATTCCTCCTACTACAATCCTTGAATCTAGGTATGAGTCTCAGGGATCTGATTTCCTAGGTCTTCCTCCTGGTGAATTCTAGCTCCTGTGCCTCCTATTATTGGTAGTGAATTCAAGTGTCTATCATTAAAGGCAACTGGACATGCCCCAATGTAGTGGCAAGCACCCTGGCATACACAGGAGAGCCTGCTACACAGGTTCCTAGATCTGATTTTCTAAAAGGAAAGCAACTTTCGAGGGGCCAACAATCTTCTTTAATTACATACCAACAGAGAAAATACAAGTAGAAAAATAAAGACCAACAAACATGGTTTCCAACCGTCTGATCATAAGCAATACATATGCCACAGATCGACAGACTGATCCAACTGTCTGACCATTACATGCATACATCGTTACCAGAGAGAGAAGCACCATCATCTGGGTTTTCAAAGAGAGGGGAGGAGGTTCCTAAACAGCTACCCAGAGTCTCTTCTGGCACATGAACCTTCTTCCAAAGAGTAAGCCATCAAGTAAAACCTTACCTCAGAGTATATATACACTTTTCAGAGCTGGGCATCACAACCCTCTTGACCCAGAGCCTTATTAGAAATTAACAAAGTTATCTGAGGCCTATTAATGGGTTGGAAACATCTTTAATTCTAATTAACATTATACCCAATTACAAACATAGCTAGTTGGTAAAAGTACCAAATCAGAAGATGGTAAGAATCTATCTGTAGCCTATTGCTTGAATGTCAATAAAGTTTCCTCCATCATAGTATAGAGGTTCTTGAAGTCTTTGCCAACAGAGTTTAAACTCTGACAGATCCTAAGGAACTGAGAAGACTTCCAGTATGGGGCTCTGGAACAGGTGAAAGAGGCTCATTACCAAAATACTGGCTACTGAGTGATCAATTCTTCTCCCAGCACCATCAAGAAGAATGTCTCATCAGGTACAGAAAATCTGAGCTGCAGCTGTAGAAGACACTTCTACTCCAAAGAAAAGACAAAATTTTGACATATTGGAATGGAAGTTAATAGGGGACATTGGGGATAGGGGACAAGGAGAAACAAATAAGCATTTATATAGTGTCTATGTGGCCAAGTACTCTTTATAAGTGTTATCTTATTGGATCCCCACAACAGCCCTAGGAGTTAGGGGTTACTATTGCCCCGACTTTACAGATGGGGAAACTGAGGTGGAAATTAAGTGATTTGCCTGGAGTCACACAGCTAGCAAATCTGAGTTTTAGTCTTATAATCTGAGACTGGATTTGAACTCAGGTCTAGCCTGACTCTAAGCCTAGGGCTCTATCCACTGCCCTACTTAGCTTCCCTGTATATATGGTGGTGGTGGTGAGTGTGGAGGTAGGGAAGGGAAAGTTTATGTTTATTTATTTATTTTGTAGGCAATTGGGGTTAAGTGACCTGCCTAGAGTCATACAGCTAGTAAGTGTCTGAGGTTGGATTTGAACTCAGTCCTCCTGACTCCAGAGCCAGTGTTCTATCCATTGTGTCAGCTAGCTGCCCCTATGTTTATTTATTTCAGAAATAGAATGGATTGTAGTGATCCTCTTTTCCAACCCTCTCATTTTATAGTTGAAGAAATTGATTCCTGAGAGTTAAAGTGAGTGATTTATCCAGTTTGTATGTAGCAGAGCTGGATTAGAATCCACCTCATAGTTTGGAACTATCATGGAGTTAGTAGGATTAAAGATTTAGAGCTAGAGGGGACCTTAGAAACTATCTAATCTAATCCCCCTAATTTTACAGGTGAGGAAACTGAGGCCAAGAATAGTAAAGTGGCTTGTCAGACCATGAGCAGCAGAACCAGCATTCAAACTCAGGTCCTCTGATCCCAAATCGAGGTTTTCCCCACAATACTATGTTGCCTCTTCTGAGTCAAACTCCAGTACTTTTTATACCAACTCAACCTTTCCCCTGTTCTCAATAGTTTAGTTTTGACAGAACTATAGCTACCAAAAGCCACAATGAAATTTCAGGGATTGAAATACTACTGTCCTTCCAAGTATGATAAATAAAATATGCTCATTACAGAAAACATTGAAGTTTTCAAATTGCTAGTGCATTGAACTTTGTGTAGAGTAGTGATTAATCTGGCAGAGCCAAAAGTCTACCAAATCAACCCCAAACTCCTCTCTGCAAATCCTCTCTGCATACTCCTCTTGTAAATCTCCTCTTTGGAGTGGTATATAATCTATATGGTTGCGACAGCAGCCTTTCTTGTGCATTTGCTGATTTGGGTGAAAAGTGTTACCAGGAGGAAGATAAGGAGCTTCCTAGACTTTGTGAGAATAAACATATTCCTTTTTTTTGCTGCAAAGGCATTATTCTCAAACACTATTGAGATTTTGAAAAAGTCCCAAGCACACTGTTGGCATGCCATCATACAACAAATGCAAATACAGGCTGTCCTTGGTACTGGTTACTTTTTGCAGAAAGAACTGCATATTTTTCTCTTCCTAACCTGTCATATGGGGACAGAAACATTTGACTGGGACTGCATGGACTCCTTCACATTTCCCCCTTATAAACATATAAAACTGTTTTTATCCTAGTATCTCCAAAGATATATTCCAGAATATTTGGCAATATTCCAGAATCTTTGGGAAAACTGGTTCCAGATTAAGTGAGTGTGCAATTTTTGATGCTATGCATTGAATTTTCAAAGACATCAATCAATGTACAAATTTTTTTCTTAATGTCTTTTTTTTGTAGCACATTCATTTACAAATATATTCTTCCTCCCACACCAAACTGCCAATGAACTATCCCTTGTAACAAAGATTAAAAAGACTGAGGAGGTGGGAAGAAAGCAGTTTAGCAGAACTAACCAACACATCAGCATGATACAGAAGAAAGACTGCTGAACTCTGGAGTGAGGTTCAAATCTACCCACTGATACTTATGTGACCTTGAGTAAGTCTCTTATCCTGCCAAGGCCTCAGCTTCCTCATCTGTGAGATGAGGGGATTAAAACATACAATCCCTGAAGGCTCTTCTAACCCTAGATCCATGATCCCATCCATCAGCACAGGCTAGATCTTATAGTGTATGCAATATTATACACCCATAGTTGCCCACCTCTGCAATTAAGGGAAGACAAAGTAACTTTGCCAATGTCACACAACTATATCCTCTGACTCAGTACTCTTATGATTAAAGCTCTTCATAAGCTGGCCCCTTCCTACCTTTCCACTATTCTATACACCTCATTCCCTGCCAGGTATTCTATATTTCTTTTATACTATACTTCATCTCCTGGTTTTGAGGGCATTTTCACTGACTATCCAGCCAGATACAGGCATGTAGTTGATGCAGTGGATAAAGTATAGGATTTGGAATCCAGAATAGCTGAGTTCAGATCCAGCTTTGAACGTTTACTAGCACTGTGACTCTGGGAAAATCACCTAACCTCTGTCTTCCTTTATTTTCTCATCTGCAAAATGGGAAGAAAGCACCCACTTCTCAAGGATATTGTTAGGACAGAATAATATTCGTATTACTTTTTCCAAACTTTCAAGTGTTATATAAAGTGCTAAACAAAGATAGTATCATCATCACTACTGTACCTCATGCCTGGAATTCTTTCTCCTCATATTTACCTCCTGATTTGAGGAGCTTTCTTCAAGTCCCAGCTTAAATTCCAAGATTTATAAGAGGGCTTTCTCCATCCATCTTATACTAGTGCCTTCCCTCTGTGGATTCTCTCCAATTTATCCTGCCATAGCTATTTTTTTGTACAATGTTGTTTATATGTCGTCTCTCCCATTGCCTCAACGGTGAGCTCCTTGAGAACAGGGGCTGTCTTTGGCTTTTCTTTCTATCCCTTGCCAGGCATAGTGCCTGACGCTTAGTAAGCACGTGCTGATTTGACCTGAAATGACTACCACCTCCCTGGTGAAGAAGACTCACCAGAGAAAGAAGCCTATGCAAGATCTCACAGGGTATTGGGGGTGTGTCCCCTGAACGCCAGGCCAGGAGGGCGAGGTGAATGCACAAGATCGTTGGGTCCTCGACTTGCAGCTGGAAGGGAGCATAAAGGTTATCTAAATCACGACCTTCATTTTTCATCTGGAAAGGAAGAGGGGCCTGAAAGCTCACCTAGCACAAGCTTATCATTTAAACCTTAACGTCAGTTAGTTTAAGCAAGGCAGAGACAGAGAGACAGAAAGAGAGCGACAGAGACAAAGGGAAATAGAGTCAGAGGTGGAGGGGGGCCTCAGGGACCCCTGGCACGGTCCACGCACGGCCGTGGGAGGTATGGGGGGAGGTGGAGCCGTTGGATCAAAGCGGCCGGGTCCGCGGTTCCCCTCAGCTTGCTTCTTAATGGGCAGTGCAAGCGTGATGCTCCCCATGACTCCACGCCAAGGCTATCGGCGCCTACCACCCCCTCGCCTGTTCTCCCCTCCCGATGAAGGAGCATGCCCTGTGATCGTCTCGCTTTTGTGTTTTTGCCTGGAGAAGTCTCCCTCCCCATCTTGTCACTCAAATGCCGCCCACCTCCTTCCTCACGTGGGCTCTGATTTGTAACTCTCACATGAGTTTATCATGTAACACTTTAACTTATCTGTGTCAGTTTCTTACTGCCTTCTAGGCTATCATAATATCTCATTTTCCTATGGAACTTTTTTGTTTTTGTAAATTGCTCCATATACACAATTTCAACTAATCTTCATGATAGCTCTGCTAGACTATTCCCAATTTACAGATGAAAGGACGGAGGATAGGAAAGATTAAGTGTTCAGGGTCATAAAACTTGCAAGAATCAGACAAAGGAGGCAGTATTCAAAGCCAGGTGACTCCAAGTCTGGTATTGTAGGTGCTATACAACACTGTTTAAGAGAAACAGTAACTAATGTATCTTGTTTAAACTTGCTGTACCATTGGTGCTTAGGACTTTGCTCTCCACTGTAGGTACTTAATAAATGTTTGCTGCTTTTTGATGGGCCCTAGGTGGCACTGGAGTCAAGAAGACTCATCTTACTGAGTTCAAATCTTATCTCAAACACTTACTGGCTGCGTGACCCTGGCAAGTCACTTAACCCTGCTTGCCTTGGTTCCTCCTCTGAAAAATGAGCTGGAGAAGGAAATGGCAAACAACTATCTCTAGTATCTCTGCCATGAAAAGCCCCCAAATGTGGTCAGGAGGAGTCAGATAACTTTGTTGGGAGGCAATATGGTCTAGTGGTCACTGAATGAGGAGACCTGGAAAAGTCATTCAGTTTCCTCAACTTCAAAATAGGAAAAAAGATTTCTCTACAGAGAAATTGTTGGAAGAAATTGTTGGAAGAAAATCACTTTGCAAACCAACATGCTACAGCAAAGTAAACTACTATTATTGTTTCTTTCCAAAGTCCTGAAGAGAGAAAATAAGGCCTTCTTGTTGTCATGGCTCTACATGCCAGAGGCAGTTTGGGAATTTCTGAGATTCAGGAAGTAAAATAACAATTCACATTTTATATAGATATATTGGAGGACTGGCCTTTGGGTGCTGTGTCATTCATTGGCCAACAACCCAGTAAGTATTGTTATAATGCTACCTTGAATTCAGTTAAATCCAAAACAAATATGAAGGGCCTACTCTGTACAGAAATATACCATATTTTTAAAAAATTCTGAACTTAATAAAATCATTTCCATAAGTGCCAGAAAATATAAAAAGAGGATTCTATGAACCTATACCTATGAATCTATATATGATTCCATGACCATGAACATCCATTTCATAGTGCTTGGTTTTTTTGAAAGCATATAATAAATTCCTTGCATGACTTTCAAAATTATCCTGTTTGTGTTTCCTTCTGAAAGTTCTCTTCTGTGTATTTTTTTAAAAAAATGTTACAATGGTCCCCTTTTTTGGGGAGAGGCATCACTATTGTTAATTCTCTCCTGAGGTCTTCCCACTCCCATTAAAAACCAAAAGAGGAAAAAAAACCCCTTCTTAGAAGTAAGCATTGTACAGTAAAACGAATCCACATAGTGGCCATGTCCAAAGGGGCATCTTTATACCTTGTGTTCATCACTTGTCTTCATCACAGGCACTCTGGAAACATGGCTGGTCATTGCACTGATCAGAATTCTTAAGTATTTCAAAGGTGTTTTTATTTACAATACTGCAGTTTTTGTATAAATTATTCTCTTGGTACTGTTTACTTCGTTCTGTATCATTTCATACGATCCAGGATTCTCTGAAACTTCTCTTATCATACAGCGCAACAATATTACCATATATTAATATATTTGTTTTATATTTTATATTAATTACATATTTTTATATTTTAATTTAATTTAATATTTTAATATATTAATTTTTATATTTTAATTTAATATTTTATATTAATTAATTTGTTTTCTTGCAATACCACCTTGATGTTATTCTACCTTCTCCATCCTTGCTTGTTTTCCTGTTGAGTCTGACATAATTCTACACCCAACTCGTGTGTGTGTGTGTGTGTGTGTGTGTGTGTGTTCAACCCTTCTCTGTCCAAATGAGAAAACAGTGAAAGTCATGATAGCCTTACCTCTTTCTACGTTTGTATATTCTTCTTACACACCCTAATAATGAGAAATAGCAAATTCTACCCTTCTCTCCATTAACATATTTATCTTTCTGTGCTCCCCTTTCTTTTCCTTTTAAAATCCCCCAGAACAGGTCTACTCCCAAGACTTCTACTTTTCTTCAACTATCTTATTACCCTCTGAAAACACTAAACTTCTGAAGAGAAAGTTATTTCTTCTCCTCCTAGTAGGATGTTTGTATTATATCATCATGCAGTTCTATCCATTTGCTCAAATAAATCTACATTTCTAGGTTTTTCTGTATTTTTCTGTTTATATTTCAAAGTTTCTATTCAGCTCTGGTCCTTTTATCAGAAATGCTTTAAAGTCCTCTATTCCACTAAAGATAATTTCTTTCCTTGTGGAATTATACACAGTTTTGCCTTTCAGAATCTTATATTCTAAGATATCCTCTGGTTTTCCGTAGAAGTTGCCAGGTCTTGTGTGTTCTTGAAGGAAGACTCGTTTTCAACTAGTTGGCTCATAAAAGGGTTCTTAGATGAGGATCTTGAAGGCAGAATTTCAGTAGGTGATTCAGGGAGAAAGGATCACTATAAGCAAAAGCATGGATGCTTTGGACATAGCATCTTTGCGACATTTCAGATGTAAAGGATCACAGGATGATAAATTTAGAATTGGGAGGGGGGAAGGGAAGGAAATGAGCATTTGTGGAGGACCACTATGAGTGAAGCATTATACCAAGTGTTGTGGGTGTTTCTGTTTTTACAAATATTGCCTCATTTGATCCTCTTAACAACCCTTTGAGGTAGGCACTATTCTCCTCACTTTACTGTTGAGGAAATCGAGGCAAACAAAAGTTAAATGTTTTGCCCCAAGTCATACAGTTAACCGAGGTCTTCCTGACTGCAGGCCCACAGTACTATCCCCTCTACTTATTACAAGCTGCCTCTAAGGAAGGAAATTTGATTTAGTACAACCACCTCATTGTATGGATGAGGGAGCTGAAGTCCAGGGTCATGATCAGAGTCACAAAGGTAATAAATGGAAGAAGCAGGACAATTTGGACCTAGTTCCCTTGACTCATTATTTTCCTTCCTCTCTTTCATTCCTTTCTGGGTTCTGTTCCTGGCTTTCTAGACTTCTTTCTCTCTAATGCTATAGCAGCCCTTTCACACGGAACTTTCATTGTTTCTCTCTGATCTAACCCTAGAATCTGACTGTGTCCCTGGATTCCCTTCCTCTGATTGGATGGGACCTCCATTTTAAAGAAAGTACGCAAGCTAACATGTTTATGCTTTAGTTCTTCTCTGGGCTCTCTTTCTGAATTCATACTGTTGGGTGGATGCCTCTTCTTCAAGTTTCCTTTAGTGTGTTATCTTTCTTCCTTCCATAGAATATAAGCTCGCTGAAGGCAGGGACTGTATTTCTTTTGGCTTCTATTTGTATTCTCAGAGATTAGCACAATACCTGGTAAATAGAAAGCTTTTGAAAAATGCTTGTTGACTGACTGCTTTCTATGAGTTGTCTCCCTGCTATATAACCTTATATTGTCATTCATTCAGCAATAATCTTATACTTTCATAGATTCAGAGCTGGAAGGTAGTTAAAAGGTCATTTTATCCAGTTTTTTCATTTTATAGAGGAGGAAACTGAGACCCTGGGAGGTTAAATGAATTGCCTGATGTAACAGAGGTGGGATTCCAATTCCAATCCTCTTTTCCACTGTACTAAACTGTCTCTCCACACATTTACTGAGTTGATTGCCTTTACTGGATATATAATTTGCTGCCTCCTCACAGAGTTTACAGTTCAATAGGTTTGACTTCCCAGCTCACCATTTATTCATTCAATGCAAGTCAAGCCATTCATGACTTGGTCAGGGGAGAAAAGATTAAGGTACCTAAATTACACTAATTAGTATAGGAGAGACATGAGAATTCCAGTGTTATGGGAAATGTATACCTGATAGCTGAGACCAGCAGAGCCCTTCCCATCTCGTGTGGGGGTTGGTAACCAATAGAAGTTGTTGACAGCCCTTGGAGAGTTGAATAGTCCCATCAGAGTGCTTAAAAGAGCTAAGGTGGGAGGTATTCCATTCAGTGGAAGTCAGCCTTCCTTTGAGCTTGAATGGAAAAGGATATCGACATTCTTAAATAGAAGGCCCCCTTATCTGTTATTAGACCTCCCAAGGGAGCACTGTCATTTGCCAGTCAAGTATCCTTAAAAAAAAGTTTTATTGAAGACAGAAAAAAAAAATCCCAGTCACCTCCTAAGGATTCTTTCCACCAGTTAGGATTCTCCCTTATACATAAATCAATATAATAGGTAGCACTTAGGCAGCACAGGCACTTTACAGATGTCCTCTCAAGTTATCCTCATAACAACCCTGGAGGCAGGTGCTTATGTTATCCCCATTTTACAGATGAGGCAGAGATGAAGTGACTTGCTCAGTGTCACACAGCCAGTTAGTGTCTGAGACTGGATTTCAATTCTTGTCTCTTTGATTCCAGGTCCTGTTTTTGATCTATTTTGCCAGCTGGCTGCCATATATCCAGAACAGAATAGATGAAGCTTTTCCAACTGACGCAAAGGATTATGGTTAATGACAGAGAAAACTTTCTTCCTCAACAGCCAAGAAAAAAGCTCAAGACATCCTATTCAGGTTTTGAGGGTGGGTGAACAGGAGAGACATCTTTGCGACACCTGCTGGAAGCAATGGGGAACTGCAGAACAACGTTGGACAACCCAAGCCAAATGAGTGAGTGTAGCATTCCGCAGGGATTATATCTAGAGAGGATTGTGCATGGTGGGATAATAGTGCAATGGGATTGATGCCCGATCTGATGTCAGAGGACCTCCATGAACTACTCTACTTTGTACATGTTATGTTAAATACATATGTGTTCCTGTTGTCCTCCACTCAGTAAACATTTATTAAGCACCTACTTTGTACGAGGCACTGTGTTAAGCACTGAGAATACAAGCAGAGTTTATAGACTAAAAGAAGGCAATTTAAAAAGGAATTTAAAAGGAGGAGGTTCTGGTAGGAGAGCTTGCCACCCTCTCTAATACAAGAACAGAAAGGGCCTCAGGGATAGAGGGTACCAGTGAGGTACACCTGGGATCGGAGTAATCTTGCAGGATGAAGTTTCCTGGGGTATGATAAAGAAGTCCAGAGAAGTGCATTCAAATGTAACCTCCTTGAAGAGAGGCACTATTTCCACTTTTGTTTTTGTATCTAGGCATTTACCAGTGTCCAGAATGTTGTTCAGTCATTTCAGTTGTGTATTATTGTGTGACTCCATTTAGGGTTTTCTTGGCAAAGATTTTGGACTAGTTTCCCATTTCCTTCTCTAGTTCACTTTATGGACGAGGAAACTGAGGCAAGCAGGGTTAAGTGACTTGCCCAGGTCGCACAGCTAGTAAATCTGAGGTCCCATTTGAATTCAGATCTTCCTCGCTCCAGATTTCACATTATCCATTGCACCACCTAGTCACCCACATGTGGTTTAGCAGACCTCTAACAATAACTGGATTTCTGAGTCTGCCTGTAGTTTGGGAGCTACAGTTACAGAAGACAGTATTCCAAGGTAAATACAAAACATGTGACTGCAGAGCAATGGGACTGATTAAACGGACCAGGATAGTATAGTTGAATGAGACCTGGATTTGGAGCCAGGAGGCCTGGGTTTTTAACTAGCTGCTTTTTACTAGCCTTGACTACAGGAAAAAATCAGTTAACCTCTGAGTCTTGATTTTTCTTACCTGCAAAAATCTGATAATTTAAAGTATCTGATAATACTTATTTATCTTACCTGGACATGGTTGTGGTAAGGATGAAATTAAAATAGCATATATATTACTCATTATTTTATAAATTATGACAATTATATTGTGAAGACAGGTAATGTTATCCTTGAATTCATTCAATTTGATCTCACCTGTTTTCGGATTCCATGAGTCCATTTCCTGAAACTGTGACCATATAAAGAATGCTTCTTTGAAGCTATTCCAGTGGCAGATAAGGAACTCTCCTCAGTCACCTGACAGATGGACACAAGCTCTCCCGGATTGGGTGAATGTTATCTGCCTGATCAGTGAAAGATTAATATCATTAAATTCTGAGAACTAGGACCTGATTTCACGAGAAGACTGGAGAAGGGAATTTTTGGAACGTAAGCCTCACTCTCTGTAGCAGCAGAGTCCAGTTTTAAAAGAAGGTCCAGAATTAAAAAAAAAAAAGAGCAGGGTCACTTAAAGGGGAACAATTCAGCATAAATTAAGCTCCAAGCATAGCAACATGAGGGTTCTCAAGGTTTTGCCTGTTTCCTTCCTCCTAGTCTGACAACTGCTCTACTGTGTGGTAGAATTTGGTTTGGCTTTTTTGCTTATGGCCATTTTTGAGTGGGCAGAATGTGGCTAACCCTCAGAGTTATGGCTTGATTGCCTCTCTGGTCCAAATTCTCTTTCCTCACTTTGAATTTCTGATTCCCAGCTAATTTCTATCACCTGGAGCAACCATCCCAAGTCACTCCCCTGAGTCCTCAGAAATCCATCCCACTTCAAACTTGAGGCTTAGCTCACGGAACAGAAGGATGGAACCACAGGTGGGCTAGTTTGGCCATTTAGTGGACATCTGTTTTCCTCTCCCCCACGCTTGTCAGTTACTAATAGTGTGAGATAGCATCTGGAGTAAGAAGGAACCTTAACTTTAGAGCTGGCTAGTCCAACCTTGTTTTTGTAAATGAGGAAATTGGGTCTAAGAGGTGAAATGATTTGCCTGTGGTCAGACAGAAAGCAGAATTTGAATCCAGGATTGTAGACCAGGTCTTGACTGAAAATCCAGTGTACACTTCACTACATCACACAACCTTACCAAAGATGTGATTCCATCTTCTCAGAATAGGATCACAGAGTGAGAGCTGGAGGGACAAAGAAGTCATCTAAGTTCAATCTGCTTATTCACAGATGAGAAACTTGAGGCTAATAATTCTGAATATCAGAGAACTGACTGATAAATGTGATGCTTTTCGTGATATCATTTATGTGAATACATCAATTGTATTTTAAATCATATTTCATATATTTCATATATGATTTCATATATGTGTTTTATCTTCCATGCTGAAACTACTCCATTGGCTTCCTTTTAGATGGTCAAATTCTCTCACAATTGTTTGTAGATGTTGTACCCCACGTGGGAGATGTCATCCATTAATAAGATTACCCTACCTATTTCATTTTCTAAGTCATTTTTCAGTTTGTCATTATTAATAACTTCATACTTAGAGAAGAAACTTCTTAAATCATAATGAGACAAGATTATTTAGGGAGAAAATCTGAAGCTGAAAATTCAGTTACCATGCAAAATTCATTTCCTTTTATTTATCTTCAACTTTTCTTTCCCACAAATGAATCTGATTCTCACTACAGTCCTATGAGACAGGGAAAGAAGTTATGACTGATGACAGTACTGGATTTAGACCTCAGTGATCATTTAGTTAAGGAAACTGAGTGCTAGGAGTTAAAGCCACTTGCTCAAGATCACAGAGCCATAAAGAAATAGAGGTGGGATTCAAATGTGTCTTCACTGCATACCCAGGGTTTTCTACCTGGATATTCGAAAACTGTTGAGATCTCCTAAGATAAAAAGTCCTAAATAAAGTCACATGACATAAGTTGTTTGCCACTCAGTTTTCCTCCTTGCAAAATGACAGCCATAACAATTGGAACTCTGCCTCCCACATAGGTTTGCAGTGGGAATGGGATGAGGCTGAGTATGTGAGAGTACTTTAAATGAAATACAGTGTAATGTTTTAAAAATTCTGGCAGCCAAAATCATCCCAAATTCTCAGTTCTCAAAAGTCAAAAGGATAAACTAATCAATTTGAAAATAGGTAGGTATAGAGTGGACCAAATTTATCACCATATTAAAATAATTATAGTTTTATTAAAATCAGAAAAAACAAATTGTTACTTTAATCTTATATTTCATCATTATTTCCAATAGAGTTGTATTTTTAACGACTCTTTTCTTTCTCTTTCTATTATATGACTTGAGGCTAAACACAAGCCTTTTTTTTTTTCCTAGTTTTGCCTCTGGCATAGATAGATAAATACACACAAGTTTTGAGGGGTTTCTGTAAGGTGCACCCGGTAATAAAAGGAACTGAAGTGAAGAGAAGTTACAGCACAGTCATCCTACTCTTAAAATGTGCACTTGGTAACTAACTGCGTAGCCACAGAATTTTGGGAATAATGAAATGTGGGTGATTATTGTAATGTGGATAAAGGGCATCACTGGTTATGGATATGGGAAATGTTGCTTGAGGAGTGACCACAAACATATTCTCGTAGCATCTATATCTAAAGGTGCAGGTTTTATACTTAGAAGAGGCCTTTCTGATTAGTATCTGGCAGTAACCACTGTCTTTTAACAATTCATTTTTATAGTGCTTTAACATTTATAAAGTATTTTCTCACCTTGTGAGCCAGATAGTGGAAGTATAATCTTACACGCCCATTTTACTGATTAGGAAAGTAAGTTCAGAGAGGTAAATCTAAGAGGTAAATTGGAAAGTCAAGTATAGAACCCAGTTAGCCTGATGCCACAGCCAGCATTCCAGCTACCCTAATTCTGCCTACTCCTAGAGTTGTTTGTATAATTGTATGTAATGACAGACTAGAGAAAGGGAAAATTGGAGAATATCACCCAAAAAATGGCCCTGGTAAGAGATCATGCAAATTTCCCCTAAAGATTCACAGGTGGGTTTTAAAAGAGGCCACCTGAGCAATTTCTAATTTAAGAAAATTCTTTTTAAAAAATTACCAATATAATTGTCTTTAATTATTCCAGTTCCTAAAGCACTTCTTTAGCTAATGATTGAAAAGACAAAGACATGAAACACTCACTGACCTTGACTACATTTTTATCCCTTCCTTTACACAGGCAGAAAACAGTCTATGTTTAATAGGTGTTATAAATGATGGATGTTTATTTTATAGCCATTGAGGTAGAAATGCAAAAGGCCAAACAGGCTAAGGTACAGAAGGATAAAGATAATGTAATACACCAAAAAACGTGTACTTAAGAACATTGTTTTGGTTTAAATAGTATGCACTGATTGTACAAAGGCAGCATGAAGTCTATTTAAGGGTGTCCTTGGATATTGCATTTGTTACATAATACAAGCCTGCAACAAATACTGAACTTAGAGTTCCCTACATCTTACAATCTAGAAGCAGATAAGAATTATTTTTAACAAAACGGTTACAAAAGAGTGTGAAATCTTGAATTTTTACAACAGCTTTTTGCATATTCATATAAAAATTTTTTTTTGTATTGGTCATGTCCAGTCTACCTGGAAACTATTCGAGATTTACATTTCTGTGTAAGTAAGTGAAAGAAAAAAAGTCAACTTTAATTTTCATAACGTAATACTTCACTGAGTTTTTTGCAGTTAACTTAGCAGTCTGGATGTCTAATTGTCTCTGTCTCTATCTATGTAATCGGTTCATATATTGTCTTTGATAAACTATAATCTAATGCAGAGAAATTTCATGTAATCTTTATTTAGTACATACTGGATGACTTAAAAATGATTACTTTACTGAAATCCAAGGGGAAATAATAATGACATGTTGGTTTTCAGGCTTTAAATCCCCCAAGTTACTCACCCACAGAAAAAGTGTGACTCATTAAAAGCTAGTCAACTTCATACATGATAGTACAATCGACTCATGGAACTTATCTGAAGAATTAAACAGGTCTAAGTAGGAAGGAACTGCACACATCACCCAGTCCCCTACCTGAATCCCTGCTACATACATAGTCCTTTCTGCTTTTCTTCATCTCATAATGTGTCGCCCTTTCCCCCTCTCATAATGTCCCGTTTCTCTCTTCTCCTCTTTCTCGATTCTCTTTAATTTGTAAAAAAAAATATTACTTTAGGTTTATAGAATAATGCTTTTAACTCCATGGGAAGCTCAACCTTCTCATAAATAGCGGGCTGCGGATAATTTCATAAGTATTTTTTAAAAAAATAACTTAAAGCTGTGTTTACTATAAAATGTTAGAGAACTACCCATCAAGCAAACCAACGATAAATGAAAATCAAGTGAGACTGACGTTACATTCCATTGTAAGCAGGTCCTCCACCACCTTCTGGTACCACCCAGTTAATATTTTGACTTGGATCTTTAATATCACATGTTTTGCAATGGACACAGTTCTGAGCATTTATCTGTAATCGAAATCCAACACTCTTTTCCAAAGGAATAAATTCATAAACTCCTGTAAAGTAAAATATATTATCTTAATTTAGGTATTATTTGGGGTGATTATGAATGTTTAAAATTCAAAATTATAATTTAGCTGCCTTCTATTCCATTTCAGTAATAGTAGTTACAGAAATCTTTAATTTTGCTTTCCGAATGTTCATTCATCTAAAATACTGCTGTGATAAATCACTGGAGACACAGGTATGATGTGGTTAGCTAAATAAATAGGCATAATAGCCAGGCTGGCCTCACTAACTGGAGGAAGGTAAGTTCTAAAACAATCGTGGAGAGAAACTAAGTCAGTTGGAAAATTCTTCATTTCCCATGCTATTAAAGATGATTATTGCTGGAGAGCTACATGGAACAAGTTTCAAGTACAAGGTGGAAGCCGGACCACTCTGAAGCCAGCAATTAAACTAAGACTTTTCTGTGTATGTTTAGCAATAGGAATATTCTGGGGAGAAAGAAAAAATAAAAGTACTTACCTGCAGGACAGAATCGTTGTTCTGGCCCACCATATATCATCAAATTCTTATTGACAGGTACCCCATCGTCCTTCAGTGTTAAGTGTGGTGGCTGGTTCTCTTCATGATTAGTACCACTAAGAGCCACTGAGGAGAGAAGGTCAAAGCTGATCTGTCCATCAGGTTTTGGGTACTCAATAGGTTTACAAAACCTAGCTGGCTTTAGTTGATCACAGTCAGCACCTAAAAGGATTTTGAATTAAGTGATTAACATAAATGTAAACCCTAATTTAAATTTTTTTAAGAAAGAAAGTACCACAAAAAATTGATAAAAACAACAATCTTAGTGAACCTTCTACTAGTCATATGGAGAATGTGACAAAAACTAGCAAACATGTCTTCACTAAAACACTATTTCCCTCTTCATCACCTTCCATTTGAGAAAGTTGGTCAGTCTGTTATTTACTAAGCACTTACTACATCATCCCAGGCACTGTGCTAATGCTGGGGATACAAAAAGTGGCAAAAGACAGTCTCTGCTCTCAAGGAGCTCACAATCTAGTGAGGGAGACAACATGCAAACAACTACGTAACAATAAGCTAAATTCATGATAAATAAGAAATAAATAACAGATAGAAGGTATCAGAATTAAGAGGGATTGGGAAAAATTTTCTGTAGAATGTGGGATTTCAGCTGGGGCTTGAAGAAAGCCAGGAAAGACAGGAGATGGAGATGAGGAGGGACAGCGTTCCAAACAAAGAAGATTGGAGCTGAGAGATGGAGTGTCTTGTTTGAGGAATAGCAAGGAGGCCAGTGTCACTACATTGAAAGATACATGGGGAAATTTAAGGTGTAAGAAGACTGGAAAGAGGCGGCTGAGTAGGGGGGGAGTACCTCTTTGAGGTTTTGGGTTGGGGACCTACAGTTCAGCCTAGCCTCAACACCAGCCATTTCACAATGACCTGAATGATGAGTATGAAATCTTTTGGCACATCTGGACACATTTTCATACTTGTCCTAAACTCATTTTCCTCCTCCCAGTCAAACTCTAGGCATAGATGCCTTTTTTATGAAAATGGAGAATGTCAAGACAATCTTTTCCATAACAAAGAAAAATGAATATTATCCTTAATCCTCTTAATCTGCTAGTAAATAAAACATACTTTCCTTCTAAAGACTTAATGCACTGAACATGAAGTCTAGTTTTTATAATTAAATTATATAAATACTAGTATAAAAATTTCCCCCAATAGCCCACCTACTTAAAGAAAGATAAACCTATCCTTCCTATAAATTTTATTGAATGACACAAAATTTGAGTATAATGGTCATATATTTTATATAGTCTGGAAATTAATGTAACAATCAGATTACCTTTATGTTTCAATGTCCATGGTTCCATTCCTCTCAATATCCAGTAAAACAATCCAGTGTAAATCATCCCTCCATACAAACCCAATGGTGAATGGCAGGAAGGTCTGATGTTTCGAACAGCATAAAGTTCCTTCCACACCCATGATTTCTTCAAATTTTCCTCATATTCAGGCACATGGAGTCCTATTATTCAAAAGTTTCAGCGCAGATAATTTATGTAAAAGTGTTCTGAAAAGTAGAAAGCCCTGTACAAAATAGCACTACTAAGATCTGGAGTAATTTTAATTAACAAGAGCAAGAGTCAAGTAAAAAGGCAGGAAAAGTATCTTTCATGTGTAAATGTATGTAGCAAATTTAAACAATTTCATACTTCAAAAATATTAACATTTTGTCACTTAAAGTCAATGAGGTTTTTTTTTTGGGGGGGCGGAACATGGAAAATTATCCACCCATTGAGGAGATTTTTGAAACACTGCTAAAATAAATATGAAAAAGTAAAGTTTCAAAAATTATTATGAACAGGGATGCTTAAAATCCTATCTTTCATCTTACTGTTTTAGTTTAACAATGAAGGCTAAGATTATTCCTAAAACTAATCTAATATACAAACATGTTGCTGACATTTTATAGCTCATTGTTAGACCCTGTTCTCTGAGCTCTCCATCTCAGCTTTACCCTCTAGTACCTTCTCAATGACTTTTCCTTGCCTTGGGCTCCATCCCCTTCTGTCAAGTTCATATTCTGACCCCAATTTTTCGTTACATGTCGGTTCTGGTTCTTTGTAAGATGCTCCATGCACAAGGGCATTTAATATTTAGTAAGCGTATATGAAAGAACAGAAGTGTGGGTCTGAATATAGCATCTGTCTGGTAAAACTGACATGGAAAAAATGTGTGGCCAAAAGATGTGGAAATTTCCTAAGAGGTACAGATTTTTGGTCATCTTTTTTATTTTTGTCACTGAACCTTTTTTTGACAACAGTGTCTACTGACAGCTATCTTTTCTAATCTCTGCTTTCTTTTTCTCTTTACATTTTTCTTCCATTTTGTCTGTCTTCTTTTATTTTCCAGTTTTCATTGAACAGGTTGGATACCAATGAGTAACCTCTTTCTTATCTGCAAACTCACCAATTATGACATACATGGTACACATATAGGGTCACTGTTCGTGCATCAGTTAATTCTTCAACACCGGAAACATTACTCCCCACCCCCTACCTCCCAATTCTGTGTTCAGGACTATTCTGTGTACTTGAGAGGCCCAGAAGGTCAGTTTCTGGACAAAAGTTTTGCTGTAGACCTTTTTAAAAGGTTCTTCTAGAGTAAGGTTCTTGGGTCACAAACCCTTTGGGCAGTCTGCTGAAGCCTATAAACCCCTTCTCAGAATGTTTTCAAATTCACAAAATACATAGTATCACAAAAGAAATACATTCTACTGAATACAATTATCAAAATATGTATTAAAAACAAAGGTCCAGTCATCAGGAGAATCTGAAGTACAGAAAAAACTCTTGCTCATATTTTTTTCACGGTCCCCTTGACGGCTCCACTCTTCTATTTTACATCAGATGATGTTACTGGCTTCTCTACCTCTCTCCTGTGATTGAGCCCTCCTTGACATTTTCATTTCATACTTTTATTGTCTCTTAACTGGATTATTTAATCTTGTCTTTGCTAGATTCCCTAGTTCTAGGACTTACCAATTACCCCTGCCATTGCTGTTTTGTTTTTTAAATTAAACTAATCAAACTAATGAGAAAACACACACACACACAGATAAACAATTCCTGCCCTGACCAAGTCAAGAAGTCCTTGTCTCATTCTGTATCATGTATCTGTCACCTACCTAGAGAGGTCAGAAAGTGGTCAAAGTCACTACCTCCAACCGCTATCAGGATAAAGTTCTCCATGTCACAGACTGAGCTCTAAGCCTGGCCTTCCTTCTGCCTTGACATGAGGTGTCAGTAATACCATTCACCCAGTTTCCGATGCCTGTTTCTTACTTTTTCTCTAATCTCCTACTCATCAGTTAAGAGATCCTTTGATTCTACCTCTGTCAATTGTCTCACATCCCTTCCTATTGCTCTCACAACTCGTATGCCTCCCATTTGGATTATTATGATGGTTTCTTAAAAGGTCCATCTAAACTCCACTCATCCCTCTCTCTCATCCTTCACATTGCTCCTTCTAATACTTCTCCTCCTTATGTACAGATCTGTTCATGTCATTCCTGTGCTCAAAAATCTTCCGTGGTTCTCTATTCCCTCCCAGGTAGCAAAGTTCACAAAATCAAAGTCAGAACTGCAAAGGACTTTGGAAACTACTTCCTACCTAACCATTCTTCATAGTGATGAAGAAAGAGAGCTCTAAAAGATTAGTTACACAGCAAGTATCAGAACTCTTAACTCCTTTGCCTGGCATTTAAGACACTCCATCATCTCTTACCTTGATGGAGAGAAAGATTGAAGGCAAAAAGGAGAAGAGGAAAACAGAGGATGAGATGGATAGTGTCATGGAAGAAATGAACATGAGCTTGGACAGACTCTGGGAGATAGCGGAGGACACAAGGGCTTGGAATGCTATAGTCCAAACGGTCATGAAGTCAGACATGACTGAATAACAAAAATAATCTGTTAACAACCTACCTTTTCAGCTGCATTTTATATGAGTTCCTACCACTAGAGAGCTCTCTGCACTGTGAATATACACTGTGAATATTTCTACTTTTTTTATGTCTAGAGGGTCCTCTTCTCCCTCTTCTTTGTTTGCTAAATTTCTACCAAATTTTTAAAGTCTAATTCAAATGTCTCCCTCCTCCAGGAAACCTTATCTGGTCCATCCTGCTGTCATTCTTCAGATCCCCATATAATCAATATGCATTACAGTTATATGAATAACGTGTCACTCTTTTACTAGACTGTAAATTCCTCAAAGAAAGGTACCATGTTTCTACAGACTGTGTATCTCCTTTAGAATCCAGCACAGCCATCTGCATTCAGCTGGTGCATAATAAATATTCACTGAATGAAATGGATTTCTTTCTGCATTTAAAGCCTTATGACAGCCCACTAGTTACAGCCTACTGGTTCACTAAAGATTGGGTTCTAAGATCTTCACCTTGCATTTGAAAGTTCTTCATGTTCAAACTTCCCTTTTGTCTACTCGTCTCATTTCTCTCCTCGGTGCCTGAAAAGCCACTTTTGTCTCTTGTTTTTCCAAGATAAAACCTCTAGGAATCTTTTCATGATGATGAGAGAAGGTGCATTCACCCCCACATTTACCTGAGTAGGTCCTTGCCTGTTTTCCATACCTGTGCCTAAATTATAGTTATGCACAAGCTATCTGCAAAATGGTCACGTCAGTGTTATAGTTCAATGGGATACCTTGTTACGTCTGTGTAACACATCCACATTGTTTTGGATTGCAAGCACTAGAGGGCTCATGACATTCTAGGCACAATCATACACTGTATACATGATTTTTACAGAAGGGTCTGACAAAGGCAGAACATACCTCAATCTTGCTTTAGCTTTCTTCACATCTTAAATGACAATAGCAAAAGATGTAAAGAAAAAAAAACCTTAGATGTTAAAAAAAATTATATCTGAAGATTACATATATAAGTTTTACTAAAACATACAGTCTTATGAGGGTAGTTCATTCCTTATCCATAAACTTGACATGAAAATAGTAAATTTATGTTAAGATTTTTAAAAGTCCTACAAATTTTTCCTATTATTTATATTTTTTATCTTACCTAGGGAGCTAATGCTTCTAATGAAGTAAGTGATGGGTGTGCTTCATACATTAACTGGGAAGTTCTTACCCATTGTATCTGACTGGAGATTCTCACTGGTTAATTTGCTGAAAATGGATTCTGCAGCCAAAATGCCACTTTTCATTGCAGTGTGGGTGCCTTTGATCTTAGGAACATTCATGAAACCAGGACTACAGCCAATTAGCACTCCACCAGGGAAGGTGAGTTTTGGGATTGACTGAAGAGAGAGACAGGCATAAAGACTGAGGTTCCGAGTAATACGAGTAACTTTCAAAAAATTTAAAATATACATATCTATCTAAATAAGCAAGTAAATAAAATTTCAGCCTGTGTAGTTTGGAAACTGAAAAATAATTTTCTTTTAGTAAATATTTTATAATTAATATACTGAAAAGATTAAAAGGAGAAAAAATCAGTCAGATGAATAACTACTAAATAAAGAGATATGAACTTTGGTAGTCCTCAGAGAGAGATTAAGCTTTTTATTTTATTTTTTGTTTCTTGAGGTCTAGCATTTCTTAGTAAGAATGGGGAAACAGAGCTTTTCCTCAGGTTAGCCCCAAAGAGGAACAGTTCAAATAGAAGGCAGAATTTACATGCAACATAAGATCTAGAGTACATCACTAGACAATTGTTAAGTAATTATACTAATTTATAAGCATTCTAAGGACACAATTAGAAACATAATTTTGACCGATGTAAAACTAAAGAACTAGCTAGAAAGTGAATTCTCTCATTACTATAATTCATTTTAGTTTTAAAAATGACTGATCTATATAGCACCTTTTCTCCTATCACACACTATGGGGAAGGCAGATAGTGAAAATCTTATTCCTATTTTACAGAGGAGAAAACTGAGAAGCTCAGAGCATTGGCTTTGCAAGTTCCAACAACAAACATGGGCCAGGCCTGGGATTCAAACCCAGGTTGTTGTGCCTAAGAAGGCACCGGGGTGATGCCCTTGGGACACAAAACCACGGACTCAAGGAGCGCATTCCCTTTGTGTCTTACTCCTCTTCAACACTAGGAGGAAAGCTTTCCTCAATATTCCCCTCCTACTCTTCTTCAATCCACCAGAAAATGAACATTCATGAAGTGCCTACTATGTGCTTGGAGCTGGGGTACAAAGACAAGATTAAAACAAAAATCTCTGTCCTGAAGGACTTTATATCCTATTATAGGAAAAACAAGCTATACACATGTAAGGAAATAGAAAATACATACAAAGCAATTTTGGAGAGGAAGCTAGGAAGCCCTCCTTGTAGAAGGCTGCTCCCAAGGAACGAGGATATTAAGAGGCACAAGTCAGCCAGTCAGAGGTGAGGAAGGAGAATATTCTAGGTCAAGACAGCAGACAATGTCATATGTGAGCAAAGATGCCAGTATGGTGGGAGTGAATAAAGGAGAATCTGGGATTGGATTATGAATGGCTTTAAATGCTAAAGAGAAGAACCTACATTTGATTCTAGAGGGAACAGGGAGTCCCCCTAAAGCTTTTAAAGCAGGAGAACAACTTAGACCTGTGCTTTAGGGACATTACTTATTTTGGCATTTGAGGTACTGAAACTAATTAGGAGAATATTGTAGCAGACCAAGTTAGAGATGATGAAGACCTGAACTAGGATGGTGGCTGCATAAGATGAAAGAAGGGAATGAAGGTAACTGATGCTGTGGAGGGAGAATGATATGACTTGGTAACTGACCAGATATTTGGGACAAGGGATAGTGATGATGGCTCCTTGATTATGAACCTGAATGACTAAAAGAACAGAGGTGTCCTGGATAAAAACAAGGAAGTTTGGAAGAAGGGTGGGTTGGGGAAAAGGAGAGAAGTTAATGAATTCTGTTTTGTACTTGTTGAGTTTAAGATGCCTATGGGACATCTAGTTGGAAAAGTCAAATATAGGCAGTTGGGGATATGTGTGTGTGTTTTGCGGGGTAGGGGAGGGAGAAGAGAAGAAGCTTCAAGTTCAGGAATGCTTGCATTGGTTCTTCATATTAGCAAAATGAGGCAAGGTGGGGAGTGACAGAGGAAGTGGAACAGCTTGAAGCCTTGTGGTTCCTAGGAGAGCACAGGTTCTACAAGGGAGGGACCCACTGCTGCAGGGACAACAACAGCACAGATAGCTACTTCTACAGATAGTAATGACGGCAACTCCAAAGGTTGAATCCTTGTCAGAACAGCAGTAACATATGGAACATGCAAAATCAGGGATTCATAAGTACAGATCATATACCAGGAATCTTTTTTTAATGCTATATAGTAGAATGTCATATAAAGCAGGTACTTCTTGTATCTTATAAGAGAGTTTAGTTACAAAGGCAACAAAAATCTCATTATAAAGTACTCTCAAGGCAGGGGACCCACAAAGAAAGTACTGTCTTTTTGGAGTGGGGAGGTGAGGCAATTGGGGTTAAGTAACTTGCCCAGGTTCACACAGTTAGTAAGTATCAAGTGTTTGAAGTCAAATTTGAACTCAGGTCCTCCTGATTCCAGAACCGATGCTCTAGTCATTGCCCTACCTAGCTGCCCCCAAAATACTGTTTTAAGGCTCGAGTGATAATGACACAATAAAGTGGAAATATTGGTTATTTGTGACCTTGATGGACATGAAATGATATATCTTGTACCTCATAATAATATTAGAATACTTTCAAAGATAAATTTATAGCTACATATAATTGATTAACAGATATAAGTTGATACCTAGAATTTAGTATTTTAAATTATGGATTCTTTTGAAGTATCATCATGAAAAATTTTAAATTTTATTTTGAATTTCAAAATCCAATCGTTTAAACATTGTCTATGAAATCTTTCTATTTACAAAAGGATACAAGGTAGGTTACAGACTTAAATGAGATGTAAAACTGGACAGTTTAAAAATAGATCTGAGACTATCTAAAAGGAGCAAAAGAAATAAATGTTACCATACTTAACTAGTCTTAATTTGCTCAAAGCTAAAGCAATAGAATTGTCATTGATAATTTCTCAGGATAGAAACTTTTTACTTCAACCAAACTGAAGAAAGAATTTATTGCATTAGGGCTTTGCATAATGGAGTGTGGTTAACAGTGGATCAACTATGGTTATACAAAATATAAAAGCGAAAAGCTGTAAAAATAGCTTTTAAAAATTAGCCTTTCTGGGGAGACTGACACAGTATTTGATTTGCAATTTAAAGATGCTAACAATTGTTACATCCTTTACAGTGACTACCAAGTAAGATAATATATTCTCAAACAATCAGTGGTTTGCAGAAATTCTATAATTTTTTTCCATTTTGTAATTCTTTTCACCCAAATTTCAATATAAAATGTATGATAACAGAGATATACAGTATACACAAGAGAGAAAAAATATCAAGGAAAATAACTTTGTCTTAAGAAAAAAAAAGAATAAATATTACCTGAAAGCCACCTTCATTGAGAGCTCTGGCTCCATAGGCAATTCTTTTCCCACCCTCCAGGGTTGGCCGAACGCTAGGATGGTGTTTCCACTTCTGGAACTCTCTAAAAGGGCTTAGGTATGGATTTTGGTAATCTAAACCAACCTTTAAAAGAAGGATTTTCATATTTTAAGTCAGGCAGACCTATCTAATTAGCTACTTAAATTCTAAATGATGTCAAGTTAACTGAAATTTACTCATATCACCTGTGAAATCATTTACCCTCTTAATAAATAATAATAATCACCTGTGAAATCATTTACCCTCTTAATAAATAATAAATAATAATTAGCAAGTTTTCATATCATCTGGAAAAAACTAAGAAATGAAAGTATCCTAGTGTTCTGTATTTTCTTTCACATTATGAAGTCAAGAGTATAATGGATGTAACAAATGGGGTAATTTCAAAGGAAATCAAATAAATCCAAGTAAAAATACATATTTTGTAAAGTCTCAGAAATTGAAAATTTAAAGATTTAAACAATAACTTAATAACCCTCAATTTAAGAGAATAAATAGCATGTTAACTCTATGTAGGAAAGAGGACAAACACAATATAGTAGCAGACTTTTAAAAAAACCAACAAACATTAAGAAATAAGAGCATTTTAATAGTATTCTGGAACGACGTGTCATACCATGGTAGATTTAGCTCTGGAATAGACCTTAGATATCTGCTCATTTCATTGATAAGGAAATTGAGACCAGAAAAGGTGACTGATTTGCCTAAGATTATGCAACGAATAAGTGGCTGACCTAGAATTTGTCAAGCATATGTCAAACATACAAATGTCAAGCATTTGTCAAGCATGACAAGCATATGTCAAGCATACAGAAAGTTCAAATCCACTTCTACTTTGTTTTCATTCCTGAAGATAATCTCATAGAGAATATTCTAGGTTTAATACCCAGCCATAATTACATATGAGAATGTACTTAACACATTCTTATAAATAACGACCATTTTTTTCTTAAAGAGTGATGTTGACAGAAATGAAATGTGAATTATTAGTTTTATGTCCTCTCATTTCTTTAACAAAAAAGAATTTTCAATTAATTTTGAATTAAACAAGTATTGAGGAAAAGAAATAACTTACCACAAAACCAAGAGCTACCATTGGTTCACTCTCATTTAAATGATAGAGGAAAGACCCTCCATAAGTATGTCTGTCCAAGGGCCAACCAACTGTGTGTTCTACTTTTCCTGGTTTCCAATTCTTTTTGTCAATAATCCATAACTGCAAATAATGCACAGATATATTTAATATTTTTCTTTGTTTCGTAGGAGTGAAAATTTCTCATAAAAAGCAGTAAAAATGAGACATAAAAGAGACCCTTCTTCTGGTAAAGGAACATACATATCAATTAAAATTTAATAAAAAGGATCAGAGTTTTAAAAGTTTTCTTTCAGGTGCCAATTAATTCCTAAGTATATCTATTATACAATTACAAGAAGGATAATACCATATTAGGTCAGTTCAATGGTTTATTTTCCTTTAAGGTTTTATGTTTTAGTTTTCAAGGTCAATTTCCTTCTTTAACTAAAATTTACTTAAGGAAGTTTCAATAAATGCTATAAAAAGCATAGAAATTTGTGAGCTTTCAAAACAATGAAAATTCCCAGTATAATGCCAGAATTTCAAAATACAAGGTCCCTGGCCTAGTAAATGCATAAACTGTACATTAGCAAGTTTTCATATCATCTGGAAAAAATTAAGAAATGAAAGTATCCTAGTGTTCTGTATTTTCTTTCACATTATGGAGTCAAGAGTATAATGGATGTAACAAATGGGGTAATTTCAAATGAAATCAAATAAATCCAAGTAAAAATACATATTTTGTAAAGTCTCAGCAATTGAAAATTTAAAGATTTAAACAATGTCATTCAGGATAGACTACCTAAAATATAAGCCTCACTTTTAGTTATATTATTAACAGAGACACAGATTAAAATCTGTGCAATCATTAAAAAGTAAAAGCTCTGAGTAACCTGAACAGTTCGAGTCTCAATCATTTAATTCACACAACATTTGATAAGCACTAAATATCAACACAATAAAATGACCTGAACCACCTCTGCTATGATGAGATTTGAATTGTAAATACTTTAGATTACAAAATATTTTAAAGGCTTTTTACTATCTTTACAATAAAATAGTTCAACTCCATTAAAAAAATTATGTGTCTATTTATCATGAAAAATAGTTGTGTAATAATATCAACTGACTTAAACTTTACCTTCCAACAATTAAAGTTTCTAAAATGACAAAATATTACCTCTTTTAACCCAATACCATAGGTCTGGTGTTCACAATTGGCCCTTAAGTCAAACTTCTTATACAGCTGCTTGGCGAGATGTCCATGACAACCTTCACTAAAAATGGTGACTTTGGCATGTAGCTCTAGTCCTCTTTCAAACGTATCCTGTAAAAGCATAACATCTTATAATCAGCACTGCCTCCAACTGATCTACTACAATGCAGAATTGTTCTCTGGATGCACGACATTAAGGCTATATGCCTACCCTCAAAAGATTTCATTTCATAGATCTGGTATTCCACTAACACAGAATGAAACTTCTCCATACCCTAGCAGGCTGTTTAAGAACTGCTGTAACCAAAAAAAATCCATCATCTGGTGGTCACTGCCCTGATGTTAAATTTACCTATGCTGCTTGTCAGCTGACAGTCCATCCACAGCTCTTATCTGAAAAAAGTTTTTCTAGCTTGCTAGGACTTTTACTAGCAGGGCCTTTGAGAACCCATGCTAAACTTACTCAATGCCATGAAGCATCAGAGTAGGGTCAAAGGAAAAAATATTAAATTAGGGCTATTCAGAGAAGTTCAAACGACCAAGATTCTACTTAGACTAAACTTTGTGTCCAGTTAGTTTTGTCGAGAAGTTTCTCAAGTGGGGCCAGCAGCCAGCCGGTTTTCTGCAAGGGAGACATGCTCTAATTTTGAAGGACAAGAGATGTGAAACAATGGGATTTACTGCTGAAGGGAAAAGGTCCTGGAATAGTTGACTTAGCAAGACCCCCTTTCCTCTGTAATGTGGCCAGTAATTTCCCCTACCATTTCTATATCTAACATCATCCCCCACTTACGGAAATTCTACATTGAGAAGCCAGAGTCCTGTGAAATTATAACATAGCGGGAGCAGAAAGGACACCTGGACTTGTCACCTGGCCTAAAATGCTTACAGGTCTAATAAACCTATTTCATTTACAAGAAAGACTGCATTTAGAGAGGTCAAAAATGAGAGCAAAGAGGGCTGGCCTCAGTTGCCTCAGGTTCAACTTCTGAGGCACAGACTTGCTATATGACTCTGGGCATGTCATTTAACTCTGAGAGGTTTAATTTCCTTATCAATAAAATGAAAATAATACACGTACTACCAATAATCTCACCTGGTTTGTTGTGAACAAAGTGCTTTGTAAAGCTCAAAGTTCCCTGTAAACATGAATTTTTAACATTATGATTAGGGACCAGAGCTTTAGGAAAAGTACAAAATTATGGCATGGTTACTTCTGTTATAAATCTATCAACTGGATATTGGCCTTTAAAGATAATGGATCAGTAAGCTGGGCAGATGGCGCTGCCTTTCTTTTAAATCTAATAATCTACTTATCTGATGGCTGTTTTATTCATTATTGGTTGCTAGGATATTAAAGCAGCTTTTGTTGAGTTTAGCAAAATGACAGACTGCACTTCTGTTTACTCTTTTATTACCAAGGTTAATAATGGGGAGGATGTTTTTTAAAAAGATATATATATATAAAATATATATAAAATATATCTTTTTGAAAAGGAAAAAAAGTTCAATTCAATTCAAACATTTGCATTTCATAAGCATTTGCATGGCTGAAATATATATGGGTGGTTGTTGTTCAGTCATATCTGATGCTTCGTGACCCCAACTGGAATTTTCTTGGCACAGATACTAGAGTGGTTTGCCATTTCCTTTTCCACTTTTACAGATGTGGAAACTGAGGCACAGTGACTTGCCCAGGGTCATACAGCAAGTGTTTGATACCAAATTTGAACTCACATCTTCCTGACTCTGGCCGAGTGTTCTATCCACTCTGCCCCTTAGTTGTCCCCATGTATATGGGTAGAGTTCATCAATTTAAATGTGAAAATAATCAGTCAAAAGCATTTGAAACTAAACATTTGAAGGAGTGAATATGAAATATTCTTTGAAAAGAATATTTGAATGAAATGAATTTTTAAAAAATATCACTAAAGAGATATTTAGAAAACATGCAGACCCAGTCATAGTCCCAAGTTCTGTCCAAGACCCAAGCTTGGGGATGAAACAATGACACTTGCTGGGCTACTGGGGAAAGATTGGTGTATATAGAACTGAAATGGGCATATCAAAATGGCACCCAGTTACTGTCACACGTAGTTGCTACCTCCCAAGCACTATGACCTTAGGCTTTGAGCTGAGAAAGACTTACAGGTTCTGATAAGAAAGGCGGTAAATCTCTGGGCTTAATTCCCATACTGTGTCCCTCAGGAGTAACTCCCAGGAAAATGAGACCAGAGGCTTTCATGCTATATTTTTATGGAGAAAACACTAGGGAGTCAGGAGATTGTGTCACCTTGGGAAAGTAACTTAACCTTGTGAGGCTTTAATTTCCTAATCTGTAAAATGGGGAAGCTAAACTAGATGATGTTTAGAGTCATTTCTAACTCTAAAATTCTAAGAATCTAGGAAATATTTAAAATGATGTTTTTAAGCACCTTGTAAATATTTCAAGAATCAATGATTTTATTGGTTAAGTATAATTCTTCTGTCAAGGCAAATCACAAGTTCCTCCAAGACTTGGAACAAGAGATTACAGCCAAACAAATTAACCTTCTTGAGGCTATCCCTTAGCTAGGTTGGTTCATGGAGAATAGACATAATTGTCTCAGGCAATAACAGAAGCCTTTGTTGCTTGTTCTTTGTGGCACAGCCTTCAAGAACCCAGGATCATCCACATCCATTCACACCATGATGAGGTACAGAAATAGGACTTTGGTGTAACACAATTCCAAAAAATGTCAACTTTATTAAACAATTACACTGGTAGATAGCAGGATTGCCTAATAGCAGTGAAAGATCAGTTAAGGCTGTGTAACATCTATTTGTAGTGGATCCAGTTAGAACAGTTATGTGACTTACTTTATAGGAGTGATCCAAGGTAGGGCACAACTGGTGAAAGTTAAGGAGTCAAGGCCTTCAAGAAAAGAGGACAGTGTAGAGTTATACTAGTTCAACAAGAGATCAAGATGGGAAAAAGAGGAGAGAATAGCTAGTGCAGGGGATATGGCCTAGGAGAAAATTGAGGAGTAGAATGATTAGAGGTTGTGCTGTGTACAAAGAGCAAGGTTTGGTACAGAACGCAGAGGGAGAGGTGAAAAGCCAGTGGATTATGGTCACATAAAGGGATTTCAAAATTCTTGAACAAGGAAGTGGTTCATTTGTGGGTGATGGCAAGATCAAAGTTATGGCCATCTCTGTGTGTGGTTGAGGTGGGTGGAAGAGTAGGTCTTGGAAAGTCAGTAAGTTGAGGAACTGAGTTGTTGGGGTGTTGTTAGGATGATGGAGAGACAATACGTATGCTGAAGCCCTCCAGCATAGGGGCAGGAGTTAGAGAAGAAAGAAAAATTGTGAGCCATATACTGAGCACATTGAGCAAAGAAGGGGAATGACCTAGAGGTTTGTAGACAACAGACATTCTGAATGGGTAGTAGATATGAACAGCATGAACTTTAAGGAAGGAGAGATTACTGAGTGATGGAGGTAAGATAATAACCTGGAAGTGGCAATAGAGAACATGAAATACTTGTTCTTGTCTTCTCTGCTTCAACTGAAGAGGTGAAGGTAAGGCCAAAAATTCAGCCAGTCCTGGAAAGTGTATCCAGGGAGGTTGTGGTATTAGGGGGCAGCCAGGTCTCAATAATGACTAGAAGATGGAATGAATGGTAGAGGAAAAGATTTACGGTGAAAGGAACTTTATTGGCTATGGAACAGGCATTCTAGAGCACAGTGGAAGGGGTGGATTGGTAATTTGGGATGGGAAAGTGGAGTCAGTGGGACAGAAATAAGAAATCATATGAAGGGGGATGGGAAATGAAGTCTGATGATGACCTACATGGTTTCACAATTACTGAGATGTGTAGATTATGATCAGGTATAAAAATGTTCAATGCTGAGTGGAGGAGGCCACTGCTTTTCCCAAAGGAAACTGAAGATCAGAGCTGGAGACCAGTACAGCACAAGATGGAAGGCAAATAACACATTGTCAAAGAAGGCCCCATTTCACTACTTCTCCCTCTGAAAGCTAGAGATTAGGCAGGAAATGACTCGGTAGGAGAAGGAAGTCTTTCTCTGTTTTGACAAGCACAGCAGAAAATGGAAGGCCTGAGGTCACAGGAGTCTCTGCAATGGAAGTTCTCCACATTGGGGTTAGGAGATCAGACTGGAAGCAAAAAATGGAAGCTGCCTTGTGGTAGCACAGATGCAAGTCATCCTCGGCAGACCCTCTGCTGCCTTTCATTGGGAAGGCTGCCAGAAAACTTGACTTGGTAGAATTTGCCCTCATGATGATGTTTCTTATTTTACAATATGTTTCAGCATAAACCAACTCAAGTCCTTCTGAATGTAAAGTAAGCATAATTCTTAGATAAGGAACAGGTAAAGCTTGAAATCAAAAGAACAGTCTTTATTGGTCACAGAAAGAATGTCTGCCCTACTCTTGACTTTTCAGTTCCACATCTGAACATAGAGAAAGTAATCACTGCCAGTAATTCAACTTCCATACGTGAATAGTACATACTATATAGTAATACATGTATACAAAATATGCCTACAGACTTCACATTAATATACTTAAAGTACCAAATATATGTGTACCTAACGTATGTGTGTGTGTGTACACATGTATATACACACACATACATACACATATATGAATGATAGGAGGTTTGGCTTTGACTGATTCTTTGTTCATTCCCCTCTTCGACATATCATATTTGTACCTCAAGCCTTTATGGTTCTGAACCTGAGTGCCTAAGAAATATTTCAAAGGTTTTTTTTTAATCAAGAAAAAAGTACTGTTAACTTATATTTGAGAATTCTCTTAATTACTCAGGCAGTTAATGGCATCGTTAAATTTTCTGTCAAAGTGTCAAATGCATTTTCATTATCTTGACGTTCCTTTAACATTTTTCTCTACTTCTGAAAACTCCATTCTTATTAAGAAGTTTACCTTTGGTGCTCCATCCTTCTGTATGCCTACATCATTAGTAGCAATTCCTTTAACACTGCCATCTTCATGATACAGGACCTTATTTTTAAAGACAGAAACAAATTAATCACTATCTCTACAAAACTAAAGTGTAATTTCTTTATATCAACAAATTTCCTCCAATGCATACATCTTATTAAACTACAACCTTCAAAATAAAAATGTCTCCTTGTTATTAGGATACTAGAAGATTTCATTACCTCTGCAGCTGCATACCCTGGGTACACTTCAACACCAAGCTCTTCTGCTTGCTGTCCCATCCAACTAACCAAATGGCCTAAGCGCACAATATAATTTCCATGATTATTCATTGGAAGACCTACAAATACAGAACACATGCTCTTAAGTATTTACTGATAATATATCTTAAAAATCATATTCTTAGAAATAAAAATTAAGTACTGGAGATCTGAGTTTAGACCTTCAATATACTAAGGATCCATGCTTCCTCACTGTATGGGTTCATTCTCCATCAATGCAGATCACAACTATATCCCTTAGTACACTGCCTCATGACTTAATACCATTCATTATTTCACCTGAATATCACTTGATGGTCAAATTTCTGGTGATAGATCTCTTTGAAATTAACTAAGGCTAATGGAATTTTGAATTGGTTTCACTATTCTGGAAATGTAATTTGAAACTATGCCCCTAAAGTCATTAAATTGTGCATATCCTTCAATCCAACAATACAACTACTAGGCATGTGCCCCAACGAGAAAAAAGAAAGAAAAAATATAACTGCTCTGAGCAATAAATATTCACAGCAGTCTTCCTAATGTAGCAAAGAGCTAGAAACTAAAAAGATTCCCATTAACTGGGGAAATGGTCAAAAAATTATAGTATATTAATGTAACATTATTACTGAGCCATAAGAAATGATGAAAGGGACAGATTCAAAGCCAAGTCAACCAATATTTATTAAGCAATTATTAGCTATCAGGTACTATGCTAAGCACTGGGGATACACAGAAAGGCAAATAATAGTCCCTGCCCTCAAGGAATTCACAGTCTGATGGGGGTGGCAACATGCAAACAACTATGTATAAACAAGAAATATGTAGGATAAATTGCAGATAATAAAAGCAGGGAAGGTATGAGCATTAAGGGGAATTAAGGAATGTTTTTTTGTAGAAGATGAGATTTTAGCTGGTCCTTATAAGAAGTCTGGGAAGCTTGGAGACAGGAGATAAGGAGAGAAAATCTAGGTATGGAGGACAGCCAGCGAAAATGTATAGGAAAAATAGACTGTCATATTTCAGGTACAATAAGGAGGCCAACGTCACATGGAGAGGAGTAAGGTCTAAGGAAGTTATGAAGTACTGTAAAAGCTGAATAAATTTTTTATATTTTATCCTGAAGAAGAGGGCCAATGGAGTTTACTGAATAGGAGACTGGTAAGATCACATTTATCATTTAGGAAGAACAATCTGACTACTGAGTGGAGGATGGATAGGAGTGGGGAGAGATTTGAGACAGGGAGACCAATCAGAAAGCTATGGAAATAGTCTAGACATGAAGGGATGAGGACCTACACCAGGATAGTGATGTTACAAGGTAGAATTGATAGGACTTGGCAAACTGATTGGATATGGTGAAAGAGAATGAGAAATTGAGGATTATACATAAGATTTGAGTCTGGGTGATTGCAAGGATGGTAATACCTTCAACACTAATAGGAAAGTTGGGAAGAAGGGAGAACTTGGGGGGAAAAGATTATGAAAGAAACTTGTGAAGACTTGTATGAACTGATGAAGAGTGAAGTGAGAAGAACCAGGAGAATGAGTCACACAATGACTATATCACCACAAAGAAAAACAACTGTGAAAGACTTAAGAACTCTGATCAATGCAATGACCAATTATGACTCCAGACGAGTGATGAATTCATAGTGCAAAATGATATATATTTTTAGACATATCCAGTATATGTTTATGTTTTGTACATCTATGTACATGTTACAAGTGAAAGTTTAAAAAATTGGGGGAGGGGATTAGAAGGACTAAAGAAAGAAAAAAGTATTAATGAAACATTTTTTTAAAATGCAGAGAAAAGTAGGTTTAGAGGGCAAATGTAGAAAAAACAAAAAAAAAAGCAAGATAGCTTTTGGAATTAGTGTGCTGAATTTAGTATTTCTCTTTCTTTAAAACACCAAACCAAAAAACAAGCAGTACATAATGAGATTTGAAGTTTCACATACAATACTCTTTTTCTGTTCTTTTTATATGAAAATATTTGTTTTCGTCAAGTTCAAAATAAAATAAACTTAAAAAAAATTGGTCCAGCTTAGAAGACAGACACACAGCTTATCCTTGACACCCTTCCAATTTGTTAGGTGCTGTCAGAATTTGTGCCTTTGACAACCCAGGGTTACTTCCTTACCACTGAGGGGACAGAAGAGAATTTTAATTGGGAGACAAGAGACATGGAAAGAAGAAGCACATGTTAATTACAGCTAGTCATCTGTCTCAAGTCTAACTTCGTAAATAATGCTTCCATTATTTTGTTACATTTTGGTTTTGATTTGTACTTATTGAAATAAAAATCAAATTACAGCAAGAGATTTTAAAAAGTAAATTACCTTATACAACTATAATACTTATACCTCATTTCCACTTTCCTACCTTCTCACTCAGTGCTCAGAATTCCTCACTCCTTACCTGGAAGTATTGGCACAGGAATTCTAAATTTCTCTGTTAAAATTCCAAATCTATCTTCTGTTACAGGAGTAGTAAGTGGAGCCTACATATCAAGAAACAGGAAAATATAGAAAGTTATTTATAAAACTATTTATTTTACACTTAAGAGAAAAACACTGCATTCCTTTTTCATTGCTTTATGGGGATTAACAGGTTTTATATTATTTTAGGTGATGATGGACCTCTGTTAAAACTTGTAATATGACTAGTAACATATTGACAGACCTATAAAGAACAACTTTTCTTTTTATATTAGAATTGCTAACATTAACCCAAAAATATGTACTTCAGTTATTATACAGAAAAGACGAACAGAAACCATTTTGGATCCAATTTGCTCAATATGAAAAGGACAAGAATGGTATTCATTTTTTTACCTTTTTCCTAAGAGATTTCCCATGTTACCTTATTCTACTGTCAGATGTATCACCCTTAAAAAGGAGGAAATAGGTATGGACTTGTGATGCCCAAAATCAAATTAGCAGCAGAACCAGGAACAGACAACAACCAATTAGACATCAATTTGCTCCAGTCTATGTGAGTTTATATATCTTCAGTACTTTAAAAGATACATGATTTTCTGGGTGTAGGAACTCCTTTCAACACTGCCTTCCTGAGTTCTTATGACTGAAAAAATATCTCTTAGTAGCCAACTTTCTCGTGATGTGGAAGAGGAGGAGGGGTGATAGAAACTGGGAGAAAAAAGGAGAGAGAAGGAGAGGGAGATACAGAAAGGGTATAAAGGAAGAAAGAGGAAGAGGGGCTGTATGTTTCTTTACAAAATTCAAGTTAGCTTCTGTGGGTTGGAAGCATTGTTTCAAGTTGATAAATAAGATTCTAAGAAGAAACAAAGATTACATAACAAAACCCTGTAATTTTTTTCCAATACAAATAAGTCAACTTGCAAAGATACATTGTATCATACATCTTGTAAGTATGCAGAAAATACTAAATTAAATTAAAATTAAAACCTCAAAATTACAACCTTGATACTTAAAAGTAATTTTAATCCAAGTTTTCCCTTTGTTCACTAAAATGTTCATAATCATTCTCTGAGAAAAATTCTTAAAATGAAAAGTATACAAAAATATATGAAATGGAGATGATTTTAAAAAACAACAACCAATAACTGTGCATACCCCTTTCTCTTTCCAGTCTGGGAAGAGCTCTTCAAAAGCAGACGGTTCAAGACAAGCACCAGAGAGAGTATGGGCTCCTATCTGAGCAGCCTTCTCCACTAGACATACTCGAATTTCTTTTTCATGTTTAGCAGCCAACTGTTTTAGACGAATAGCTGCAGAGAGACCAGCAGGGCCTCCACCGACTATTACTACATCAGCTTCTTCTGCAAATCTTTCCATGTTCACCCCTTTAAATGAGGTTAAAAAAAAGAATTAGATATTATTCCTTGCTTTACAAATTCTAACCTAAATAGAACTTTTACAGTAAGTATATTACTGTAGTAGGTGTTCCCTAAAATCCTGGAATAGTGTTGATTTTATTAGCCTTGGTAAATCAAGTTTCAGCTTTGAGACTTCACATATCTAAATATAAATGTAAACTTACCTAGTGATTAGTATCTAAGAATGTATTTGGCAGAAGTATAATTCACACAATATAAAATGTAAAGGTTTTGAACTATCATGGGAAAAAATAGAGGTATGTCATTCCTTAAGATGAAACTTCGAAATTGTCCCATCCTTAGTGTTTCCACACTTGCCTTACCCAGAAAAACTTGCAACAACTTTCTGCCACTTTTTACTTACCTTCCCATCGACTGTCTTTCTCCCGAGGACAGATTGTATAGTGTGTAGTAATACGCGGCACCGCAGAAGATGAAGCCCATCTTACAGCACTGGGATGTAGCAGACGATCCTTCTTGATTACTTTTAGGGCATGTAAGCACTGATGTGCTGCATAAAAATCAAGGATATTACTTTTATAATTTAATTTTCATGGCAAATAAACCCCTGTGTAGCAGCAGGGCACTGTGGAAAGGCTGCTCAACAGACACACACCTGGGCTAAGTCCCTTCATTTCTCTAGATCAGCCCCTTATCTGTAAAATGAAAAGACTGGGCTAGATGTTATTTAAAGCTGCTTTAAAATTCTACAAATCTATTTAATATTACTATTCTTCCAATCAAACTCTTCTACACACCATTCCAGTAACTCAGAGAACAGACTAAAACCAAACCTAGAATGACAGGCTGGAACCATGCCATGGAGGGTACTGAATGCCAGGGAAAGGAGCTATTTAGCGGTAATGACCTTTTATCTTTCTTTTAATAGTCAAAATGCCAATATGTATATGTTTAGGTTCTCCAGAAGTGTACCAACTTATCAGTTCTCAGACAGATCTCCTATTTAGAGAATCAGTAACTGAATTAATGTTCATAGTCAAAAATGCTGACTTTTTGTCAGTATACCATCACAATGGAAAAAGCGTGTGCAACAATGAGGGCCAATCAACAAATTTATTTTTTTAATAAGGCTCAGACACAAATAATGACTTGCTTGTGGTCACAAAGCTTTTAAGTGTCAAACTCAGGATCAGAATTCAAGTTTCTTCCAAGTCAAGTCAAATGCTCTTCTTCTAAATGCTGACTAATAATCACAATGTTAAAGCCACCTGACCCACCCCTCCCCACCCCGCCAAAAAAACTATACAGGAAGTCTTCCAGCAATTAGGTAACCCCTTTGTGAAGGCTCTATGAAAGAACATGGCAGAGAATGCACAATATTAGAAGATGTGGATGGGTGATGATCTGTACGTTTCTCCCTGTAATCCTGAAACAGAAGTCAGTATCAGAGTCAGCACTTTAACCTAGGTCTTTTGACTCTATCATCAATGTTCTTAACTCTTTGATTCAATGTACAATATGTTGTTATATGTTGAAGGAACTTTTTTTTTGAAAAAAAAAGTTGTGGATGGACCATAATAACAGTCTTTAAAGCTATGAAGAGTTGTCATGTGGAAGACTAATTAGGCTTTGGGTGAATGGATCATACTATCGAATTAAGGTCTTGAGATCATTTATTTAAAGATCTTATTGGTCATTTTGGCCAACCCCTTTTATATATGAGGAAACTGTTGCCACAATAAAGTTACACAGATTTTAAGTAGGCAGAGGTAGCATGTGAACCCAGGTCCTCTGAATCTTAATCCAACAGCCTTTTTATTGTACTATGTTGTACCTCATGTTCTCCTTGGCCACTGGGGTCAGATCTTGAATTTAGAGAACCAGCAATTGAATTAAAGTGCAAAGTCAAAATGCTGACTAAGTATTTCCTGCCTTCCTGTCAGCATACCATCACAGTAGAAAAGGTACACACAATCACGAGGTAAAAAATATAAGTAGATAGTAGCTAGGGAAAATCTTCTTAACAGCAAGTTATCCAAAATCAGAGTGGGTTACTGATTGTAGGGGATGGCAAGGAAGGGGTAATTGAATGTCATCTGTAAGTGTGGAGGTGGGGAGATGGCACTATGAACTTCTCAGTGGAGGCCTTCTGAGGCTAGATGATCACAGGCTGGAAACGTTCTGGACAGAATTTATGACATGGATGGGCACTGATCTAGATAGCCTCGGAAGTCTCTTGCAACTTGAATGTATTACATGAGTATACATATTGCCTAGGGAAGGGGAGATAAGGCTGCCTAGCGCTTATTCCTACATATAACTTCAACACTGTAATTCCATTTGTTCAGATATAACAGGTTTTGGATTTTGTTTGGGTTTTCTAAGACCAAACTCTGGATTACAGAGGTAAACTTGGAGCCTTTCCTGACCATTAACTTGACTTACATGACAATATGCAAAATGTCAGATTTCTCAGTATGACCTGCAAATATAATAAAGAAAATGATCAACTTCTCTGCTTATGGTCTTGAAGGAGATAATGAATGCTATATTTTAGAAAAACAAAGAACAATTAAGCATTTTCAAACATACCACTTCATATTACCCTTAATATCCTTGTAAGGTAGATAAATATGGATATAAATCCCATTTTACATGTATACAAAAATGTCAAATGACACATTCAAACATAAGCCATCAGTGGAAAGGCTAGAACTTAGGTGTCTCAACTCTCAGGCAAATGTTTATGATTACATTTAATTGGATGAAGGATTTCTAGACAGTCAGAGCTGAAAGCAATTGGCACAGTGGTAAGCACTATCTGAACCTTTTGGTAAAGGATTATATAAGACTAATTCAGACAATCAATCTCTCTAACATGACTTACCTAGAGGTAAGAAGGAACCCCTGAGGGGTTTTGAACATAGAAGTTAGATGGACAAACTTATGCCTTACGAAGATTACTTTGGCAGTTGGGTTAACCAATCGCAGGCTATTACAACGGTCCAACTGATGTGTGAAGGCCTAAAGCAGTAGCCTCTGAATGGAGAAATATAAGAGATGCCATGGAGATAGAATTGAGAGCACTTGGCAAACGACCTACTGGGCAGAGGAAGAGTCAAGACTGATTCCAAGGTTATGAACCTGGATGATTAGGAGGATGGAGATTTCCTCAAAAGAAATGGGGAAATCTGGAGAAGTAGGTTTTCTTTTTTTATTCTTTTTCTGGGATCAGAAATGTTATCACTACAGGAAACTCTCATTGTAGAAACTCCCTTATTAATGAACATTAACTATCTATAACAGACAGTCATGGAGAATTGCCTGAGAGGTTTAGATATTTGCTCAGACTCACAGAGTTGGTATGTGTCAACAGAAGAACCTGAATCTCTAGGTCTGCCTGATTTCAACATATAACTACTTAAAAGTCCTATAACCTGCAAGTGAACTTTAAAGAAGAGAATGCCTCCTGTTATATATAGAAGACTTGCTCTGTCATCAAGAACATCTCTCCTTTTTTTCTTTTAGACAAATAATAAAACCTAAATACAAGGTAAGAAAAGAAAAACAAAATGTATTATAAATTTAAATATTAAAACTTAGATATAAAATAAGAAAAGAAAAAAACATGTCATATGCATAGCAGATCATAGGAGAGTATTCAAAATATACAGTAATAAATTTTCATTTCAATAAAGCCTGTTGTGATGAAAGCTGTCTTTGCTTTTCTTTGCTTCCTTTTCGGTTTTCTTTTGTTCTCTGCTATACACTTTTTACTTTGTTCTCCCTCCAGGCTACAATTAAATGTGGGTACATTTATATGTAAATACTGATGTATATATACATCCATCCATTCAGAATTATGCTTAGCTTTGCTGGGTATCATATTTTCAGCTGGAAACCCAGTTCTTTTTCTGTTTGATATATAGTGTTCCAAGACTTGCGGGCTTTTAGTGTCACCAATGCTAGGTCTTGTGTGATTCTAACTGTGGCAACGCCACATTTAAATTTTTTTTCTTATTGCTTGTAACATTTGTCCTTGAGCCAGGCATTTTGGAATTTGAGTATAATATGCCTGTGGGTTTTCCTTCCAGGATCTCTTTCAGGTGGTGATTGATGGATTTTTTTTTTATTTCTACTTTCCCCTCTTGTTCTAATGCTTCAGGATAATTTTCTTTAATTATTTCTTGTAATATTATATCAAGATTCTTTTTTTTTTTGATCATAGCTTTCAGGTAGTCCAATCTTTCTTATGTTTTCTCTTCTTGCTCTGTTTTCCAGATCAGCCGCTTTTTTTTTAGATGATTCACATTCTCTTCTTTTTTTATTTTTTATATTTTGTTTGATTATTTCTTGATTTCTTATAACTTCTCTGGCTTCCCCTTACCCAACTGATTTTCAAGGAGTCCTTTTCTTAAAATTCTGGATCTTCTTTCTAATTGGTTGACTTTCTTTTCATAATCCTGTTTTTTTTATTTTTTTAAATGTTCTACAATCACTACAATAAAACTTAGATTTTTTACCCCCCCACACCTACCCCTCACCACCCTCTCTCCCCAAGACAGCATACAATTCTATATAGTATCTACATATACTTTCCTATTGAATACGTTTTCACTATAGTCAAGCTATATAAATGAACTAAAATAAATGGAAGAAATCACATAACAAATCAAAACATAATACACAAAAACACACACACACAAACATGATCATAGTTCTTTCTCTGAGTGTGGAAGGCATTTTACCTTAGAAAACCATTGGGAATTTTTTTTTTAAGTTCTTGCATTATTACAAAGTTCCAAGTCTACCAGAAAAAACTCTGGCACACTGTGGTCATTGCTATGCACAAAGTTCTCCTGGTTCTGCTCCTTTCACTGAGCATCTGCTCATATAAGTCCTTCCAGGCTTCTCTGAAGTCTTCTTGTTCCAAATTGCTCTCCAGAATGGTTGGATGAGCTCACAGCTCCACCAACGATGAATTAGCGTTCCAACTCTCCCACATCCTCTCCAACATTTATCATTTTCCTGTTTTGTCATGTTTGCCAATCTTATAGGTGTGATGTGGTACCTCAGAGTTGTTTTGATTTGCATCTCTCTATTCAAAAGTGATTTAGAACATTTTTTTAATATGATTATAGACACCTTTGATTTCTTCCTCTGAAAATTGCCTGTTCATATCCTTTGACCATTTATCAATTGGGGAATGACTTGTTGTGCATTTGACTCAGTTCTCTACATATTCTAGAAATGAGGCCTTTATCCCTGAGATTAGCTGTAAAAATTCTTTCCCAATTTACTACATCTCTCCAAATTTTAGTTGCATTGGGTTTGGCTGTGCAAAAACTTTTCAGTTTAATGTAATCAAAATTATCCATCTTGCATTTCATAATGCTTTCTATCTCTTCTTTAGTAAAAAATTCTTCCTTTCTCCATAAATCTGATAAATACACTATTCCTTGCTCCTCCAGTCTGTCCATGGTATCAATCTTTATATCTAGATCATGTACCCATTTTGGACTTTATTCTTGTGTATGATGTCAGACATGGGTCTACATAATCCTGTTTTTCTTGGATTTTTTTTTTTAGTGTTTCTTCAATCTCTCTCATTTGATTTTTTGAAGTATTTTTTATGTTCTTTGATGAACTCTTTTTGGGCAGGTGACCATTTGACATTGCTCTTTGGGGTAGAAGGTTTCCTTGCTTCACTATACTTCTCTGAAGATGAACCCCAATCTTTTCCATTCCCATAATAGTAACTATCTATAGTTGGATTTTCTCCCTTGTCTGTGCATTTTTTTAATAGCTTAATTCTTGTAATCATCTCTAGTCCTGGAGCATGGGGGGATGGCGCCTCTGGCTTCAGATCCTCCTCCAGTTCTCCTCTTTGATTTTGAAACCATACCAAGCCCTCCAGGCTCCTCTAAGTGCCCACAGCCAGTGGCGTCCTTGGCCCACTGCCCCTGTACTCACCTGGCATATGCTGCTTCCTTGTTACCCCCTGGCCAAGTCTCTGCACCACATCTGGGTCCGGCATGCCTTGTCGGCAGAGCTCAGATGTCCAACCCTCTCCTGATTAAGAAGTTCCTGTGACTGAGGCAGCCTCCCAACACAGCTAACTCCACCTGGTGGTTTCCCCAGTCCCCAGCCTGGAGGTGTTTAGTCTTCCCAGGGACCGGACCACATCCAGGGATTTCTCTTCAGATAGTCCAGTTCGCTCCTTCTCCTACTTACTTTTACTGCTCTATGTTTGCCCCATGTTTTATGTGGGGGAAAATCTTGAGAGCTTGGAATTTCCTTACCTACTGGCCTTCTTACCCAAGAACACCTCTCTTCACACAGACCAGCTATGCTAACCTTCACACCAACCTCTATACCTCTCCAAAAAGTTATTAACGAGGTGGAGCAGGTTCCACAGCAGGGGTTCCCTACCCAGATGAAAACACTGGCGTGGATTAAATACAAGGTTACTATAATTATAGTAGCTGCAACAGAGTAAAAAAAAAAACAAAACCCCAAAGACTCCGACCGAAACAATAACCTTTTACAACACTTTGCATATCCTAAGAACTTTTCTCCTGACAGCACGCCCGGTGCTGGGGAGTCGATTCTGGGCGTCAGCGGGCACCTTCGTGGCGGGTGGGCATTTCCTCTGTCGGACCCACGTGAGCTCCCGCAGGGTCGCGGAGGGGGGGGCGCGCCGAGGGGAGCCGCAGCCGCCCCTCCGCCCTTTACCTTTGCCCCAGATGTCAGCCCTGCCCGGGGCGGCCCTGCGGCGCAGCCCCTCCCAAGGCGGGGGAGGCAGAGGCCCCGGTCACCAAGACTGACACGACCTTTGCTCTAGTTTTGGGGGTGGCGGACGGGGTATCCCCGCCTCCTCTCGCTCCCTGCTCTTCTCCTCCTTCCCCGGACTTCACTGGGGTCCCCAGCTCACCGGGGCTGGACAGCTTCGCCAGAGGCACCAACATGATGACAGGCACTAGGGGGGCTTCTACCGCTCCAAGCCGAGCGGGGCCAATCTAAGTCTCAGCCGCCGCAGGACCTCTAGGCCTCGGGGGGCGCCATCCACTCTTGGCTCCACCCGCGCCTCTACTGACTTTCCCGAGCGTCGCATCATTGACCCCACTCAGTTCCTTCCCGCCTCTCTGGGATTCTGCGCAGGCGCACAGGCCACATGGCCTGACGGGACATGGAGTCCTTCAGTTCCTCTGAACTAAACATGAACTTAACTGTAGAGTTCCCAGGTTGGGGGAATCCGTGAATCCCATCATACAACGCGAATGGAGGAGGGGCGAAGACGAGGCGGAGAAGCGCATGTTGGGATCTGTAGTTCTCTGGGCTAGCTCTAGGGAGCGCCTGGTGGAGTCACTCTTTTTGCGCAGGCGCAATGGGCAGATAAGCGGAAGCCCGTGTCCGGACTCTCATTGGCTGTTCCAGGGGCTCATGTTTCCTTTGCTCCAGCTACACCCCCTCCACGACTGGGAGGGTGGTGCCGGACGGAGGGAGAAGGGAGGAGGGGGAAGGGAGAAAGGGGCGGGGCGTCCTGGGCGCGCGCAGTTGAAAGACCGTTACTCCGACAGTTGGTGTCGGTTCGTTCGGGCTGCCGGGACCCAGCTCGGCCCTCGGCCACTCCGTGTTCGCCATGGCCGAGGCCCGAGCTTCGCCGCCGCCGCCGCCTCCTCCCCCGTCTTCTCCTTCGTCCCCTCTGGCCCGCGCCGCCGCCTTCTCCTTGTCCCCGGAGCTCCCTGCGGTCCTGGCCGGGAGGATCCGGAACCAAAGCCGGGGTCTGGCCCGAGCCGGGGAATCGCCGGCCGTGGACCCGCTGGAGGAGGTGGAGATGCAGATCGATGATGTGAGTAAGAAGGGCGCCCGCCCCGAGTTCCCGGGGCTCCCTCTCCTCCTTCCCGCTTGGCCCCGCAGAGACAAAGGGAGCCGCGGCCGCGCGGGGGGCGCCCGGGCCGGGGACGCGGTGTCCAGGGGGCGGCCTCGGGGGCCGCAGCCCCGGGGTGGCCGGGTTAGTCCCCGAACGCTGGGCCTTGGGAACCCCCGATAACGGTCTCGGGTCTGTCTCGTTCCCCGTCCCCCCGAAAGCCCGCGGCGCTGCTGAGTCTGCCCTCCCGAGCGTTCCCCGGACTTGTGCCCTGTCCGGACTTTGGCCCGGCCCTGCCCGGTGCGTGCGAGGCTCCCACCCACCGGATCCGACCCCTTTGAGGATCTGTCTACGAGCGTTTATTGTTATTTATGTGCCAGGCTCTGTGCTGGAGGCTAGGGGTGCCAGTACAAGGAAACATGAACATGCCAGGCACCACGAGTGGTTTAAAAGTCCGCGCTCTGTGCGAGCCCCAGCACCTCAGAAAGGTAAAGAGAAAGTTCTCACAAGAGCAAGTATTTGGGTCAGGAAAGGTCTCTTTTAGGAGGCGGTCCCCAGCCGTGCTTTAAGGAAGCTAGAATAAAGGGCATGTATTCCAAACTTACGGGCACCACCGGTCAGTAGCAGGAACAAACTTAGGCTACTTGAGCCTTTAATGTTCAACTTGACCCTGGTTGGCTGTGTAACCTAGAGCAAATCACTTAAGGACCTTTGTCAGCTTCAGTTTGTTGAGCTGTAAAATGGGCCTGATGGTGATCGTGAGGGTCAAATGAGATAATATTTGTAAAACCTTAGTACGTTTCTTGACACATAATACAGGAACTTGTTTGCTATCCTCCTTGTTTCACTTCCGCCAGTCATATGCTAGACAATAGAAGGATAAAGAAGATTCATTCCTTTGGTTTCTGGCTCCCCCACTTCTCCAGTAAAGAAATTACTGTGATGCATTATTAGCTTGGTTGAGTTTAGTAAATAGTGGTTATAGATGCCTCTCTCTCTCTCTTTTTTTAAATTCCCATCACCTTACATGGCACTCTGCTCCAAGCCAAGATTTGATAAGACCCTTTCAGGGTTTTGCATTGACAGACTTGTGAAACCCTCTCCTGCAGCAATAGCAAAAAAAGTATTTGTTTCCAGCAAAGATTGAACAAAAAGAAATATATTTAGATTGCAAAAGGAAGGATTATAGTTGTAAGAGATTTTAGGGAGTGAATCATTGGGTTAGGGAATCACTTTCTTGGAGAGTTTTTAAGAACAAACCCACTTGTTTAGAATGAAAGAAGGGGAAATAGGTTTTTGTTTTAATTACTTTTAGACATATTTATTTTATTTTTTTCCCCTCTAGATAATCTTAAGTAATAGGACAGCCTTCCTTGGAAAAGATGAGTTAAGTTTCTCTTTTAGTAAATGTATCTCAGCATCTGAACATGCTTTTATACTTGTTTGTGTACTTTTAAAGACCATTAAATAAAGAATACTTATATGTGGGAAGAATAGTTTTTGGGAGTGGATTTGTGGAAGCTGTATTCTAAAGACAAATATATCTTGGAACAATCGGTAAAAATATGTGCTAGAATGTTTTAGATCACAGACCAGGTAGATAACTTGTGTGACCTTAGGCATGCTATATAACTTCTTTGGGTCTTAGTTTACTTAATCTCTAAAGAGATGGTCTTGAAATTATGATTTCTAAAGTGACATTGCATAAGATACCAGGTGGTAGTTTATTGTTTTACTGTGAACTTAAATATCAGCAAATAAGAACATTTCCACATATAAAACATACAGAAAAAAGATTATACATGAAATGGAATCTATTATATAAAATTTTTTTAATGTTATCAGCTTTACTCTGCAACTCTGTCATTACCTACTCTTCCCTGCTCTCCCTTCTGTATAGTATAATAAAAAAAATTCACATTTTGTCCATTTCTGAAAATGGATATCTCATTCTTCACCTCCATCTAAATTATCTTCTCTCTACCAAGAAGTAAGAAGTGTGTATCATCCTCAGTCCTTGAGAGTTACGACTGGTAATTATAGCAGTCACTCAAATACTGCATTTGCTCAATCATTCCACCAACCAATAGGTACCCACTTTGTTTTCAGTTCTTTTCTGCAATAAGAAGTGTTGATTACAAATATTTTTGTGCATATTTTTCCTTTTCCTCTTTGAGTGTAGATCCAGAATGATTGCACCCATTTTCACTTCTGCCCACAATCAATTAACAAATGCCTGTCCTCACAGCCATTCAAATAGGTATAAGGTGGTGTATTGATAACATGTTTTTTCTTATTAATGTAATTTTGCTTCTCAGTGGGGAAGATCTTTCCCATCCATTAATAGGCCCATGTGACCTACTTTGGTCACATGGAATTCAGAGTCACATGGAGCCTATGGGAGTAGGAGCTTGCTGAATAGGTAGAACAGGAGGGGTGGAGCAAGAAGGGTGGAACAGGAAGAGGAGAACTAGAGTAGAGTTGAGAAGAAAGTTAGAGATCAGTGAGAGCTGGAAAAGGCAACTGGCTAGCATGAATGGAAGAGCTTGTTTATGGTTTCGTTTAAGGGAATCTGTTTGTGATTTGTTTAAGGGATCTGGTTTGTGGGAAAGCCCTAGGAGGGGAAAGGCTTGGGGATGGTGTTTCCCTCTGCATTGTTATTGTGTTATTTCTTTGTTACTATGATGGATTTAGTTTTCTGCTGTTGGGATTTGACTTTCTGGTATCTGTATAAATGTTTTGGTTCTATCATGTGGAGAGTCTGTTGTATTTCATGATTCAGAATTGTGCTGGTATATTATATTCATGGCTGCCATAGGGGCTGTGAATATTACATTGGCACTACAAATAGCAACAAAGAATGGGATCACAAACTATCAGACCTCTCTTTGGAGGCAGGAAGGCTTTAGAGAGAGGGAAATAAATATCCCAGGATGAAAGGATTTACCTTACTCCTTCCTATCAAGAGAATGGGCTAAAATTAGCACAGGACTCTGAAAACTGGGAAGTGAGGCTACAGAAGGGAGAACCTAGAGATTTGGAAAGGTGTTTGCAAGGAATACCAATAGAAACAGGAAAAGAACAGATAGGGGTACATAGGAGAGGCTGAGCCTTGCTAACAAGTTACTGCCTTATGTATAAAAGCAGAGACAGGATGCTGGAAGAGAAAGTTCAATTGAAAAGGAGTTGGCTGGTTTGTATGAGAAGCTTTTTATCCTGCAAACTCTCCTTTAGAAGAGCAAGCTAGAAAGTCTTAGGTGGTAGAAGAAAAAGCTATTGTTAGTTTAGCTCACAAAAAATAGCAAAAAAGTAACAAGAGAAATGATGCATGGGAGGCTTTCCAGGCAGAAGCATGCCCAATACAGCAGGAAAATCAGGGGGCCATAATGTTTGGGGAGATAATTGAGGATTTTGTTCAGTAGAAGGTCACAGATATTTTGAGGTGGTTCACCCAAAGGATGAGAGAATCATTGGTACTGGATGGTGAGAATCCGTGAAACAGATAAATTTCCTTGAGAGAGAAGAGTAAATAAATAGCCAGCAGATTCCAAGTCAGAATAAATTGATAAGAAAAAAATTGTTTACTGCTCTATTGAGAGCAGGGGTTTTTGGAATTTTGGAAGAATAGATGGCATTCCAACTAATGAACTATACAAAATGTAAAGAGAAAAGGGACTTAACATTAGACTGAGCTGGGAAATAAGATCTGCCCCCTACAGATCCTCCTGAAACATTGTATCCAAGTTCAGTACTCCCCCAGGGAGAATAGGAAGTTGATTAGACTTCAGCTCAGATTAGAGAGTATACCTCTAGCCAGAATGATAACCCCCAAACTGCAAACTGGAAAACAGTAAACAGCAGTGAAGGAGGCAATGATGGTGGGTTCATGACTGACCCTATATCTACCTGCTTCTGATTAATTGTCTCCTTGGCTTTTGGTCTGTTCATTTGGTTTGCTAGATTTGTTTCCTGCAGGCTTAATACCCCCAACCTGTAGATACCTGATTGCTTAAGCCAAATGTCACCCCCTGTCCGTGATTGTGATGTTGTCACTCCTGGACCTGGCAATGACCAAGCTCAGGATGCGAGCTAAAGAACTGACCTCTTGAATGGGACCTTTTGGGGCAGAAACTGCTCTACATCCAGTTTCAGCTGGAAGTAGCTATGGCAGAAGAGACCTTCACCCCTTATCTCAAGATTTTTGGCCCCATTCATTTGAGGAGGGAATGATGGGGTGCTTGTGCTCAAGTCCCACCCTAAGATATTGTTTTATGTGCTTATTTTCTGCTATCCCTGTTAAAGTTCTGTGGATACTAGTTGTCTTATTGATTTATATAATGGATACGAAAGATCTTGGGGCTGTGTATTGATAATGTGTTTTTGCTGTGTATTGATAATGTGTTTTTGCTTATTGTTAATGTAATTTTGCTTCTTAATGGGAAGATCTTTCCCATCCATTAATAGGACCATGTGACCTGCATGGTTCACATGGAATCTGAGTCCATGGAACCTGTGGTGGGAGGAGGTTGGGGATGATGTTTCCCTCTGCATTGTTATTGTGTATATTGTGTATTATTTCTTTGTTAGTATGATAGATTTGGCTTTTTGGTGTTGAAATTCAGCTCATGTTTGAATAAATGTTTTGGTTCTGTCTTCCATGTGGAGAGTCTATAGTGTTTCACAATTCAGAACCATGCCAGCATATTCCTGGCTGCCATAGGTACGATTGGCACTACAGTTGGAACATCATAGAGTTGTCTTAATTGGTATTTCTCTTTGGATAATTTTTTTCACATGGTTGTTGATAGCTTGATTTTTCTTTTGAGTACTGACCTTAACCTTTGACTATTTGTCTATTGGGAAATGATTTTTGTTTTTATATATATATATATATATATGTATATATATGTTTTAAGGTACTTGTTAAACACTCTACCAAGCACTGTGCTTTGTATCTTTTTTTGTTTTAGTTTTTATTTTTTTTAAATTTTTTTATTTTTAAATATTCTACAATTACTTCCTTAAAATTAAGATTTTATCCCCCCCCCCACCTTCCCCCCACTATCCCCCTCCCTCCCCATGACAGCATACAATTCTGTATAGGTTCTACATATACTTTCCTACTGAGCACATTTTCACTATAGTCATGCTATGTAGTCGCACTAAAATAAATGGAAGAAATCATATAAAAAATCAAAACATAATATGCTAAAACCCCTACACACACACAAACATTCTCTGCTACATTCTGCGAATGACTTCCATATTTCTTTCTCTGAGTGTGGAA
>CM053772.1:149781626-149826806 GCA_028658325.1 Potorous gilbertii
TCATGCTATGTAGTCGCACTAAAATAAATGGAAGAAATCATATAAAAAATCAAAACATAATATGCTAAAACCCCTACACACACACAAACATTCTCTGCTACATTCTGCGAATGACTTCCATATTTCTTTCTCTGAGTGTGGAAGAAGGCATTTTGCCTTAGAAAATCGTCATAGGGATTTTCTTTTTCAGTAAGTTCTTGTGTTATTACAAAGTTCTAAATTTACCAAAAAAACCTCTCGCACCCTGTGGTTGTTGCAGTTGTGCTTTGTATCTTAAATATTAGACTTAATAGAGGAAACTTGCTGATAATTTTTTTCTCAATGTTCTTGTTTCTGATTCTTATTTCATTGAATTTGTTTTTGCAAAACTTTTCCTGTCATGATATTGCTTCCGTTGAATTTTAGTTATGTCTGACACTTTATGACCCCTTTTGGGATTTTTTTGGCAAGAACACTGAAGTGGTTTGCCATTTCCTTCTCCAGTTCATTTTACAGATGAGGAACTAAGGCAAACAGGATTAAGTGACTTGGTCAAGACCACACAGCTAGTATCTGAGACTGGATTTGAACTCATGAAGATGAATCTTCCTGAGTCTAAACCCAGTGCTCTAAGTAAACAAAATTAGCCATTTTATCTTTTATGAACAACTCTATCTTTTCTTTGGTCAAGAACTGTCCCTACTCTCTTCTCTTCCATTTTGTTTACAGTGTGACCTTTTTTTTCTCTTTAAAGTATAAAAGTTTTTTTTAATAGCATGAATCACTAGATAATCAGGAATAATTTCCTGTAGGAGGTGGTATCTGAGCCTAGTTTTTTTTTTTAACACTTTTGAATATTTTTTTCCAAATTACATGTAAAAACAATTATTATAATAAAAAATGGTATTCTAAATTCTCTCATTCCCTCTCTTTTCTCTGAGACAGTTTTTATATAGGTTATACATGTGCAGTCATGCAAACCATATTCCTGTGTTAGTCGTGTTGTGAAGGAAAACAAAGACCAAAAAATAAAACCCATTCAAGAAGAAAATGAAGTGAAAAAAAGTATACTTTGGTCAGTATTCAGACTCCATTCGTTCTTTCTCTGGAGATAAATTGTATTTTTCGTCATGAATTCTTGGTAACTGTGTATCAGCCAGGCAATATTCACAACCCCAAGGGTGACTATGGATATGCCAGGGTAGTTCTTAAATGCAAAGTATAATAGACACTCTATAGAGGGCAGAAGAAAAACACTTATTCAGATACCAGAAAGTCACTGCAGAGGACAAAGACATTCCCAAGCCTCTCTTACCCTGCTGGGGCCTTCCCATAAACACTCCGGAGCTAAGCTGTGTCTGCCTGAATGCCTCCTCTCTCCTCTGCCCCCAATCACTCTTATGAACTTCCAGTTCTGCTCCACCCTTCCTGTTCCACCCTTTCAGCAAGCTCCTGCCACCACATGTGACTTGGGCTTCCACATGATTTAAGCAGGTCACACGAGCCTATTAATGTATGGGAAAGATCTTCCCATTTAAATTACCATTACAAACTGTCTTAATCATTGTATTGCTGAGTATAGCCAATCGACAGTATTGCTTTCGCTGTGTACAATGTCCTTCTAGTTCTGTTCATTTCACTTTGCATCAGTTCATGTAAATCTTTACAGGTTTTTTTGAAATCATATACCACAATTTGTTCATCCATTCCCCAGTTGATGGACATCCCTTTAATTTCCAATTCTTTGCCATCACAAAAATAGCTACTATATTTTTGTATAAATAGGTCTTTTCACTTAATGTTTTTTTAAATATACAGACCTTTGGGCATAGTTCCAAATTGCTCTTCAAAATGGTTGAATCAGTTCACAACTCCTTCAATAGTGCATTAGTGTCCCAATTTTTCCATATCCCCCCAATAGGTACTATTTTCTTTTTCTGTCATAATTGCCAGTCTGATAGGTGCATGAGGTTTTAATTTGCATTTCTTTAATCAGTAGTTAATTTAGAACATTTTTTCATCTGTCTAAATAGATAGCTTTGATTTCTTTATCTGAAAACTGCCTCTTCATATCTTTTGGCCATTTATCAATTAGGGAATAATTTGTCTTATAAATTTGACCCAGTTCTTTCCATATTTGAGAAATGAAGCCTTTATCAAATATGCTTGCTGTGATATTTTTACCTTAGCTTTCTTTCTAATTTTGTTTGCATTAGTTTTGTTTGTGCTGAACCTTTTAAATTTAATATATTCAGAATTATCCATTTTGCATTTTATAATGCTCTCTATCTCGTTTGGCCATAATTCTTTACTTTCTCCATAGATCTTACAGGAAAACTATTCCTTGCTTTCCTCATTTGTTTTTGGTGTCATTTTTTATTCTAAATCATGTACCCATTTTGACCATATCTTGGTATCTTGTGTATGGTATATAGTACATGGTTAAGCTGTACCTAGTTTTGCAGTTTTTGCAGCAGATTTTGCCAGACGGTGAGTTCTTATCCCAAAAGTTTGGGTCTTTGGGTCTATCACGCCTTAGATTATTGTGGTCATTCACTACCGTGTACTGCACTGTACTGTACTGTGATCTATTTCACGGACCCACCACCCTGTTGTTCTGATGATTATCACGTTAGCGTGCGGCTTGAGGCCTGGTACAGCCAGGATGCTTCTCTTTCCTTTTGTTCTTCCAGATGAGTTTTGTTTATCTTCTTCCAGTTCTATAAAATTATTTTTTGTTAGTTTGATTGGTATAGCATTGAAATTAATTTAAGTAGGATTAATCATTTTTATTTTTTGGTTTGACCTACCCATGAGCAATTGATATTTTTCCAATTGTTTAGATTTGATTTTATTTATGTAAAAAAGTGTTTTATAATTGTTCATATGGTTCCTAGATTTGTCTTGGCAGGTGGACTCCCAGGTATTTTATGATGTCTGCAGCTATTTTAAATAGAATCTCTGTTTCTTGCTCCTGAACTTCTTTGGTAAATTAATATGACCTTTAATATACATTTTGAACTTATTTGAGTAGGTGGCATGAGACACAAATCTTTTCAAATTACTTTGTTAAAAAATGTTAGTCACCTTGAAACAAGATCATATATAGATTTTTTTTTGCTGTTTTTAAAAATATGGAGTTTCCCACAAAAATCTTGAGTTGAATCTATATCGTTTATTTGTTGGAAGGCTTGTGGTGAAATGACCACTTATAATTGTGAAATAAATACAATATTTTGATTCTTCTTTTTTTTTAAATTACAGGCAGCCTTTTCATTGATTAAACTTCATGAAGCCACATCTGCTGTTTCAGCCCAGGTGGAAGAGCTGGCATTCAAATGTACTGAAAATGCACGATTCCTTAAAACATGGAGGGGTCTGCTAAAAGAAGGCTATGATTCCTTGAAACCGGATAATCAATGCAGCACAACCAACTAGATGTTGAAATAATGACTGCTTTAGGAAATTAGGGGTAGATTTGCTACATGTATAATGCTTGCACTTTTTCCCATGTGTTATTTGCACCTATGGATGTAATAAGACTTTATTTTCAACAGTTATGGATATTTGTGACACTTTGATTTGTAACTGAATGTTAAGACTTTACTTCCTTGTGTGTCTTTCTTGTTTCAAAAGGAAAATATTTACTTAATTTTTACTCTGGATTGAATTTGATCTTTTTCCCGAGTCAGTTTGTGCCTACTAACCTTTCACAAGCTTATTTTACTTTTAGAAGTAAATTTTATCTGTGATTAAGAGACTCATAAATATGATAATTCAGTTATTAGAATGCTTTAAAATTTACAAATACCTTTTCTAACAAGATCCTCTGACTAGGTAGTACAAGTGTTATCTTTTAGTACTTCAGTAGATCTGTGATCTTTATCAATGAGGATACTCCCTCCAACAGTATAGGTCACAGCCCATTCATCCTTCTCCTCTTGCATGGCTTTTATATATGTGCTTTCAGCAATTTGCCCTAAGGAATTCATTCAGCTTGTCGAAGGTCTTCCTTTCAGTCTTTTAAAATTATGCTGGTACCATAGCAGTACTCCAGGATGTTCATCTGTTGTTCCTCACTTTTGCTATTTGGTTGGCCCACCTTCTTTTCTGATAATGCATCTCTAGGATGATACCTTTTGGGCTGCCACTTGTGTCCACATCATTGTTGATGAAGTGTTATACTTCTGGTTTGTGCTCACGATATGTTTTGCTTTTGCCTCTTTGGGTCGCCTAAATTTTTAGATACTGTGGTGTTCTGTGATTCATAGCTATATTATTTCAGTTGAAGAATATTACTTTTAAAAAAGGGGACTTTTAACTCAGGAAGCAGTTTGGAATTGTTGAAAGTACTGTTATTTTTGAAAAGCACTTCAATCTGTATTCTTGGTATTCAATCCTGGGTCCAGTTCATTGTCTATCTGAGGAGTATGTCTAAGATACTAATAGCCAGTTTAGTACCTATTCATTTGTTTATATATCATAGGTCTAGGAAAATGACAATTAGATCATTCTTCATCCACTTAGTTTTTCCTGTCTTTATTGTTGGGTGTTAGACTTTGTATACTATATAAGTATTCTCATTTTCCTGATAAAGAAACTGAGTCTCAGAGAAAGTGGGAGAGCTGGAGCTTGAATTCCAGGACTTCTGGCTTCTATTTCTATATGTTGTTTCTACTAAATCACACTGTTTGGCATTAGTTCTTCCCTGGTTCAATGCTAATTGCCAATAGCAATGTTATTTTTTCCTCATGTGTGTGGAATGGAAATATTGACCAGTGGAAGTATTGACCATTTCCCCCTCCTTGAATGTACAGTCTAAAGCTTCCTTGAGTAGGAGGAAACGTTTTTTCTTCAACACAGGTATAGATAGACATATTCTTTACCTGAACCACTGCCTTACTTCATTTAAATATATGTAAACACAATAGATGTGTACTTTTAAAAGTATGAATGATGAAAGGGTTTTTTTTAACTTTTTATGAAACCTGAGATTTCACTCAAAATATTTTTAAAAGTTGCATGGAACACATGTATATCCATCATGTTTTCCTACTTAGCTGCATTTTTTTTTACTGACAATTACAATTTCTTATATCTTCTCCTTTTGTACATTTGATTATTATTTTTAAAGTGCCTTGTGCTTGTATGGTTCTATGATACTTTGTAGATATATGTAATTACAGTTAGCATTTCCATAGTCATTTGTATGGAACTTAATGTTTCTGTAACACCCTTGAAAGCAATCGATTGTTTTAATTGTTTCAGTGAATCTGAATTTATAATTTATTATTAGCCACTTTTCATAAATTTTTTAGGGGTCTGACTGATAGCCACTTTTTTTCCCCTGAATCTTTTGTTGTTCCTGTGGTTAATTTGTACTGTGTGTTGATACCAAAGCCATCTAAATCTAACTGTTAATAAAATCTGTGAAATCTGTGTAATGTTAAAAAATTTGTGTAAATAAGTCCTTAGAGAATTAAGTCCTGAAACCCCACAATGGAAGAGATAAAGGAAGTAACAGTTGCCATATTTTAGATAAGTTTAGCAAAAGCTGATGGACCATTCTATACTGTGTAACCTGTACCAAAAAGGTAGTTATTTCAATGATAGAGGAAATATTTTTAAAAGAATGTGGTAGGAACAATTTTATTTATGTAAAAATAAACTTTTTTCATAAAGCAAACTTTGAAGCTTCCACTTATTTATAAATTCATTTAACAATGATTTACATTTAACCCACATTCCCAACTCTATTGAATTTATTTTATAATCCTTAATAGGCAAATAAGTTAAAATTTCATGTCCTCATTTCACCCTTTTTCACCTTTTTCTATGTCTTTTGTTTTTGTTTAAAGAACACTTGTTAAGTATCATACCAAAGCAATGCCATCAAGAAACAGTGCTTTGTCATTTTCCTATAATTTATGGATACAGTCTATTTGACATTTTGTTGCTGGTTGCCAGAACCATAAAATTTCCAGGCAATGATCTTAGATTTTTAACAACTTCAGAACTTACGTCAAAGAATTGTTAAAGTGGGTACAAAATGTTATCCTGACGGCATGCCTGTTACTTGGAAAGTCCCATAGGAATGGGCAAAGATGAGGACAAATAAGGTCACTAAGTGGACTCTTAGATTCAGTGTAGATGATTTCCAACTCTGTATATCCTGCTGTAGTATGTCTTCTGAGCTAAAAGTTCTAAATCACTCCTTTTGGACATTTTAGACTGTCCAGGGATCTCAAACTCAATATATTCATTATTGTCCTCAAACTCTCCTTTTCTCTACTTTTTACTTTGGGGTTCCACCTTCCAGTCACTCAGGATTACCTCAGTGCTGTCCTCATCCTAAACCTCCTCTTTCCAGATGTTTCCACCTTCATTTTCTCTCCCTTTCCCTCTCCCTCTACTCCCCCCCCCCCACATATACTAACATAGTTACCCCTAATTCAGGGCCTCAGTGTGCCTCACCTGGCTTATTGTTTACTCTTCTAATTGTTCTTGCCTTAAGTCTCTTCATTTAGATACTACAGTGATTTATTTATAGTGTAGTGTGTAGTATAGTATTTATATATAGTGTATAGTGTATTTGGCAGTCTGCTCAATACACTTCATAGTCTCCTAGGATTAAATATACATTTTTTTTGTCATTTAAAGCTGCGTATAACCTGCCTTTTCCTTCCTACCTTTTAGTCTTGTTAGACTTTATCTCTTCTATCCACTCTATAGTTCAGCCATTCTGGCCTACTTGCTGTTCCTCACATATCATGTTCTACCATCTCTTTACCTTTTTTCTTCTTTAAAGGTAAGAGTGCAGAGGCTACTCACAGGCCATCCCAGTCTGATTGGCACAGGAGCTTTTAAAGCAAGGCTCAGCCTTGCTGGCAATAACTTCTCCTTGTCTTTATAGTAACTGTCTTAATGGAATACACCTCATCACCTTGGCCTCTTAGTTTTCCTGGATTCAAGAAATGCAAATTTTTCTTTCCGCAAAGGGCCTTTCCTATTTCCCCTTAGCTGCCAGTGGCTTCTGGTCTCTATCTGTTATCTTGTATTTCCTGTTTACATGTTGCAATCTCTATAATAACGGAGCGTCTTGAGGGCAGTAATTGCTTTTGCCTTTCTTTGTATTCCCAATATTTAGCACACTGCCTGGCACTGGGTGCTTAATGCTTGTTGACTGTCCTTTCAAGAGTAAGAGTAGGAATCACCCATGCTGCTTTTCTTTCTCCCACAATACCTAGAATACATTATTTGAACAATTAAGGACTTATTTAATCTTTAAAGTGTGGCCCAATTTGCTTTGAGGTCACTCCCATAATTCTAGACACACAGACTGCTTCCCATAATACTAGGCACAGAAATCAGATTTTTTAAATGAATGAAAAAGCCTTAGGCTTTTATTACATTACAGATCACTATGCTGAGCCATGAAGATAGAATCAGAAAAGCAAGATAGTCTTTGCTCGGAAAGATTTTAACATTTTAATAGGGGAACACTATATCTTATGTTTCAGTTGTAAGTCTGATGGAATGGCATGGTGGTCCTTGGAGCGCAGCAACAAAACAGAAATGGATGCTCTTTAATGTAATTTCCAGGGATAAAACCATATGAGCTCCGTTTCTTGAACCTTTTGACAGTGCCAAGGATTTTGGTGTCAAGAACTTTTCTCAGTCTTCAGTAGTAGTTGTGGAAGAGTTAGGGGCTGCAGCAATTGTAGAGGCTATCAACTATCATCTCTGCAGATGATTCTTAGATTTGTCCAGCTCTATCCTCTCTGGAACTTCAGTCTCACATCTCCAACTGCCTATTGAACATTCAAGTTGCCTATCTTGTTAAGATATTTAAACTTAACAGGTCTAAAACTGAACTCATTCTCTACAAGTCTGCTGTAGAAGGTACATTTTCCCAGTCACCGAGGCTTGCAACCTAACTATCCTAGACTCAATACTCTCAACTCACACTTCTGTCCCTAGCTAATTGACTGCCAAATCTTGGAATTTTTGTCTTCATTAACATCTCTTTTGTGCTACCTCCCCCTCCCCCACAGTAAATTATAGTGGTTCCCAGGGATCCCTATCCCTGCAGTATCAAATATAAAATCATCTGTTTGACTTTTAAAGTCCTCCATGACCTGGCCCCTTCTTGTCTTTTCAGACTTCTTATATTTGACACCTCCCTATGTACATCTGATGACATTGATATTCCATCTCCAGACACCAGGCATTTTCATTGACTTTCCCTCATGCCTAGAATTCTCTCTGTTCTTATTTCCACTTCCTAGATTTCCTACCTCTCTTTAAGTACCAGCTTCAGTCCCACTGTCTGCATTAGAAGGTTTTTCTGACCCTCAATGCTAGTGCCTTCTCTCCATTGTTTATCTCCAATTTATCCTGCATTTATCTAATTTGTACATAATTGTTAGACTATTGTCTCCCTCTTTAAACTTACTGACAGGGATTGCCTTTTATTGTATTCCCATCACTCGGCACAGCACCCAGAATTCTAGTAGGTGCTTTTATTTTTATGTTTATTAACTGACAGTTGCCAAGTCATACCTCCATAAGGGGCACCTGCTTAGACTATAACTAGACTAGAGGCAGGGCCAGGGTGTGTGTGTGTGTGTGTGTGTGTGTGTGTGTGTGTGTGTGTGTGTGTGTGTGTGTGAATAAACATTTATGAAGCCCCCTACTATGTGCCCAACACTGTGCTAAACTCTTTACAAATATCTCATTTGTCTTTACAACAACCTTGTGATGCCCAACACTGTGCTAAACTCTTTACAAATATCTCATTTGTCTTTACAACAACCTTGTGAGTTAGGTGCCATTTTTATTCCTATTTTATAGTTGAGGAGACTGGGGCACACAGATTAAGTGACTTGTTTAGGATCAGGAAACTAGCAAGTGTCTCTGGCTGAATTTAAATGCAGGTTTCCCTAACTCCAAGCTCAGTACTTTATCGGCTGTGCCACCTAGAGGCCTCTGGAGGTGAGGGAGTGGGGGAGGACAGGAGGGCACTGCCATTCCTAGAATTGTTCATTTGGGTCTGAGAGGACATGGTAGCAGTGGTTTGACTGACTAGGTTTTGTCTCCCCTATTTAGGGCACCACCTATCTTGCTAGCTACACAGTTAACGAGGCTGGCTTTCCTGTACCAGTGGTGACACTTGCCCAGCAGTTGTAAGTGAAAATGCCAAATGAATTTTGGTTTTTATTTGCTAATTTGAATCATTCATATCTCTGTACTCTTTTGTTACTGTGTGTTTTGAACCGAGATACATTTAGATCCAGCCCTTGTTCATGTTTGTAAACATTTTTTAACATTAAATTGAAATAGCAGTTCTGAATGGTTTGGATACCTCTATCTTCTGAAACATTTTCTCAGAAACATACTGATGTTCTAAAGAAATTACATGCCCATTTCCTTCTACTGAATATTTTAAATACATTATATTGTGAATCATAGTAAGAAATTGAAAGAGATACAGCTCAGTGCTGCAAAAATGATCTGGGATGACAGTACTGAATTATGGTTAATTATAGCTGGATCAAAACCAGGTCTAGACCAGCTCTCTAGTGACCTTCCATTATAGCATGCTATCTCAAACACACTTGTCCAATTAATAGACAAATAACTCCGTGTTATAGGAAATATGATGAATGACAAAATAATAAAAAAGTCCTTAGAGGCAATCTTGTATTTCAATTATTTATTTATTCTGAATTTAATGAACACCAAATAGCAACAAAAACCCATTTCCATTTACAAAGTAGAATAAAGACAAATTATATGTGAAAATGTGATTGTACACAGCTTGCATTAAAAGAAGTATATAAATTCAACATGTTAAAAGAGATCTGCTTGTCTGTTTTTCCCTCTGAGCTTCCTTTAGTGTATTTAAAAAATATTTTAATAGCCCTCTTATGATTATTTTGTTGCAACTTTATTGTTAATTCTACCTTCTCCCCCCTTCCTTTATCCTTCTCCCTATTAAAAGAAAAATTCAATACTTATATCAAATAAACAGTCAAGCAAAACAAGCCCTGCCTGTCAGTAAGTGGGTTGCATGTTTCTTCATCAGTCTTTTGGATTCCCATTTGTTTTTACTAGTCATCAAAGTTTTTATTTCTTTTAAACTTTATTTATTTATTGGTTTATTTTTACAATAAAGTTGTTTAGTTGCATGTGACTCTTTTTGAACCCATTTGGGATTTTCTTGGCAAAAATACTAGAGTGGTTTGCCATTTTCCTCTCTAGCTCATTATTACATATGAGGAATTGAGATAAACAGGGTAAAGTGACTTGTCCAGGGTCACAGAGCTAGTAAGTGTCTGAGGCCAAATTTGAACTCAGGAAGATGAATTTTCCTGACTCCATACCTGACCCTCTACCCACCATGCCACCTAGCTGCTAATGTTGTTATTGTGTAATTTTTTTCTTCTTTTTCTGCTCATTTCACTCTGCATCAGTTCAAACAAGTCATGTCAGGTTTCTCTTAAACTCATCATTTCTTATGCTTCAGTGATATTTGATGACATTTACATAACGTAATTTATGGAGTCATTTCCCTATTGATAGGCACTTCTATTTTTCTAGTTCTTTGCTACAATACAAAGCGCTACTATCATCATACCTTCCACATCTTGTGAGTTAGGGCTGTAGTACCCCATGACTTGGAAAATCTGAGTGAAATTTTTGGGCCCTTCTTTTGTACCAGAGAAGTGTGAGTTTTTTTCATTTATGGGGTGTTTAAAGTAACTTATTGTAAAATATGGGTTGAAATTATACAGTATTATATGTATATTTTATGCATTTCTGAATTCCTAAGCTTTTCTATGTTGTCTTCTGGCCTTTGTGTATTGTCTGTGGCTTCTACAAAACTCCTCCCAAATTTCTATTTAATTTCTTATGCCAATCTGCAATATATTGAAACTGTGATGGTGAAAGTGATGATGTGAAAGGGACAGCTGTACAGATCTTTTTTCCTTTTTAATATATATTTGGTGTATAAGCTTACTAATGGTACTGCTGTTTTAAGATTTTTTTAAATCAATGGCATAATAAATAGATGAAATCTAACCTAATAGTAGTCCATATGAAAAAGACCATGGCATGTTAGCTTATGAAAAGCTAAGTATAAATCAGCAACATGACATCACTCGTCAAAGAGATAATGCCATCTTAGATCACATTAGTTAAATTAACTAGTTTAAGCTTAGCTCAGAGGAAGTTATAGTTCCTTGGCTGTTCAGATCACATACAGAGTACTTGTTGAGTTATGAATAGGCATTTGATAAATGCTTGTTGATTGATTCTAAAGGCCATATTTTAATAGAGACATTGGTATACTGAAGTGTTTCTTGAGGAGGGCATGATGGTGTATTTGTCTGGAAGCTATCTCATATGAGAAATGGTTGAAAGAATTGGAGTTGTTTATGCTGGAGATTTTGATTGGGTAAGTGGTTGAGAAGGGTGATATACGAGTCATAGTCGTTGAAGGGATTTCTTGTAATATCAAAGAGGTTTTGAGAAAAAAAGGGATCAGATTTATCTTGTAGTTCTGGAGGGCAAAGTTAGGATCACTGAGTGGAAATTATATGGACACAGATTTCAGCTCAGTGTAAGGAAAACTTCTAGAAATTGGAGTATCCAAAAATGGAATGACTAGCTTATAAAGTAGTGACCATATCTCCTCATTAATCTTGTTGTGAAAGAAGAAAAAAAAAACAAAAGGAAAAAATTATGAAAAAATTAAGTGAAAACAGTTAGGCTTCGCTCTGCATTCAGACTCTTTTGTTCGGTTCTTTCTTTGGAGTGGGATAGTATTCCTTTGGAATTGTCTTGGATTATTGTATTGGTGAGGAGAGCTAAGTCAATCATCATTGATCAAGACCTGATGATTTTAGTCATAGAAAGGATCAAAACATCTAGAAATGGAAGCGACTTAAAGAGAGCAAACGATCTGATCCCCTGATTTTATAAATGAAGAAGCTGAAAGATGAATTGTCCTGATGACGAGGGAAAGTAGTTAAGCTAGAGTGAATCAAGTCTTCGAACATCAAAGTCCTCTTCCATGTTGTCTTTCATGATGATTGATAAAAATTTGAGAAGGGAAAAAGCAAGACTTTAGTAGATAATGGCTAGCCTTCAGTACCCATTTTTCATGAACTCTGCAGCTTTTTTTTTTTTTTTTAACATTGTCAGCTATCTTCTGGATACTCATTCCTTTGAGTTCTGGAATACTGCTCTCAGCTGGTTCTTTTATGAGTCTAACTACTCCTCAGCTTTCTTTGCTGGATCATCTCCCATGTTCTGTCCCCACCAAATATGTGTTGTTTCTGAAGACAAGTCTAGCTCACATAATAGTTCTTCCAATTTAGGACTAAGTTGTATTTCTCAAATTAAACCTACACATGATTGCCACTTTATATTACACCATGTGTCTTTTCCATCATCTACAGTACCTAGCTGACTACTAGGCATATTACTATACAATTCCATATTACTATATATGTATGTAATCCCATAATACTATATAATATACTATACTATATTTTATATTACTATGTAATATTATACCGTATTACTATGTAATTCAACAAATACCAGTTGATTTAATTTAGTTTGAATAAATTGAATTAATTTAATACTAAATTAGATTGAAATTGGTCTGCTGGTAACAGGAGATGCTAGTGGTTGGAGGTGATGGGAAAATAAAAAGACATTTTTAGGGAACTGGAAAAATAAGTTAAGGACTTGTAGACTGAAGGGGATTTTTCAGAGAAAAGTATTTTGGAAATTTTTAAAAACATCTTCTCTGGTAGTTTAAGTCTTCACAGTCAACAAAGCAATCAATCAAACTCTGATTTGTAGTTTGCTCATTTCTAAGATATAAATAAATGTTCACACTGAAAATGTTAACAACTGGCTGGCTCCAGTACATCCCTGTTGCCCCTAGGCTCCAACTTTTTAAAAATTCATTTTGAACTTCAATACAAAATGAGAAAAGAAGAAAATAGCATTGCCATGTACATAGGAGAGTGAAAATACATTAAAACAATGCATTTCCATTTCAAGAAAGTCTGTGTAATAGATACTATGCATTGTTTTCCAAGATTCCTAGCTTGTCTTCTCTTCCTTGTAGGTATTCTTCTGTTGTCTGCTGTGTACTTTTTACTTTATATTTTTTCCCTCCTCCAATCCTGCCCAAATGAAGGCTACAGTTAAGCATGGATATACACATATGTACACACATACATATGTATATATACAATACATATATATAAACATATATGTATATACTTACACAAATATACTCATAAACATATGTGTAAGACCACATTGTCCTTATTTCCACTTGTCATTCGTCTCTCTGAAGGTGGATAGCATCTTCCTTTGTAAGTCCAAGTTTTTCCATGTTTTTCTAAATCAACCAGTTCATTTCGTACACCGTAGCAGAATTCCAACTCAATCACATCCTATCTGAGAGACTGTCTATGAAAGTTTTTTTTCTCTTTTCTACATTCCTTCTAATCTTGGCTGCATAGATTTTATATATACAAGACAATTTTAATTTAAAGTAATAAATTCTATTCATTTTATATTTCAACAATGCTCGCACCTTATAATATAGTCTAAGGTCTGATACTGCTGAATTTTCTTTCTTTACATCTTTATTTCCCCTGCTTTCTTTGAAGTTCTTGACCTTTTGTTCTTCCAAATGAAGTTTATTATTTTTTTTTAATTCAGTAAGATAATTTTTTTGGAATTTAATTAGGATAGCATTAAAAAAATAGATTAGCTAGGTAAAATTGTGATTTTTAAAAATTATATTGGCTTTACCTACCCATGAACAATAAATATTACTTCAGTCACTTAGATTTGACTTCATTTGTATAAAAAGTATTTTATGTTTATGTTTATATGGTTCCCGTGTCTGTTTTGGCAGGCATACTCTCAGGTATTTTATACTGCCTAGCTTATTGTAAATGGTCTAAAACACTGGTGAATAATATTACTGACATGTAGTGTAGTTTTCCTATTTTTCTTTTTTTGATAAAATCTACTTTAGTTTTAGTTTTTTCTGAGATCAAGATTTCTACCCCTGCTTTTTTTGCATAATAAATTCTCCTCCTACCCTTCTTTTATCTTTGTGCACTTCTCTTATTTTTATTATTTCCTGAAAGCAACATATTGTTGAATTCCAAGTTTTAATCTGCTATCCATTTCTGTTTTAAGGGTAAACTCCTCCCTTTCATTTTCTAAGCTATAATTACTTGTGTATTTCCTTCTTTATTTTTCCTCACTATCCTTCTCACCCTCTTTACCTTCTCCCTCCTCACTCCTCTACTTCTACACGCTACTGTGCCTTCCTATTCCTTAACCTACCCACCCTCTAAGAAGCCCTCAATCATCCTCTCCCCACCACCCTATATTTTGGAATTATTTGTGTAATGGTTTTAAGAGTTCAAAAGAGGACCAGGTCATTTTCAGGACTTCGTTTTTCTAACCATTCCCTTCCCATCTATATGGATTCTTTTTCTAGGATCCTGTGCTCACCTCATAGGTGAGACCCATGTCACCCCTTCTCCTTTCTAAATTTGCTTTGTTTTTTAGCTTTATTTTTTCTCAGAATATAAGTTCTTTGAAATTGTGGACTATCTTCTTGCTTGTATTTGGATGTCATATCACATCCCATCATATATCATTCATTTGTTATGTCTCCGTGATTATTTACATATATCAGGTAATTAATACTTTTTTCTTCTTAAGACAAATAGATTTTTCTGATCCACTCCTATAACGTATGAAACCATATTTCTAGTAATAATCTTATATTTTGATTATTTGATTATTATTGCTGTTATTTGCTAATTTATTGAAAAGATTATAATTTTAAAAACATGGTTCTATTTTGTTAATTCTATATATTTGATGTAGACCCAGATTTTTGATGGTCTATCACTATCTTTGTTTAGATTCTTTCTTTGCCTTCATCACTCCCTGATATTATGTTTAGTTTGTGAACATCTCATCCCTACCTTTAACATCTAAATGCAAACACTTGTATTTTTGTTTTTGTAACATTCCCACTGCCTAGCATAGTTCCTTGCACATAGAAGGTACGTTGCTAAATTTGTGGAATTGAAGGCTTAGTAATGGACAATATCAAATGTTATAGAAGGAACAACTTTTATGTTGTTTCTTTTTTGTTTAAAATATCTTGTTTTCTTCACATACAAAAATGAACACTTAGTTTGGGGGTCATTTCAGTCTAAACTGAAAAATTCAACCCAAAACACCACATGACTTTTTGTATGTTAAAAAAAAAATTTAAATCAGCTTATGGTTCAAGTAACTTTATTGTCAAAAGAAACAGTATATACACATACTCATCAGTTTCTTATTGTAAGCTATTTTGAAGACTTGTAAACACATTAAAAATCACACTTAAAATTCCTTTTTTGTTTGTTTAGCACAAAAATGCCCTCCAAATACATCTTTCCACTTTTGGAAAAATTTTCAAATTGAAAATAAGGATTCTAACAGTTCTTAGATGAAAATCATTTAGTCACAAAGTAGTTATCATATGAATTGGTCATGCATATAGCAGGGTGTAATATTCAGTGTCAACTGTCCCCTTACACTACACAGGTCCCTTGAACTTTTCCTGACCTGCAGAAAAGCATTAGAGCTACTTTGTATTCTGACGTAGACCCTACTGTGTGCTTTTGGATCCACATTGTTGCAAAATACAGACTGTGCTCTTGCAGTCCACTTCAAACTGAGAGAAAACCGGGTTAAGTGTTACTGTTGGGAGTGCTGCCTAAGAAAGTAGTAACAGTGCTTGGCTTCATCTGTGAGGTGTATGTACAGGTGTCCTCAAAGAAAAAGAAAGGAAAGTGGTGAATTCTTAATGAAGAAAATATCTCTGAGTCTTTTATAAATGATCAAGATCATAGTATCATAGATTTAAAGCTGGAAGGGACCTTAGAGATCCACTCTTAGATTTTAATCCCTCATTTAATAGATGAGGAAACTAGGGCCAGAGAGACCTTAAGCGACTTGCCCAAAGTTACTAAAGTTCTAAGCCCCAGAACCAGGATTCATGTCCTCTGATTCCAAATCCAGTGTGCTTCCCTCTGTTACTTTTTTTTGATTCTTTGAAACTGAGTATTTATAAGAAACTTCAGGAAAAAAAAGTGCATGTAATTCTTGTATTTATTGAACTACAAGTCAACCAAGTCCCCACCAATTACTGGGAACCCAATTATTTAAAAAATGAGATTTTTGTTGCATGTGCTTTGCAGATTTAAAATAGATCCAAACAATTCTCTGTGAGGTTTTTTTTTTTTAGTTTCCCATGCAATATATGAACTACTTTTGGCTCACTGCCCTCTATAATTTATTTTCCTCCATGTGGAATTGAGCCCCTTTTGTTTTTCCAGAGGAGCTGCAATCAGATGTCCTTGTTAACTAATTGAGTTTGTCCTCCTCTAGTATATTTCTATGGATCCACGAGCTCATTGGGTCCTTTGGCTGGTGCAGATCACCATTCACGTGCATCTCTCAAGCTGTGCCATCTGTGACTATCCCTTCTGTAAATTTCCTGCCAAAGAGATCCAGCATACTGGAAGACTTCCAATTGGTGTTTTCTAAATCTTCCTCTGGGTCTTGTATAAACTAGTCATTTTATAGCTTTGTTTTGGTAATAGTAAGTTCACTTTGAAACAGATAATGGTATTCATTGTGGATTTTCTAATTTTATAATATGGTTATGTATACGAATTGATTCTTGTTGATTGAGTGATTAGTGACATTTCACAAGAGTCTGTGAAAAGAGCTGGCTTTATTAGCTCAGGTGGGATCTCTTGAACTGGCCACATTTCTACCCAGATGAATGATGGAGTGTAGGTTTTTTGACTGCCCTTGCTTTCAATTGATCTTCTTTGCTTGTAGTTATACCAAACCTGACGAATCATTTCTTTGAATGGTCTTGTAGTTAGAGTGTAGAGAATGGGGTTCAGAGCACTATTGATTGGAAGAATGAAAATCACCACCCAAGAAGTTATGGTACCTGGAAAAAAATGTTAAATAGTATTAGCTTTTAATTTAAAATTTACTAGTTTCCAAAAAACCATGATTTGCACTGACCCCCAGCAAATAAACACGTCCCTCCCAACTCCCTGATTTACTTTTCTTCTGTTGCCATTTGACTATATGTCTTACCAAACATTGTTTCAGAAGGTCAGTACTACATCACAACAATGTTTAAAAAAGTGATATTTTAATTCAACTCGGTTCAACATATCTTTCTTTAGTAAGAACATGTAAAAAGCCAGACAATGTACTAGCTATTTCATTTTCCAGGGCCAAGGAGATTTCACCAGGCAAGTATGTAGAGGGAATAAGTTTGAGGCACTGAGTATAGTTTTTTTTGAATGTATGGAGACAGAAAACAAGGTAACCTTTGAATGACTTCTGAGGTCCTTCACTTATAGAGCTAAACCTACTACCTATGATCTGATAAATTTAAAACATTCAAAAGTAAACAACAAAATTTTATTTTCCCCAAAATTGAATTATAATATGATGTGAACCCTACGTGAAACTACTTCTACTTATCAAATCACTTTTTAAAAAAATTGCGGTGATGAAATACACACCTTCTGATCTTCTGAAACAATGTTTGGTAAGACACACATTGACTGACCATGTAGTCAAATGGCAACAGAAGAAAAGTAAAATCAAGAAATTGAGGGGAGGTATTTATTTGCTTGGTGGGGGGGAGTGTCTGTGAAATTCCCTTCTACCTCTCAGACTATAATCCTGCACCTCTGCCCTTCTTTGCAGAGGACGATACTATGGATGCAAAACATTGCATAAACTGTCAGACTCAGGTATTGTTTAGGCTTTTTTTTTTTTTGCTAACTTGCCTTCTTTTTTTCCTCTTATAAGAGATGAGTCTCTACAGGGGAGGATATATGTGGGAATGAAGGTGATGTAAGGCAAAAGATATCAACATATAAACAAACCTATCACTATGAATACTTGATTATCGGCATGTGAGATATCTGTATATATATGTACATGTATATATGCACATACATAAGTATACATTTGTACAAATGTACACATATGCATGTACACATACACCTGCCAATTTTCAGGGCATTCCCAAAGTCTTAGTGCAGCTTTAATATTAAACTTTAATGGTTTAAAACTGAACTTTAGTCTTGTGGGAAACCCAATATATCCATTCCCAACTGGTCAGTCTTTAATATTTGGATGCTTTCTTCCATCATCTTAATAACTCTCATATAATAGCACTTCAAGGCTTAGCCACGGCTTTCCTCACAACAGCCCTATGAGAGAGGTAGCATAAGTATTATTTTCCTTATCTCTCAGACAAGAAATGTGCATCTCGTAGGGATTAAGTAATTTGTACACCATCTTAATGGGCACAGACTGGCCATGCTGGAAGTTAAACCCAGGTCTGACTCCAAAGGCATCAGGCTCTATTATGCTGTCACCTGGCAGTTCCCCATCCAAACTGGTGTGTCTGCGGGCTATGTAAATTAGTTTTTATTATTTGTCAGTGTTAGCAGGGGATAATTTCGAGCAAGTCACCAATACTTCTTGGCCTCCGTTCCTATGTACTAATAAGCATTGCATTACTAGATATTCATGAAAGACATTGCACAGTTCTCTCACAGGAAAACAAACAAACTAAATCCAAACATATTTACTGATGGACTAAGCAAACAAATTTTTAACACATATCCCTCAAAAGGATTTTAAATTTAAATTTTTAATCATTTCTTCTCAGCAAAATACAGTGGAAAGAGGAATTTTGTTGCTTGTCATTCACAAAGATAGGAAAAAAAAAACCTAGCATCATACCTGGTATTTCTACCTGAAGCAGCGAAAGGAACTTCAATATAAAAATGGGTATCCAGCACAAGGCATCCGTAAACACAATGAAGAAAAAACGTTTGGCAAGGGTCACTTCCTTTTTAACATGATTCCGGATTTCTGTTGCAGTAACAGCAGTTTTGTGAACACTGTAAAACATGCTCCCATAGGAAAAAACGATGATAATAAAGGCTGCCAAGTTAACACCTATTTAGGAGATAAGTCCCATTAGTCAGTATGTGACTCAGACTTTGAAAGCATAAAGCATTCTATATTGTTATTAGCAGTATTGTTAAAGAGAAGTTGCCGGAAATGTAGCACAGATTTCTTTGTTCTACATTAAAAATTAATATAGCATGTGGAAATAAAAAGATTTTATTTGCAGCTATCCTGCATTTGCTAGGAATTATGGAACGTGTAATATGGAAAGTGTTAGAATAAAACAAAGAATTCTTTTTTTTTAATTTACAAAAGACAAGTTTAATAATATTATTAAAATCTATTTTGTAAGTTCTTACAAAGGACTAGTGTTTTAATACATAGGAATATAATGGCCAAAGTAAGCATTTCTCATTGACATAAATGAAATTATTTTTAATTTCTTAGGCAAGTCACTTTAACCTTTCTTGGCATTCATTCCTTCACCTGTAAGACAAGGAAACTGGATGAGATGATGTCCATGTACTAAAAATATTTTTATTCATATTTGTGAGATTATTGCTGAAAATGTACTAATATGGTTAACTATGTAGCAAAAATACATGTTCTATCTAAATCTTATGATTTAGAGCTGAAGGGACTTCAGTAATCATCTGGTTCAAGTCTTTCCTTTTACAAAAGAGGAAACTGAGGCTCCAGGAAGTTAGCTGACTTGCCTAAGATCACAGAGAGTTAAGAAACAAGAGCTAGGATTCTGAACCCATTTTACAGTAAATTGTAAAACGTGAAGTTTGTTAGCTTACATTTTGGTTGTCCTAGTCCTTCATTTACATGTTTAATAGGATCTAGAGAAAGGCTTCTACTCGTGGGAGGTCAGAGAAAGGCAATACAAGATCAATTTAATTTCATCGACACTTATGAGCGGCCGATGTCTGTGGAGTCAGCACTACGATGTCAATGGGAAAAAAAGATAGCCTGTTCAATCTAGATAAACTGAGGCAGCCCCAACTGTGACACTCATTTTCATCCCTTAGCTTATTAACATTTTAAGAAAAAGGCAAAACAATTTTTTTAAATGACTGTCACACTGGCAATACTATAACATTGCTACATTACAAAATTAAAATGTAGGAATTTCTATACTTTGTGAACTCTGGAGTTGGAGCTTGAAGCTAAGAATTCTAATGGTTCATTGTGCACTGATGTGCTTGGGCACATCAAACTTTCTATTAACAGTGATGTTGATTTTTCATAATTCAAGCACAATTCTATACTTTAAATACGAATATGTATTTTAATATGCTGATTTCACAGGTATTCTGCTACTTAAAATACGTATATTAAAATTATAAATGCAAAGAACCCAAATTTCACCTCCATATTGGCATTTACAAAAATGCTGGTAAAATTCTTAAGTATAAGTGATCTGTATTTTAACTATCTGCATTGTATTATAGCTTGCTTATATTAATGGAAGGCAGAGGAAGATCTGTAACTAGTAATGAATGGAGTGAGCATATAATATCTACCTAAGGAAAATGGTATAAAATATGCACTTAATTCATTTGGGGATAGGGTGAGTGAAGTAGCATGTGCACTCCAGGGCACTGTGAAACTGGCTGGTGAGGGATTTGGAAGATGGAAATATGGGAATAGGGCAAAAGTGTTCACCTGGGATTTGACTTTTGGCCATATGTAGTAGCTTTCATTTTAACTATTTTTGCTAAGTAGGTACTTGCTGCTAAGGAGCTGCAAATGCTTTCAGTACTTTCTACATTTCAGGACCCTGGAGCAAAATCCTAGTAGTTGCCCTGCCCTAATCACTGTTCTGACTACAGAGATAACATGGTCTAGTGGAAAACCTCCTCTACCAGACAATCAGGAAATCAACGGTTAGATCAGAGGTGGTGAACCTGCTCCTTTGAGGCCACATGTGATCTTCTAGGTCCTCAAGTGCAACCTCAAGGTCACAGGTTGCCTACCCCTACGTTAGATTATAGTTTCTCTAGGTCCTTTTAATGCTTCCTTAATATCTGACTTTTCACTTAGATGACAATTTGAAATAAAAATCTGTCGAGTTCATAACATATAATGAGCTCAGAACTGCTGATTATTTTGTCACCAACTAAAAGATAATAGTTTCTTACCCAGAAAAATAATTACTGAATAAATCTGTGCTCCCGTGCTTTCTCCCTGCTCTGAATGAAGGGGGAAACAGACTCCGTTGGTACCATAATAGTTTTTGAAAAATTCCTTGTTGCTCAGTGGAATAAAAGCCACCACAAACCCAATAATCCATATAAGAATCAGAATTATGATTGTTCTGCATTTTCCAGGTTTCAAACATCTAAAAGGATAGACGATGCAGATATATTTTTCCAAAGTCAGAAAAGTTAGAAGTAAAACTGATACTTCTGTGGACAGTATGGCCAAAGATCCTACTAGCTGGCAGTGGGTACTATCCATCCAAAACTGTGCATGTTTATTGTACTCTCCGCGATACTTCAGGTCAAAAGCTCCAATCACAAATAAATATATTCCCATCAGGCAGTCAGCACCTATAAAAACAATTAATAGAATGCATATAGAAGCATAAATAGGTAACACTTTTTCTATTTCACAAGAAGTAATATTGTTTGAAAATCAACTTAAATGAGAATGTTTTTCTTTGTAATTATTACACTTGAATGGAATAGATTTCAGAGTGCCCTCCTAGTGACTTGACAGTAAGTTTGTCTGGTCAATCATGAGAAGTGCATTAGTATTCTACACCTTTCCTTGACAGTGTAGTTGGCACATCAGAGTGACTGATGTCTTATCTGGTCCACTGCTCATCACTGACTACTGTAGCAGTGGAAACTAACAGGTAAATAAGGAAAAACAACAACCACCAAACTGACTTTTTTGCAGCTGTGCTTAAGAATTTGAGGAGGAGCGTTCTGGGCCTGCTTCTGCTGCGGTCCTCACAGCCCAGCAGCGGCAGGAGGAGCGTCGAGGCCTAGGAGCCCTGCTGGAGAAGAAACTCCCACCACTGTGGCCCTTTCCCTCCGACCTGCTGGTGCCCGCCCGTGTGCGGGGAGAGGGAGCCGATCCACCCGCAGCCAAGATGTCCAAGAAAAAGGTCAGCTCCGCAGAAGGGGAAGTAAGGGAGGAGCCCAAGAGGAGGTTGGCCAGATTGTTGGCTAAACCAGTCCTTGCAAAGGCTGAACCTAAGCCTAAAATAAATCTGAGGACAAGAAAGGTCTCACAAAAGGGAAAAAAGGAGCAAAAGGAAAACAAGCAGAAGCTACTAACCAAGAAGAGAACAAAGATGACTTGCCTGCAGAAAAGGGAGAAACTAAAAATGAAGAGATTCCAGTCTCTGATTCAGCAGGAGAAAAAGAAACCACATCTGAATAATATCTTACAGCAAGTGTTTTAATAATTGTCCCTGTTACCTTCCTTCTTGTACAATTCAGAGGAATATTTTTATCAACTATTTTGTAAATGCAAGTTTTTTAGTAGCTCTAGAAACACATTTTTAAGAAGGAGGCAATCCCCCCTCATCACATCAATTTTTTAAAACATTTAGATAAATGTAAGCCAATCTAAAGTGGCTTTATTCAGATTCCTGTTTAAAGAGGTGAAATCATGTGCTGGTTGTCTCCTTGGTTTGTTGTTTGTTTTAATACAACCATAAATTAGTAGAGTGTTGACTAGTATGGTTTTGTGTGTCTTGTGCATAAACTTAACATTCCATAGGCAGTTTTGACATATTAAATGAAGCATAGCTAGCAATTTGGAGTTGTAACCATGAATTTTAAAGCTTTTATTTTAATCTGTATCCATTTTGTCTTTCAGTACAATTGTTTCCTAAATAAAACTGCTCCGTGGTGGAGCTCCCTTTCAAAATTGTGTGCTATTTGTGACATTGTCATCTTTGGTAGTAGTGGTACATTTTTTTTCCCAGTAACTTCATTAATGTGCTTTAAAAGACTGGAAAAATCTCTGTAACGCTTTATCAAATATGAATTACTGGAACTTTGCTTTGTTAAAGACCAAATACCTTATCCATATTCAGGATGCTGGTATTTGATAACCTCTTTTTAGTGAGAGTTGCCTCCAAACTTAAAGTAAGAAAGTCACTGGAATAACAGTTCAAAAAAGGATTATAACTACATAATTTTTAGAATTTCCTATCATTTTTAAAATGTACAATTTATTCATAGTGTCTACATACTGATTACCAAATGAACTAATAAAACCTTGATTATAAAAGAAAAGGAAAAAAAGAATTTGAGGAGGAATCTAGAAACTGGTGTCTGAATTTGGTCCTATGGAAGGTAATCCAGTAACTACTGGCCCATGTAGCAGCTGACTGGAGCTCTTGATCCTCATTATGGAAAATATATGCAAATGATCATGAAGTGGTGTTCAGAAATAGCATATCTTCAAGAATTAAAAATAATTCCCTAGATTATTGCCTTCTGGACCTCCCTGGCTCCCTCTTAAGTACTATTTTATTGCTTCTGAGCACCTATTTCTATTTCCAGCTTCTGAGACCCTGTGCCTATTCAATCAAAATCTGCCTTCTGAAAAGGCTGTGACATCATAAAAGACTGGATGGTAAGTTGATGTTTTGGCTCTCTGAGAGGTATTTGCAGTATGAATTTGTGGAATTTCAAAAAAAAAACATATTTTTATGTATTTTGTTAAATATTTCCCAACTACCCTAAAATATTTTTAAACATTTATTTAAAAAAATTTTTGAGTTCCAAATTCTTATGTCTATTATATGTGTGTGTGTGTGTGTATATATATGTATATATATAAATTTATATATATATATATATAAAATTTGGTTATTCAAAATGTATTTCCATATTAACCATGCTGCAAAAGAAAACACACACAGAAAAACCACGAAAAATTAAGGAGGAAAAAGTTATGCTTCTGCATTCAAACTCCATTGGTTCTTTCTCTGGAGGTGAATAGCATTTTTCATTGTAAGTCCTTCAGAATTATCTTGCATCATTGTACTGGTCAGAATAGTTATCATTCAGTTTATCATCATATAATATTGCTGTTACAATATTCTTCTGGTTCTACTCACTTCACTTTTCATCAGTTCATATAAGACTTATCAGGTTTTTCTGAAGCCATCCTGCTCATCATTTCTTATAGCACAATAGTATTTGTCTGTGGAATTTCTAACTAGGGAATGATATGCTCTGTCCCCTGATAACAAATCATAGAGAGGCAACATGGTATAGTAGAGTAAAGTAGAGGATAGAGGGCTGGCTTGGAGCCAGAAAGAGCTGGGTTCATATCCTGCCTTGGACACATTCTGGATGTGTGACCATGAGCAAGTTATCTTTCAGTGCCCCTGGAAAATGCTCTTAGAGTGTAAGTTACAAGAGAGAGTGCCTTTGTGGATTATTAGATGGAGTTTCCTGCAATGCAAGTAGAAGTCCAGTCCCTATCTCTTCACCCTAAAGAGTCATCAAGCAGAAAGTAAGGGGAGATTTTGTTGGCTCAGAGGGATAATTTTACTACCCCAGAGATCACACCATTGTATAAGGCCAGCCTTGATCCCACAAAAGTGTAAAGTTGGATCACTGCCTGATAAACTACTGACTAGATCCAAATATTTCATTGAAAAATTGGAGCTAAAAAAGGTGGCTGAGTTCTCTTGTCTAAGCAGCATATACTGATCCATTTGAGATTGTTTTCCTCCAAATAGGAACTGGTAAACTTTTTGGGGCGGGGGGAGGGAAGATGCAGAATGAAAAAAAGGGAAGAGTTAAGAGGAGACTCGTGCTTTTCCTTGGTTGAAGGATGTAGCATAGTCTCTTGGATATACTAGGTGTCCAACATACGTATATGGAATGAATGACATAATACTAAATACTGATATTCTACTAATCAGAAATGGTAAGTGCAAATTTGAAAAGTTAATGGCATTAAATTTCCCTTGGATATAAGGGAAATTGGATTAGATTAGATAACTTCTTAAGGTTTCTTCTAATATTTTACAGTGGAATTATTAGATCTTAGAACCTGTTAGACCAGGGGCTCTTAATCCAGGATCTGTGAACTGCTTTTTTAAAACTATTTTGATAATTGTAGTTTAATATAATTTATTTCATTTGAAATCCCATGTATTCTGTTTAAAAGCATTATGCTAAGAAGGGGTTCATAAGCTTCATCAAATTGTCAGAGGAGTCCATGACACAAAAAATATGAAAAATTCCTGTGTTAGACAAAGGTCTTTCCTTCCTTCCTTCTTTCCTTCCTTCCTTCCTTCCTTCCTTCCTTCCTTCCTTCCTTCCTTCCTTCCTTCCTTCCTCCCTTCCTGCCTTCCTCCCTTTCTTTTCTCCTTTTTTCCTTCCTTGCTTCTTTTTCTTTTTTCCCTATTCTTTTTCTTCCTTTCTCCTTTTTCCATTCCTCTTTTCTTCCCTTTCTTTTTCTCCCTCTCTTTGTTTCTTTCTTTTTCCTAATTCCTTCTTTGTTTCTTTCTTTCTTCCTTCCTCCTTTCCTTCCTTCCTTCCTTCCTTCCTTCCTTCCTTCCTTCCTTCCTTCCTTCCTTCCCCAAAAGGATCTCAAGACCTCTCAGAAGTTCTCTAAAATGTCAGGTAGATATATTCTCTATAGGATTTGTGTGAGAAGGATATGGGAAAAATTTCACAGGATAAGAAAATGTGGATGAGCTGTATTTCTACATTTCTGGGGTGGTTGCGGGGGAGATATTCCCACCATTGAGAATGGTTCACTTAAGAAATTTTAAAAGCTAAAACTTCAGTGTGATAACTCTATACTACAACCTCCCCCAATTTGCCTTTCTACTGCTAGCATATCAATCAGTAGATAAGTGGTACAAACTGATTAAGAACTGCTTCTCTATAATCTAAAGGAGCTAATAAACAATATCACTAAACTACATCTTTGCAAAGAAATTTGACTCTAGGACCTCTGTGAGAAAACTAGATCTAACCAGGAGCAGACAAACTTCTTTGTCTTAGGAGAAGGAGGCATAGGGAAGGGAGGCATGAAATACATCTGAGTATTTGGGGGGACTGGGGATATTTACTAATACTAAGATCTATGCAAGAATGATTTTAATGGAATTGGCACTGCATCAAATGCTTACATCATAAAACATCCCAGTTGTTATACTCTCCTGGGGTCATGACTTCATTGGTGGGGTGGGGAGACTTGGAAAGGAAGGGCAGAAGAGGAGGAGAGGAATAAGAGCCAACATATAGTACTTTATAAATTGGCTCATAGGATCTCATATTCTTTATCTAAAAGAGTCAGGCAGCATGATATCCATAAGAGCGATGGTCTTTGTACCAGAAAGATCTGGTTTCAAGTCTTGTCTCTGATGCTTTTTAACGGACTATGAGTTAAGTTACCTAACCTCTCTGTGCCCTCATGTGTCTCTCTAAGACTCTAACTTACAGATGAATTGCCAATCTCTAACAGTGGAGGAGGATTTTCCATATCTAGAACTGGGATGAAATCCCTGGTATTAACTTCCTTCCTTGCTCCCAGAGTCTTTAGGGTGAAGCCATAGAATAGACTGGGACTCAGGAAAATGTTTGGAATTTTCTTTTTTTCTAACAGTAATGACAATGAATAGCCAAAAAATTCCCTTTCCGTAGGAGGAATACTCACAGCAGAGAGAGATGATTGACATGGCATGAAGCTTGTTCTCCGACCTGATGTAAGGCCGCATGCAGATGACGAAGATATTTCCAAAGCATGTAACTGCAGATACAACCCAGACAAATACTCTCTGAATGATGCTTGCTAAAAGATTCTCTAATGATGAAATTCCATCAGTATTTGGCTTGCAGCTGCGTACATGTGGAGCATAGCCACAGTACTGGAATTTCTTAAAATATCTGTTGGACAAAAGAAGTCAAAATGATATTTTCAATTTAGATGAGAATGTTCACATATCATATTCATATCCATTTTAATAGCCTCTGTCGATCTCTCCCTCAGTTAAAAAAAACAAAACAACAAATCTTGATTTCAGGGATATTGTGGTGGAATCTAGTAGAGAAAGCATTGAATTTAGAATCAGAGAACTTGGAGTCAAATGAAGTCCTAGCTATTCACTTATCTTGTCAGTGGGTTGGAGTAAATGTAAGATCTCTTCCAGTTCTAGATCCTATGACATCTTGGAGAAATATAGAACACAAATACTGTAGCTTTAAATACAAGTTTAGTTTTCATGGGATTGTACATTTAGCTTTGGTGTAAACCTTATGGATTGGCTACTCTAAGTCCCTCATTTTCTACATAATGAAACTTAGGCCCAGAGGGGCAAAGAGATTCTTCATTTCTTACAGGTATGAAGTGACTGAGGACCGGGTTCTGATTCCAGTCTGCTACCTCTCCAAAAGGAGGGACAGTGACTTGATTTCATTGTAAATACATATGCAAGTGAGGAACACAAGAATGCTGGCATAGTTAGTTTAAAAGATGATAGACCTTTCATAAAACTGTTGTTCATCTGGTATGGAAATAGAAAAAAATTCTGAGTGTTAGGTATGTGTATTTATCTAATTTTATCAATAAACTAGATCACTTGTACATTTCAAAACTCTCTGGGTACTGAAATTTTGAAAATAACAGTTTTAAAATAGATTTTTGATACTGTTGGTATCTCTTAATAGTGTTTGCTAAAGAAATTTTCCAGGGATGAAATTTCACCTATATCCTTTTGATTCCCGAATATATAAACATATAGCTTGCAGAGGTGGAATTACTATATCCTCATGTTTATAGCACTTACAGCACTGAGGCCACCCTGGCCTGCTCACCCACTAGTGGTAGTTATAATAGATGTACAAATTATGATGTCTGGAGAGATCCTCAATAGTGTTCTTGTGTGCATGGGGCAGAGCCATGGGATGGTTATTGCAGAGCTGTATTGATCACATGGATAGCAATTTTCTTTGATCCCTACAGAATCAAAGAAGCATAGATCTAGAGCTGGGAATGACCTTCAGGTCATCTAGTACAACCCCTTCATTTTACAGATGAAGAAATCAACTTCCACAAATGTTGGGACTTGCATGAAGTTAGTCACCTGCGTGGTAAGTGGCAGAGCCCAGCCTATGGTCCTTTGATTCCCAAGGCAGCTTTCTTTCCACTACTCCACACAAAGTGATTCTTGTCACAGGTATGACCACTAGCTAATTTTATAAGCAAATGAGATAATAAAAATTGTCTAGTAGGTTCACTTGGTAAGGATATTTTATACAAGCTCATTAGAAACAGGTAATACATTAACAAGATGAGGGACTGAAGTGGAAAAACTTACATGTGGGATAGATTCCTAAGAGGTGCAAACATTCTTCTTTGGATATTTGAAATTTCAATTCCTTCTAGGCTTCTAAAATACCAAATTCAAAATCAAATTAAGCAAGAGATATGAAATCCATAGCATGACAAAAGCTTTTATGAGGCATGATAGAATTCATAAGTCTATTCATCACCGCTTCAGAATCATATCCAAGCTAATTCCTTTCAGTCTGTATTACATAATAGGTGAAAAAATAGGGGCCTGTTGTTTTCCCCCTGCATATATACACCAAAGTTATCACATTCAATGAAAACAAATTAATGATGTTGTAGCTTATGCAATTTAGTTACTTAAGATAGAGTAGACTTAAATCCTATCCTTTTGGGAAAAAATACAAGAACAAATTGTGGTCAAGTGTTGATAATTCAAAGCTCATAAAAGGAAGGAGAACATAAAACATTAGATAACATTTTTATATTTAGGTTTGGATTGCAGTCAGTTACAAATATATTCTTATGTGATAGTTAATGTGAGAAAAAAACTCATTTGTAAATAGTGAGATGAGACTTGTTCAGAACTAGAGAAAATTTCTCTACTGCTTTACCATCAGTTTTTGTGGGAATTAGGGAAATTGGCCCGTGATCATTTCACCTAAATTAGAGAATTTTCTCTTACTTGAAATACAAAATTTAGGTGAAGGCCACTATTAAGTGAGTTGACTTTAGGCTAATCAGTTTTCAATAGATCGACCTCAGTTCAGGTGAAGAGTAATGATTCTGGGTAATTGATTATAGTCTAGACGTCCACAGGGGAGCTTCCTCAAAGTGACACCTTATCCCTAAGGTCTTTTGTCAGTCATTTTTATTGTCAAGGTCAAAGTAGCTGGTTTAAAAAGAAAGAAAAATTGCTTGTTTTTATAAATTTTCAAAAAAGATTTTCAAACTTCTGAATTCAGGTTTCATATTTTAACTTTTGGCATTTTATATTTTCTTTACTAAAAAGTTAGGGGAGGAGAGAAAGGAGAGAATAAGGTTGTGTGCTTTGCAAAATCAGGTACCTGAGAACATTTGGGGATGATGCGCAAGAGGTCAGGGGGACGGGAGATGAGGAAAATCAGTGGGCAGAAAGCTCCAGTGCCCATTATGGAAGTCTTCTGAATAGGTTCCCTGTAGAGGCTCAAAGCAAAAGCTCCAATGGTATCATCTGGGGATGTGTAGCCAAATTTGTAAGTGGGATATAAAATCACTTTGTGTTGGACAGCACTTTATATAGGATATTTCATTTGATCTTCACAACAACCCTGGGAGGTAAGTTCTATTTTTATCTGAATTTTGAGGATGGGCAAACAGAATGAAAGAGGTAAGATGACTTATTTACTAAGGTCACTTACTAATTTAATGTATGAGACAGAATTTGAACTCAGGTCTTCCTAAGTCCAAGTTTAGCACTCTATCACCTAGCTACTTTGCATAAATGTATACTGTACAACTAGAATGAACACAAGTATACTACTTTCTATTCACTGAGTGGCAGGTATGGAACATGGGAAAGAATGATGAACATCTGATGTTGAATTCTCAGCTCTGAGGTTCTAATATTTACCAGTTGTGTGAACTAAGGCAAGTCACTTGACTGTATGTGCTTCAGTTTTCTCTATCAAATGAGTCTATGCGATTTTCCTTACTTATTTTAGAGGGTTTTATAGGGGAAAGAACTTTGTATGACCCTTAAGACATTATGCAAATGGAAATGATTATTATTTGTAGAATTTAAGTGAGGAAAAGACTTCTTTGAAGAAAGGAAAGGATTTTCTACTTACATAGTTCCTCATCAATTTAGTGACTATCCCCCAATCAACTTGATGAAATTCAGTTTTTCTTTGGAGACACATGAGGGAGGAGGGAACACTGGAACTTTACTGAGAGGATGCAGGAGTCCTGATTGATTCAAGTGATCAGGACTACTTCCAGGATGATTGGTTGGCTGATGCTCAGAAGGGTAGACTTAACAGTGAGCTGTTCCTGGTATGTGCATATGAAAGCAAACTGACAAACTAGCATGATCTCTTTTATATTTTGGTTTTGCTTTCCTATTCAAAGGACAGACCAATGCAAAGTGGAGACGACCTGCATTGGGGTGGAGTAGCAGGGGAATAGAATTTGAATTTGAATAAATTCTTCTCCCAGGGATTGGAAATGGCTGTATTGGGGCAGACACATAGAAATAACATGTGCTCAAGAGGAAAAAATATGAGTATAGACTTTCCCAGTTCAAGAGAATGGAGCAACTAGGGAACAGATAGGTATCCTGCAGAAACATGTGCAACTAGATGGCACAGGGACAGCATGTTGGACCTGGAGTTCAAATTTGACCTCAGACACTTACTAGCAGTGTGACCACAGGTAAATCCCTTAACCTCTGTGCCTCAGTTTCCTCATCTGTAAAATATACCTCCTATAACTGTTGTGAAGATCAAATGAGATAACATTTGTAAAGTGCTTCACAAATGCTAAAGCATTATATAAATGCTAATTATTATAATTCCTTCTCCTTTTCTCTTATTGAAGTGGATCTATGTGGCTACTTGTGATGGTAATTTAAATGGGAAGACCTTTCCCATTCATTAATAGGCCCATGGACATGCTTAAATCACGTGGAAACCTAAGTCACATGAAGTAGGAGGATCTTGCTGAACAGATGGAACAAGAAAAGTGGAGCAGAACTGAGAGGAAGTTGAGGAAAGAGGTTAGGAGTAGAAGAGAGAGGACACAGACAGGCACGGCTGGTCTTGTGTTTGTTTGTGGAACTCCCAATTGGGGTGAGGTGAAAGCTTAGGAATGGCTTTGTCCCTTGCAGTGCTAATGTATATTGGCTTCTTGGTTCCTATGAAGGATTTGGCTTTCTGGTGTCCGAATAAATGTTTTATTCTACCTTCTATATGGAGAGTCTGTTATACTTGAGATTCAGAACTATGCTAGCATATTCATAGTGGCCCTCAGTGCTGTGAATATCATTTTAGTGATACATTTGCTGTCACAAACAGAATCCTAGGGTATAAGATCTTTATTTGGAGGCAGAAAGACTTTAGAGAAAGAAACTGATATCCCAGGATGGGAGGATTTACTTTATTCCTCCCTAATAAGGGAATGAGCTGAAAACAGTGCACCCTGTGAAAACTGGGAACTGAGGTTACAGGAGAGGGAATCTAGAGATTTGGAAAGGCGTTTGCAAAGAATACCAATAAATCCAGGGAAAGAACTGGCAGGGAAGTGTAATAGAGGCTGGATTTTATTAACAGGTTACCATATTATGCAGAAAAGCAGAGATGAGCTGCTGAAGGAAAAAATTCAAATGGAAAAAGAGTTAGGTAGTTTGCACGGAATTCTCAGTGTTTGGGCTCTCCTTTAAAAGAGCAAACTGGAGGATCTCAAGTGGTATAAGAAAAAGCTATTCATTTACCTCAGAAGAAGAGAAAAGCTGGCAAAAGGAGTGTACATACAAGCTTTGTACAGACCTAGCCTAGTTGCCATAGTGATGACTGCCAGGAGAGTGTGTGGGAGGAAAATGTAACAAAGTCAGAGTTGGAAAATGAAACAGTGTTAGAGGGAGAAGATTCTCAGCAGAAGCATGCCCAATATAAGGAGGAATCAGGAAAACCAGAGGGGCAACACAGTGTTTAGGGAGATAATTGAGGATTTTACCCAGCAGGAAGACATAAATATTTTGAATTGGTTCACACAAAGGATAGGAGAATCCTTAATATCTTAGAGGGTGAGAATCAGTGATGAAGGGGTCAGATTAGTATCCATAGATGGTGTAGATTGCTTGAAAGTTGTAGGTATTAGTCAGAGATTACAATATGCAAGGAGGTAACAATATGACTAATCTGTTAGCTTTGGCAGCAGATGGATGTAGTAAGCAGTGTCCTACTGACTCTATGTGGCCTGGTGGAGATAGACTCTGGTTTTCACTTAGGGACTATATAAGAAAGTTAAAGGAGGAGGTGATAAAGACTGCCATAATGTTCAGAAATGCAGATGATACTGATTTCCCCCAGGTGGTTTCCCACAGGAATATAATAGTGATGATGGCTTTTCCTACTTACAAGTACCTAGTTCTGACTCTACTAATTGGGCAAATACAGCACCCTCTTTCAGAAGTGGTGGACAAGATTTCACAGTTAAGTGACTTAGAGGACTGGAGAAAAGATAAATTTTCTCAAGAGAGAAGAGTAAATAGTCAGTGATTCAAAGTCAAAATAGATTGACAAGAAAAGTTGGTATTCCAACTAATGAACTATAGAAAATGTACAGAGAAAAGAGGCTTGATATTAGACTGAGCAGTGAAATAAGATCTGCCCCCTACAGATCCTCCTGAAACATTATATCCAAGTTTGTCAAGCCTTCAGGGAGAACAGGAAATTGGTCAGGCCCCAGTTCAGATTAAAGAAATACACAGACAAGATTACAGACCCCATGTCAATCTGACCATATATTGGAAAAATAGTTCAAATACTGTAAGTAGGGCATTAATATACTGGGGTAGAGGCCTCCCTTATATATGAAAACCTAATTAATTTAATCATGGAATTCCTATCACCATCACAGGACTGGGAGGGACTAGAATATCATCCAGACAAGTCAACCTAACAATGAAAATTGGACAAATACCTAAGGAAGAATATACAGTGGTAATTGTACCCATTCCTGAATACATCATTGGAATAGATATATTGAGAAGTGTGACTTTAAATTTACCTAAGGAGAGATACCAATTTGCAGTATGGATGATAGGACTTAATATAATTTTAGTGGGTAAAATAAAAATGAACTCAATCACTTTACCTGAACCTTCTGAAGTAATTAAAGTATTATCATGTGGGCAAGATGAAATTTCCAATATTGTAAAGGAATATGTTGAGGCAGGAGTGTTAGTCCCTACAACCATTCAATGGAATAATCCTGTCTGACCAGTACAAATATCAGGTTGGACATGGAGTGTATTATAGTATATTATAACATTATATTATAGTGTATTATAACAGTGTATCATAGACAGTTGAACAAAGTGACTCCTCTTTTGTATGCTGCTGTTCCAGATACCATTACCTTAATAGAAAAGATCCAGAAATATCATGGGACTTGGTAGGAAGTTATTGATTTAGACAATACTTTCTTCACTATCCCAATAGGTTTGAAATGATGGAACCAATTTGCTTTCACTTAGTAGGGCCGACAATATACTTTTACATGCTTGCCACGAGGATATGTGCATTGCCCCACTATTTATCATGGGATTGTTGCTGAATATTTGGATGAATTAGAGCTACCTGGTGTACAACTTCTCAACTACATAGATGTTATGATACAGGGAAAAACTATAGAAGAAGTGGAGAAGAGTGTCACACTTTTAATTGGGCATATGAAAAGCAAAGGGTGGGATATTAACCCTGTAAAAGATTCAAGGACCAGCTCAAACCATAAAGTTTTGGGGTATATAATGGAATCAGGGACTGCTTTCCCACAAGCCCAACAGAAGATTCAAGATTTTCCTATCCCCACCAATAAGAAAGAGGTCCAAAAGTTTATAGGATTATTTGGATATTGATGACATCACATACCACATCTAGGACAAATTTTAAAACCCTTATATAAAATTATTAGGAAAAAAATATGAATTTGATTGGGGACTTGAGCAGAGTACAGTTTTTGAAGAAGCAAAGGCCACTAGACAATTGGCCCTAGATTTATGGCCTATGCAAAGTGGCCTGGTGGAATTAACAAGTGACACTACAGGATGAATATGCAAACTGGAGTTTATGGCAGAGCAACAAAGCTGAAATGTACCCTTCAGATTCTAGTCTAGTAAGCTCGCTTCATCTGGAGCTCAATATACCCTTTTGAAAATTAGTTGTTAGCTGCACATTGGGCTTTGGAAGAGACTAATCTGCTGACTTTAGGCCATGTGGTAATATTAAGGTCTGGAATCCCAATTATGATCTGGGTAATGAGTACCCCAGGTTCTCATAGAACTGGACATGCACAGGAACCTAGCATAATTAAATGGAAATGGTAGGTTCAAAATAGATCTAAAACAGGCAAAAGTGAAGTTTGAATCTACAGCAAACATAGATACTAAGGGAAATGATAAACCTTCTGAACCAAAGCAACAGTTGGTACAATCCTTGGCAAAATGGAATGAGAGATATGATGGATTGACTGAAGAACAAAAGAGACATGCATACTTTACTTATGGGACAGCAACATATTTGGGCCACAAAAGATGTTGGAAACTAGTAGCCTATAACCCATGTACTAGGCTGACTGCGGAAAGTACTGGGATAGGTAGAAGTAGTCAGTGTGCTGAACTTATATCAAGTTATCAAAACAAAACAAGGAGGACAGTGTCAAATATACCCTGATATATCGGTTAGCTACATGGGTACCCATCTGGAAAAATCAAGATTGGGAAATTCATGGCAAACAAGACTGGGGCAATGAATTATGGGAAGATATAGGGGACATGTCTTTGGTTACTAATTTGTCAGTTTTTTATGTAGATGCTCACATGGCCTCACCACGCCAGAATGTGAGCACAATGCACATGCTGATTGACTAGCAAAGACTGCTACTCAACACATTGTCCCTACTGTGACACCAACTGATGATCTGGTACTAGCAAAATGGGTCCATCAAATGGCCAGTCATTTAGGGCCCAGATCACACCAGGGGGCACAAGACCGAGGTATTAGTATCTATCATTCATCATTAAAACAAGTAGCAGAGGAATATTGTTTATGTTAATTGGAAAAGGAACGAACTATTCCTTGGGCAGTAACTGGAGAGATAGCAAGGGGAAAAGTACCAGCCCAAATTTGGCAAATAGATTATATTGGACCCCTACCCCAAGATAAAGGATGCCAATTATATGTACTTGTGTTGACTCCCATTCAGGTGTACTAGTGGCTTATCCCTAAGAATGCAACCCAGAAAAACACCTGTAAAACTCTTAGATATCATAAATCTATATTATAGAACCCCAATGCAGATTCAAAGTGACAATGGATCACATTGCAAAGGTAATGAAATGAAGAGATATTGTGTATTAAAGAACATAGAATGGATATATCATATTCCATATTATCCATAAGCATCTGGGTTAATTGAAAGAATGAATGGATTATTGAAAGAACAGTTAAGAAAGTTGAGTGCTAATCATTCTTATCAACATTGGAAAAATAATTTCTTCACTGCTTTACATAATTTGAATAATAGACCACTGGGAGGAAGTACACTTCTAACCAGAATGGTGATCCCAAATCTGAAAATTAGAAAATGACAAACACACAAGATCCCAAATATGGAGTATTATAGTGTGAGACCAGATGTCCCAGCACTATATTCAGGGACACCTGAATTGGCAGGATATGATTTTCATTGTTTAGAGGATTTTTGGTTGGATAGAAAGAAATAAGAAAAATCTCTACTGAAATATGTATGAAAATCCCTAAAAATCATTTTGGATGGATATTACCTAAGTCAGGATTAGCAACTCGAGGAATACATGTATTTGCTGTAGTGATAGATTCTAATTATCAAGGAGAAATTATTGTGACATTCCAAAATTTAGGTGAAGAACCCATACAGTTTTGTAAAAATGATAGAATAGTTCAAGTGATTATTATTCCTTGTGAAACAATAAACCTGGTGAAAACTTATCCTCCTTCCAAAATAACTGGCAGAACTGAGAAGTTGAGTTCTCCTGAAAGAATAAAATTGGGAGGTAATGTATGGATAAAACAGAAGTCAGACAATTTTCCAAAGGCTGTAGAAATTATACCACATGGGAAAGATAATACCATAACTGTTGTTTATTCAAGAGAAGATGATTATCAAATTGTACCCTTAACTCATATATTCTACTTGTGAATGAGGCTTAATAGTGGGTTCATGAACTCCAGAAGCATGGTTGACCCTACATCTACCCTGCTTCTGGTTATTGTTTCCTTTTGTTTTTTGTTTTATTTTTTTTTGACTTTTTGTCTGTTCACCTTGTTTGCTAGATTTGTTTCCTGCAGCCTTAGTACTTTCTACCTGAAGATGCCTGATCATTTAAGCCAGATGTCACCCCTTGTCCATGAGTGTGATGTGTCACCCCTGAACCTGGCATTGACCGAGCTCCAAATGCCAGCTAAAAACCAACCTCTCAAATGGGCCCTCCTAGGGCAGGGACAGCTTTATGTCCAATTTCAGCAGGAAGTAGCTATGGAAGAAAAGACTTTTGCCCCTTACCCCAAGATTCCCCCATTCATCTGAATGGGGGAATTTTGGGGTGCATTTGCTGAAGCCCCACCCTAAGATATTGTTTTATGTGCTTTTTTTGTGTGTTTTTGTTTAGTTGCCTAAGATATTGTTTTATATGCTTATTTTCTGTTATCCCTGTTCTACTGATTCCAGTTGCCCCACTGACCTATGTAATGAATATGAAAGACCTTGGAACTGAATGTAAAGGTAATTTAAATGACAAGATCTTTTCCATTCGTTGAGACCCATGTGACCTGCTTAAATCACATGGAAGCCTAAGTCACATGTAGTAGGAGGAGATTGCTGAACAAGTTGAACAGGATGGGTGGAGCAGAATTGAGAGGAAGTTGAAGAGAGTGGTTAGGGGTGGAGTAGAGAAGACACAGACTGGCACAGCTAGTCTTGTGAGAGTTTGTTTGTCTGAGGTGGGGAGAAGGCTTGGGAATGACTTTGTCCTTTTCAGTGCTAATGTGTATTGACTTCTTGGTTACTATGATGAATTTGGTTTTCTGGTGTTGGGATTTGGATTTCTGGTGTCTGAATAAATGTTTTTCTTCTGTCTTCTATATGGAGAGTCTGTTATACTTTGTGATGCAGAACCAGGCCAGCATATTCACAGTTGCACCTGACTACACTTTGGTGATACACAACTCAACTGAGACAGTAGCTAATGGACAATGCTTGTGAACTTTTAACTTCTACGTGGAAGAGGAGAGAATTTTTAGTTCTGAAATCAGTGTGGTTGTGAAACCTAGCCATCTTGACTAAGAAGGAAGATTTCCTAGACAGTATGAGCTTCGGTGATTGCCTTATAGGTGATTCTAATTTTGAGAGTTCAGCAATTAGATCTTCTAGAGAGAAGAGGGAATTTATTTGGAGAGAGAGAAAAAGATTTCCTGAATAATTTGTGAGCAATATCCTACTTGCAGAGTCAGTGAGCTCTTCATACAGTACATGTCTCACTCAAATTCAGCATCCTCAATATGTTTTTGCTCTGTTGGAGGAATACAAACCGTAGGTATGACTGTGTAGGATTTCTTTGGATGGTTATGAACCCTCCCAAAGATCAAAATGTTGCACTAATAGCAGCCCCAAATTCAGTTCTTTTCCAAAGGGGAGCTGAGTGCTTTATGTGTTTCTATATATGGGCCCCTTTTAGTCCTTTGTATATTCTGAACTTTTTGTGGAATAAAAAAAAAAAAAAGCTGTCCCACCAATCATATACATTACTACTATGAATACCTCTTTGGGAGAGAACCAGGCCTTTGTTAAACATATTTGGAGGAACCCATGTGAAAGCCCAGTGTTATATAGTTAGAAATTTTCTGTGAATAACTCTAGGTGGGGTAAAAAAGAAAAAATGACCCTCTTCCCTCCAGGATCAGACTGTGTGAACCCAGAACTCTGTAACAGAGAGACACTGGGTCATAGTCACATATTAATCTAGCTAGTTGGAACTCATAAGCTCTTGAAGGATTTTTTTTGTAAGATTCCTTTCTAAAAGGTTCAGAAATGAGAGGATGCATTAAAAAGCAACATGCTGCTGTCTGAAAATCAGAAGTCATCATAAATCTCTATCCCACCAAGTCCATATACTTACAGAGATTTGAGTTTGACTAGATAGTCAAATTGGTCTGCTTTGATTTTCTGGATTGGGTTATAGGAAAGGTTCCTGTTAAGTTAACAGCAATAAGTTAGTATGTAAAAAGAGATTCATTGACTTTTTATAAAATTTAAATTGTGACCTTGAAAAATAACCAAGATAAAGAGATGTCAGAGGCTTAAACTAGACTAGGCTACATAAGAAGTCAGTTGCCTTTATTTTATGGCATAAGGGGCATGAGGAAAGCCCCTGAAATAATCACAGTGATTCTGTGACTTTTTAATTGATCCTACCTGCAATTAATTGATTTTGTCCTGTAAGTACCTAAGTCATGATTCTTTGTCTCTGAACCTAATTCAGAAATTTAGTTGGCCTGTAATGAGTTAAATTTAGAAATCCAGTTCTCCTGCAGTTTACTCTTCTATTTTTGTGTCAAGGAAATCTGTTATCTTTCAAGGATGCAGGTGGACACAAGGGAGTCTTGTCTAATATCTTTACACCACCAAACTACCCTTCGAGGATGTCTGTTTTATTATACAAAGATGTCTGGCTTGCAGATGCAGCTGAATTCAAACAATGAACATTTCTTAGTCGTAGGAAGGAAGGACGGGTTGTTGCTATCCCTTATTCCCAATTTCCATTCAATTATATTTTCTTCCATTTATGATGCTAGCCTTTCCATTTTCTATATATCCTCAAACCATAAAAAAAAACCCTATAACTGAGTCTTAGCTTTGCTGGGGAAGCTGAGATCCTTTTTTTTGGTAAATTCACACTTTATTAATCAATTTGTTATGTTTGGAACTTTGTGCCTCAGTCTACTTTAATTTTTTTGAACTGTTATACCCTCAAATATCTCTCCTACTTAAGGTGCTAGAGTGCCTAGAATTCCACTTTTGTACATATTTTTACATTAAGTATTATCTACTCTTTGCATTTTTCTTTTAAGATATAGAGAATTCTAGAGGGGAGGAGTAAACAGTTATTAACATTCTAGTATATATTAGTTTAGCCACTCTCTTCTAGGACTAGAGGAATGTTAGGCAGCAAGAAAAAACTGGGTAGGTGGAAGGATAGCCTCCTTCCCATTTTCACCTAGCTTAAACACAATATAAAACAATCACTTAATAAAAAGATGAGTCTATAGAATCATGTACAAGAATTTTTTTTTTGCCAAAACATATATATAAAAGAATAGTACCATACTAGATATTTTTTAGATATGAAGATTAAGGAAATTATTCTTTTACCTAGAACAATACTTACCTCAAAGCAAAAGTAGAGTTGAATTCAAAGAATATAAAATTTATGGGAAAAATATGCATGCTCTTAAGAGCTATTGATTCACAATGAGAGTTTCTCTAGGGGACTGTTGGAGACTCACCAGTTAGATATTGAAAGTACAGGTGGAGGGAAGGGTGGTGATTAAGGAGAAGCAGCCCTAGGGTTGGGTCAGGAGACCTGGGTCCCAGCTCGATAACTTACTAGTTGTGTGACTATAGTCAAGTTACATACCCTTTGTGAGCATGTCTTCGTGTACAAAATGAGGAAGAGGTTGAATCATCAGGTGTCAGTGTCTGGCCTGAGAACCAGAAGAAATGGGGATGATCTACGACGAGCAGAGAGGTTCATTTTAATGAGACATGATCAGGGCATCATCAATTTAGAGCTGGAAGGCACTTCAAAAATCATCTACTTAGACCCTTTTATTTTATAAATGAAGAAAATGAACCTCAAGTTGGGGGAGGCAACCTGTCCAGGGCAACTCAGGCAACCTCTGTGTAGGAGGGGCTTTTGTCAGTGAGGTTTTATATTTGGAATGTCATTCCAGATGTTATTTCTGTGGGTGGTCCAAATGGGGAAAAGAAAGAAGAAGCAGAATTAAATCAATTACTGCTAGACCTTACAGTTGGGAGAGCTCCTTCAGGTCCTTAAACAGGTAAGGAGGAAGAACTTCAATCTTGTTACTTGCTAAGTCCCTAGGAGAAACAACCCCAAATACATCATGTTATTTGCAATTCATTTCATTTCATTGACATTTATTAAGTAAGGCATACTGGTAAGTAAAACTGAATAAGAAAAGGTCTAAAAAGCACGAGATGTAGAGTTAACAAGAAAGCAATAATTATAGAATACATTGCATATAACTATTTTCCCAAGACAAATAATTTTGGGGGGCTAGTGGGGTTGGGAGAAGTATTTCATAAACCTTATCTCTGATTCTCTTATTTATTAATGCACATATATCACTGTCCTAATTTTGGGAAGTAGGAATTAAACACAGGGTTTGATCCTTCATTTGTATACTATATAAGCTTTTTTGTCTTTGGATTTGATTCTGGGGGAAACAGTGATTCCCAAAGTGCACATGGTAGTACATTTAAAAAATGCTTCTTGAATATATCTTGCAGAGGGAATTCCTTTCTAGGTATGGATTGGATTCTATGGTTGCTAAGATCCCTTCTAATCCTAAAATTATATAATTATGTAAATCATCTCTAGCTACAAGGTTCTTAGTGCTAAACTTCCACCCCAGTATCCTCATACATCTAGACATTTATTATATTACCTGATGCTGCAAGCAGAAAGCCAGTCTGTCTATGATGCTGTAGGCTTCTAGAATTCCTTTGTCTTTGGCAAAAGGAAGAAAACTAGAGGGAAGGGACTGTCTTGCTGGCTGAATCCCTTGAGAAATAGGGTGAGGTAGAGTTTAAAAACTCCTGGAGATGGATCTTTTCTTGGTACTTTTCTTTTTCCATACTTTCTCCTTTGGCATTCTATTTATTTACTCTATGCAAATGTGTCTAAAATCACTGTCTCCAGTCCTGACCTCTCTTCTGACTTATTTGCATCTAGATCTAAATTTATTTTCTATTTTTCAATGAATAAGCATCCTTCTCCTTTCTGCCCTCCCACTGACCACTACTAACAACAAATATACATAATCAAGCAAAGCAAATTCCTGCCTTGGCCATGTCTAAAGTATATTATTTTGCCATGAGTTCATCACCTCTCTGTCAGAAGGCAAATAACATTTATTAGGTATCTGGAATTTTTATGATCATTGCATTGATTAGAGTTCTCAAGTTTTTTAAAGCTCTTTTTTTAATGATCTTGTAATTGTATGGATTGTTTTCCTACATCTGCTAAACTTATTTTATTTCCCCTAAACATACTCCTCTTATAACATCATTGTATCTACCTTGGAGCATGATCATTCACCCTAGCTCTCATATTCAAAACTTTAGAGCTTACTTTGGTTTTCCTTTTTTCCCCCTTATTTTTCATATCCAATTCATTATCAAATCCTGTCAATTCCACCTTTCATGCATGACTCCTTTATGCCTTGCATTGCCTCCATTCTAGTACAGGCTTTCCTTCCTTGTTTAATAGTCCACAAAGACTATTAGAGTAACTTCCTAACAAATTTTCTTGCCTCTCTCTATCTTCCCTCTTTTTTTATCTTTTATTGTAAACTCTGAAGGAAGGACAGCTAACCTCTTTTCTTGGGCCATTAATCCTAATCCTGCAACTCTTGGTATGCTTTAGAAGTTTTCATCATTGAATCATCAATTCCTCCTTCTCTCCTCCCCATTCACCCATGTCCATATTCAATCTTTTTCTACAGACTTGCATGTTTACTGCTTCTTATAAAAGGTACTTTCATCTCCCTTCATTATTTTCCTTTTTTTAAAAAGGAAAATAAAGAACTTTTACTTAAGAAGTGGTATACATGTTGGGGAAAAATTATAGTGAGGATAGTAGGACAAAATGATTAGAGGGAGGAGGCCATGATCCTGGATACTTTATCAAAGTCCAACTTCTTCACAATGTGCTTAGGCTTAATATTTTCTTCTTGATTGCAGATGAAAACCTGTCCAGCCTTGTTGGAACTCCAAAAATATTGGCCATCCACACCTTCAGTTGGTCTCTCAGGGTCTGTACAGGCACCCACTGATCAAATGTGGATGTGTAATGCTCACAACATGTCAGATAGGTTATCAGATGCTGTTATCAAAAACTAATACTACCAGAGATCCATTATCTCACTTAGAAATGACAGATCTCTATCAAGTCTCCAAGGTACATTATTTGCCAGATGGGCTACTTTTCTTGGTGGGTCTGGTCCATTATGTACATACACAGGATGATCATTAGCTTCCATGAGTTTACAACTCCCAAATTTATATAGATAGACCTTATTTTTGCCTTCTAAACATCTCCACCTGGATGTTCCATCAACAAATAAACTCACAATGTACAAAATGTAACATCATTTTCCTTCTATCTCTACCTATCCAAAATCCAAACTTCCCTATTTTTGTAAGAGTAGAATCACCTTCTCCGTTGTGGTTGACAAGATCAGGATAGACCTTTGGGGAAACTGTTCTTTGAGACTGTGTTCATTATCATCCCAAATGGCTCTCCAGACCCCCACTCCACCCCCCATTTTGCTGTCTCCGTGAGACAAACAAGAGAATTACAGAAAACAAGGGATATGTAAAATAGATGCCCTCTAGACTCACAGTCTTTAAGATGAGACTGATTAAATCACTAGGGCTGGAGACAAAGCAGAATGTCACCTAGGCTTGCAGTTTCTGTCTATAAATACCCTGACCCTCAGATCAATAAATGGAGTTGGTCTATCTTTTCCTGCCTCCCATGTCTTTCTTCTTCAACACATCATTGAGCCATGATGCAGGCAGTCTGCTACACTCAGTAATGCAAATTTGTAAGCTCAAATCCATCTTCAACTCTTCTTTTCTCTCATTCCCCATATCCAATCATTTGTCATATCTTAAACCCTTACAACATCTTTCAAATACCTATCCTTTTCTGTACTTACAGGGCCACCCCTCTAGTTAGGCTCATTATCACCACCTTCTCTCGCCTCAACTATTGCAATAGATCTTTAGGCTGTGTTCAAGTGAAGAATGTGAACTGCTATAGGCCTCTGGATAGGAAAGGGACTTTGTTATACCTCTAATTCAGTTTTGACAGGAAGCTTTGAGAACATAATATTGATGTGGTTTCTGTCTCTGTTATATCTATTCTAGCTTGTGTTGAGGTGAAGAATTATTGGAGATGATGTGTCCTTCTGAGCTTTGAAAGGTTGGAAAGGTGAGCTACCAGAAATTCAGGAATTGGAAACTATACAAATGTTTGCTGGCAGCCTTGAGGAATGCCCTGCTTGACTCAAGACAGCCATGGATCAAACTGGTAGCCTAGACGTTATGTCCTGTAGCAAGGGAACAACTTGTCCATCAGCTATGCCACATTTGGAAGTGAACTTAGTGGGGGTGAATGATCTATAGCAACAAACTTAGGTTTGGACTCATGCTCCCAAGAACTAAGGTAGTATTGGAAATTATAGAGGATATAAATAGTTTATACTTATAGATTATAGGAATGTATAGAAAAGAATATAACTAAGTTAGCAAATGTTTTATACTTCATGTCTCACTTTATGTTTTCAGTAAATATCCCTTTGTAAAAGCTATTTAATAAGGGTTAATTTGTCAAATTGAGAGCAGATTCTAAACACTGGGCCAATCACTGATAAAGGAAGGATATTAACTGTTAAGTGACAATAGATATCAGGATAAGATAGAATAGAATAGATAGATATTAAGGACCAGAATGGGACCTTTAGGCAACAGTTTTGGAAAGATACCCATAACCCCTTAAGAATAACCTTAGAAGGGACCTGTAGAAGCTCCCCTGCATAGCCCATAAAATACCTGTAAAAATGACTCTAAACAACAGCAGCAGCAGAAACCACAAAACAACTGAGTGAAAGAGATTTCCAGTTCAAGGCAGCCTGGAAGGCAGACAGGAAAGGTCTATTGCACCAGGCATGAAGCAGAGTGCAGCTCAGCAAGGCAGGGACAGGACTGGAACAGACTTCAGTGGGTAGAATCTCTGGCAGCAGCTGCAATTCCCAGATTGCTCAACCCACAAATGCCAAAGACAGCCTCAAAGGTCAATGAGAAAACTCTTTCATGGGGACTGGCCCCACTGGCAGCAGTCACTGCAGCAGCAGTGACCATTTTGGGACCCCTCAGCCTAAAGCCCCTGGGAGAATTGAGCAGCTGATCGGAATCTCAGTCCTGAATGGTTCTGCTGGATTGAAGAAGAGAGCTGGCATGGTGGAGCTGGAGGTGGTTGTGGAGAGGGGATTATTCTTGTAGATCCTGGGCAGAAGAGCGTGCTTGTGGTTGCTCACAGACAAGAGTGCAGGCTAAGAGAGGAGGAAACTCCTCTCCCTTGATTGTGCCACCTTGGAGGAACTGAGAACTTACAGGTTCCCAGAGTATACCCTCCTCTTGGCAAAGGACTCAAAAGTCAAGTAATTAATTAGGAAAATGCCCAAGAAATAAAAAAAAAAATAGGACTATAGAAGACTACTCTCTTGGTGAACAGGTATTTTCTTCCATCCTTTAAGGTGAGGAAGAACAATGCATACCATTAGAGGAAGACCTAAAAGTCAAGGCTTCTGCATCCAAAACTTCCAAAATAAACATGCAATGATCTCAGGCCATGGAAAAGCTTAAAAAGGATTTTGAAAATAAAGTAAGAGAAGTGGAGGAAAAATTGGAAGAGAAATGAGAGCAATGAAAGAAAATCATAAGAAGTGAGTCAACAGCTTGCTAAAGGAGACCCCAAAAATGCTGAAGAAAATAACACCTTTAAAAATAGGGTAACTCAATAGGCAAAAGAGATCCAAAATGCCAATGAGGAAAAGAATTCTTTGAAAAGCAGAATTAGTCAAATGGAAAAGGAGATTCAAAAGCTCACTGAAGAAATATTTCTTTAAAAATTAGAATGGAACAGATGGAAGCTAATGACTTTGTGAGAAAACAAGAAATTACAAAACAAAACCAAAAGAATGAAAAATAGAAGATAATGTGAACTAT
>CM053772.1:149827306-149853055 GCA_028658325.1 Potorous gilbertii
GGCAAAATAAATATTAAAAGAATACACTGATCACCTCCTGAAAGACATCTGAAAAGAGAAACTCCTAGGAATATTGTGGCCAAATTCCAGAGTTCCCAGGTCAAGGAGAAAATATTGTAAGCAGCTAGAAGGGAACAATTCAGGCAGTGTAGAAATACAATCAGCATAACACAAGATCAAGCAGTTTCTACATTAAGGAATCAAAGGGTTTGGAATATGATATTCCAGAAGTCAAAGGAACTAGGATTAAAACCAAGAATCACCTACCAGAAAAACTGAATATAATTCTTTAGGGAGAAAAATGGTCATTCAATGAAATAGAAGACTTTCAATCATTCTTGCAAAAATCAGAGCGGAATAGAAAATTTGATTTTCAAACACAAGAATTAAGAGAATCATGAAAAGGTAAAGAGGAAAGGGAAATCATGAGACTTACTAAAGTTGAACTGTTTACACACACACACACACACACACACACACACACACACACACACACATACACACACATATAGATAGAGTGCACAGGGTGAGTTGAATAGGAAGGGATGATATCTGAAAAAATAAAATTAACGGGTGAGAGAGGAATATATTGGGAGGAGAAAGGGAGAAATTGAACGGGACAGGTTATCTCTCATGAAAGAGGCAAAGAAAAACTTTTTCAATGGAGGGGAAAAGTGGGGAGGTGAGAGGAAAAAAATGAAGCTTACTCTCATCACATTTGGCATAAGGAGGGAATAACATGCACACTCAATTTGGTATGAAAATCTATTTTATACTACAGAAAGGTAGGGAAGAAGGGGATAAATGGTAGGGAAGAAGGGGATAAGTGGGTTGGTGGGGATGATAGAAGGGAGGGCAAATGGGAGGAGGGAGTAAACATTTTTGGGCAGGACAAGGTCAAAAGAGAGAATAGAATAAATGGGGGCATGATAGGATGGAGGGAAATATAGTTAGTCTTATACAAATGACAATTATGGAAGTCTTTTGCAAAACTCCACATATATGGCCTATATTGAATTGCTTGCTTTCTCAGTAGGATGGGTGGGGTGGGAGGAAGGGATAGAAGTTGGAACTCAAAGTTTTAGGAATGAAGGTTGAGAATTGGTTTTGTATGCAACCTGGAAATAAGAAATACAGGCAATAGGGTATAGAAATCTATCTTGCCTTACAAGAAAAGAGAGAAGACAAGGATAAGGGAAGGGAGGGCTGTGAGAGAAGGGAGGACAGATTGGGGGAAGGGATAATCAGAATGCACAATGTTTTGGGGTGAGAGGAAGGGAAAGATGGGGAGAAAATTTGGTACTCATAATTTTGTGGAAATGAATGTTGAAAATTATAATATAAGTAAACATAAAAAAGAATGACCTTAGAACACTGAAAGGGAATATAGCTGCCTTTCTGGGGACTTGATTTATGAATGTGAGTGAGACCTGGTTCAGTACTCCTAGCATACGTACATATATATGTATATATATGTATATATACACACATACATGCTACATTTGAATGAATGATTGAAACAAGTTTCAGATCCTTCTTAGCCGAATAGGATTGAAGTTTCATTCCACTCACCCTTATCCTCCAAGGCAAAAAAAAAAGCTTTCCAGGTTTGCCAATGAGAAGAATAGGCTTGTGGGACCATGGGGTCATAGATCTACACTAGATGGAACCTCAGAGACCAACCCCTTCATTTTATAGATAAAGTACTGAGGTGAGGAAAACTAAAAGGAGTGGTCTAAGGATATCCCTTTCGAGAATAACTAAATCCACAATAACTAAATAACTAAAATAACTAAATCTACAGTTCAGAGAGCTAACTATCTCACCATGGGCCAATGATTATATCATGGGTTTTCTTGCTTCATGGTGGTAGCACAGGAGATAGAAATCTCACACCAAATAAAAATTTGAATTATTAGATTTTAACAGAGAGGATGGTTTATGTGTATTTTTCTTTGACCAAAAAACACATATGTCCCAATATATTTTATAACTCTTTTTCCTGTCAATTCTTTAATTATACATAGCAAAATGAATTATGAAATAAATGCTAGCACTATTTTTATGCTTAGTGTGGATAGAGATGGATACCATGAACTGCACAAGTCTCTAAACTACTGTTAAAATTGAAAAAAAAAACCTTGAAAATAACTGCTATTTTTTTTTTAAAGTCACCCACTCCTTGCCCTTTAATCCTACCCCAGACTTACAGTTCATCTAGTTTCTGAAGAGGGGCAAAGCTATTTTCGTTTAAGTGGTTGATTTCATTTTTCCTCATTACCCTGAAAGAATAAAGAAAAAAATATTCTTTAGCCTCTTAACACCATTGCTACCATGAGATAAAAGAATGACAACAATTCATCAGGAAAAGTCTGATATTGTGTCTATGAGTCATCTCACTGTGTTTTGTTGGAGTGAGATATCTTAGAGATACAGGAAGAACAACCAAATTAATTTTAACTTGGGTTGTCCAAAAGTTCATGAGTGGAATAAAAGAGCAATGATGTAAATTCTTCAGTGTCATGAGAGAGATTCACAATGTAAATACTGAAAACCTCTTTTGTGAAACCACAAAATAGATTAAAAAATCATTGTCAGTTTTTGGAGTCGCCTCATCTGTGGGGCATCATGTATGCCTTCCAAAGTGTTTTGCTCATGGTAAACACTTAAGGGTTTTTAATTTGATTTGACTCAGCTGCTTAAGAAAGTCTGTTCTTGACCCATGTTGGAACAATTCGGTAGGCTCCCATGTTTAGCCTCAAAGGAAATTGGAATTAAAGTGAGCATCTTAGCGATTTCCTTCTCCCTTCCTGCCTAACTAAAAAATGTAAAAGGCAGCTTTTGAAGAGTTTCAGAAGGTTTCTAAGGCCAAAAATGTAATCACTGTACTTTCCCCTACTTATCAGGTACTAAATCCAGTCCTCTTCCATCTTCTTTTTCTGACACTCCTAGTATCACTGGCTAAGGAAACTCAAGCACCTGCATGGAGGAGATATATTTAAATGATCTTTGACAAATAAAAGAATTAAGCAAGGCACACATTCAAAGATATAATAAAAAATCTTGAATTTAACCAATGTCTTTTAGGCCAGCTGACTGATTTCTAGTAGGGTAAATCTGATAGATATGTGCTTTGCATGACTAAATTAAAGGAGATTGTGTGCTGTTTCACCTTCAACATCAAGCATTTTATATGTCATTGTCACTAAGTAATAAAAGTAGTACCGAAACCCTCAGAGAGAGTGTAACTGGTATGAATTTATTGAAGCATATAGACTAGAGTAGAAGCAGTATAAGGAGCATTATTGGGTCACAAGAATTCTATATTTTCTGGGACAGAGAAGTAGGTAAGAAACTTTTCAATCCAAAGGAAAGCCCACTTACAAATAGACCTTATCCTACAGGTAAGCCTTTCAGGCCACAGATACCCTAGAGACACAGGAAAATCAGACTTCATAGTACCCTAAGATGTTTCAGTATCATTTTGATGACTTTCATATTATGGTTTTTTGGTTGTACAGAGCTTAAAATTGACCATTTTCACCTCTGTTTCAAAGGGGTTTTAACTGAGAGGTAACATCTGTCAATAATTGTCATACATTTGTTTATATTGGTTTTTTTTTAGCAAATAAAATTCATTTTGATTGCAATACTTACAAAACAGTTAACGTACTACAGGAAATGAAAGTCATATTTCTCAAATTGTGGATATGGTTGCCTTCAAAGTCTCTGTAAGATAAAAAAAATTTTCATTAACAAAAATAAATTTGGTTAAGATTTCATAACTGATCTATTCATTTTTCTATCTAGTTTTTCACATATATATTACTAAGTCTTCATATTGGTATAGAAGAAAAACTATGTTCCCATTTTCATAGTCATTCAGTCAATAAACATTTCTTAAGCACCTACTATATGTCAGGCATTATGCTAAGTTCTGGGGATACAAACACAAATAAAAATAAAGACATTTCATGCCTTCAAGGAGCTTGCAATCTATTAGATTATAAAAAAACAACCAAAAGGAAGCTGAAAAGCTCCCTCTTTAAAAGTAGTCCTGGAACCTTGGCCCTGCTCTCTAGTCTAAGAGTCCAATCAGAGGGGCAGAGGGGGTGGATGAGTACTGTATCACCAAGGCAATATTCACAATACTGACTGCGACTATGAATAGGCCAGCATAGTTCTGAATCACAAAGTGTAACACTCTCCATATAGGAGGCAGAAGAAAAACATTTATTCAGACACCAGAAAGCCAAATTCCAACACCAGAAAGGTAAATCCATTATAGCAACAAAGAAAGCCTTCATAGTAACCAAGATGTCCATACACATTATCAGGCCTTCCTATAAACAAACACCCTCTAGCAAAATGTCCTTCTCTCACCCACAGCTAGCTCCCTGCTTTTTCTCTCTCTCCCAAATCTAATTAGTCTGACTCACTTCCTGCTTCACCCCTTCCTGCTCCACCCATTTAGCAAACTCCACCACAGGCTCCATGTGACTCAGACTTACTGTGACCCAGGCAGCTCACAAGGACCAATTAATGAATGGGAAAGATCTTCCCACTTAAATTACCATTATATTCAGCCCCAAGATCTTTTATATTCATTACATATATCAGTGGGGTAACTGGTATCACTAGAACTGTAACAGAGATAAGAGAAAATAAGTATATAAAACAATATCTCAGGGTGGGGCTTGAGCACAAGCACCCCATCATTCCCCATCATTAAGAATGGGGCCAAAAATCTTGGGGTATTACTGGGTGAAGGTTTCTTCTTCCATAGGTACTTCCTGCTGAAATTGGATGTAGAGCTGTTCCTGCCCCAAGAGGTCCTATTCAAGAGGTTAGTTCTTTAGTTTGCATCTGGAGCATGGTCAGTGCCAGGTCCAGGGGTGACACATCAGAGTCATGGATGGGGGTGACATCTGGCTTAAACAATCAGGCATCCATGGGGACAGGGCATTAAGCCTGCAGGAAACAAATCTAACACACAAGGTGAACAGACAAAAAATCACAAAGGAACAAGGAGACAGTAACCAGAAGGAAGGTAAATACAGGGTTAGTCATGCTTCTGGAGTTCATGAACACACTATCATAGCCTCATTCCTTGTTGTTTACTGTTTTCTCATTTGCAGTTTTGGGGTCATCATTCTGACTAGATGTATACTTTCTTTAATCTGAGCTGGGACTTGGCCAGTTTCCTATTCCCCCTGCAGGTATGACAAACTTGAATACAACGTTTCAGGAAGATCTGTAGGGGCAGATCTTATTTCACTGCTCATTCTACTATCAAGCCCCTTTTTTCTGTATATTTTAAATAGTTCATTAGTTGGAATGCCATCTATTCTTTCAAAATCTACCACTGCTCTCAGCAGAAGAGTAAACAAAAATTTTCTTTTCAATTTATTCTGACTTTGAATCTGCTGGCTATTTACTCTTCTCTCTAGGCCCCAAGTTACTTAAGTGTGAAATCTTGTCCAGCACTTCTGAAAGAGGGTGCCCTATTTGCCCAGTTAGTAGAGTGAAAACTAGGTACTTGTAAGCAGGAGGAGTCATCTTCACTATTACGTTTCTATGGGGAATTGCTGAGGGGGAACCATAGTATCATCTACATTTCTGATCATCATGGCAGTCTTCATTATCTCCTCTTTTAACTTTCTTATACAGTCCTTAAGTGACTACCAGGGTCTTTCTCCACTAGGCCACACATTAGTTGTATTGTCACCTCCTTGCATATTGAAACTTCTAAAAGCTTGCAGTACAAAAAGATTCTAATACCTACAACTTTCAAGCAACCCACACTATCTGTGGATACTCCTCTGGCCCCTTTGTCACTGATTCTTTCTATCCACAATATTAAGGATTCTCCCATCGTTTGAGTGAGCTGACTCAAAATATCAGTGACTTCCTCCTGAGTAAAATCCTCAATCATCTCCCTAAACACTGTGTTGCCCCCCTGGTTCTCCGTTTCCCCCTTATATTGGACTTGCTTCTGCCTAAGAAACTTATCCCTCTAACATTGTTTCATTTTCCAACTCTGACTTTGTTACATTTTCCTCCTACACACTCTCCTGGCAGTCATCACCATGGCAACTTAGGCTAGGTCTGTACAAAGTTGCTTTTGCCAGCTTTTCTCTTCTTCTTTTCTCTTCTTTGCCAGTTTTTTCTTACACCACCTGGGGTCCTCCAGCTTGCTCTTTTAAAGGAGGATCCGAAAGCTGCGAATTCCCATGCAAACTAGCTCTTTGTTCATCTGAATCTTTCCCTTTAGCAGCTCATCATTTCTTTTACCATAATATAGTAACCTGTTAATAAAATCCAGCCTCTCCTACACACCCCTGCCTGATGTTTTCCTGGTTTAAGTGATATTCCTTGCAAACACATTCCCAAATCTCTAGGATCCCCCTCCTGTAATCTCAGTTCCCAGTTTTCACAGGGTCCAGTGTTTTCAGCTCATTTCTTTACTGGGGAGGAATAAGGTAAACCCTACCTTCCTGGGATATAAGTTTCTTCCTCTAAAGTCTTTCTGCCTCCAAATAGAGATCTTATACCCTAGGATCCTGTTTGTGATAGTAAATGTATCACCAAAATGATATTCACAGCACTGAGGGCCACTATGAATGTGCTGGTGTAATTTTGATTCTCAAGTATAACACACTCTCCATATAGAAGGTACAATAAAAAACATTTATTCAGACACCAGAAAGCCAAATCCTTCATAGGAACCAAGAAGCCAATATACATTAGCACTGCAAGGGACAAAGCCATTCCCAACTCTTCACCCCACCCCAACTGGGGGTTCCCACAAACAAACAATTAGAAGGCTGGCTGTGCCTGTCTATGTTCTCTCTCCTCTGCCCCTAACTACTCTCCTCAACTTCCTCCCAGTAATGCTCCACCTTTCTTGTTCCACCTGTTCTGCAAGATCGACCCACTCCATGTGACTGAGGCTTCCATGTGATTTAAACAGGTCACATGAGTCTATTAATGAATGGGAAAGGTCTTCCCATTTAAATTACCATTATAAATGGCCACACATATCTGCTTCAATAACGGAAAAGGAGGAGGAATTATAGTAATTAGTATTTATATAATGCTTTAGCATTTGTGAAGCACTTTACAAATATCTCATTTGATTTTCACAACAGTTATAGGAGGTACATTTCGCAGATGAGAAAACTGAGGCACAGAGGTTAAGTGATTTACCTGTGGTCCCACCGCTAGTAAGTGTCTGAGGTCAAATTTGAACTTAGGTCTTCCTGACTCCAGGTCCAACATGCTATCACTGTGGCATCTAGTTGCACATGTTTCTGCAGGATATCTATCAGTTCCCTAGCTGCTCCATTGTCTTAGGCTTGGAATATCTATACTCATGTGTTTTCCTCTCAAACATGCTATTTCTATGTCTGTCCCAATACAGCCATTTTCAATCCCTGGGAGAAGAGGCTATTCAAATTCAGATTCCATTCTCCTCCTACTCCAACTCTCCTACACTTTCCTGCCAGTTCTTTACCTGATTTTATTGGTATTCCTCCCAGACACCTTTCCAAATCTCTAAGTTCTCCCTTCTGTAACTTCAGTTCTCAGTTTTCACAGGGTCCAGTGCTTTTAGCCTATTCCTTCGCTAGGGAGAAATAAAGTGAATCTTCCCATCCTGGTAAATCTTTTTCTTCCTCTAAAGCCTTTCTGCCTCCAAAAAGAGATTTTATTTCCTTTGTTTCTGTTCGTGACAGCAAATTCAAGGCAACATTCACAGCACTGACTGTGACTATGAATATGCAGATATAGTTCTGAATTACAAAGTATAACACTTTCCATATAGAAAGCAGAAGAAAAACATTTATGCAGACAGCAGAAAGTCAAATGCATCATAGCAACAAAGAAATCTATCATAGTAACCAAGAAATCTATATATATTATCAGGCATTCCCACAAACTAACACCCTCAAGCAAAATGCCCTTCTCTCACCCACAGCCAGCTTCCTGTTTTCTCTCTCTGTCCTAGAGCTTACTAGTCTGACTCAATTTCCACTCCACTCCTTCCTGCTCTACTTATTCAGCAAACTCCTTCCACCATGGACTCCACGTGACTCAGACTTCCATGTGACCCAGGCAGGTCACATGGGGCCTATTAATGAATTTGGTAAAGAGCTTTGCATTTAAATTACCATTACAATTAGTAACAAAATTCAAATTTGCAGTATAATGAGATTTCCCAGTGAAGGGTTTCCTGGGGAAGGAAGACATATCGAAGAGTTCCAAAAACATCCAAAGGCCTTGTAGCTGGTGAGGAATAGGGAGAAAAACTACTATAATTTCTTTTCCTATACTATAATAAAGGGTCTTCACCATTTTCCTACACTGTATCCTCATATTTTTTGTGTACAACCTGATATAGAGGAATGAAAAATGAGAAATCATCAGAAAGAATGGAAAAGTTATTGATTTTAATATATTTTAATAATGAATAGTATTAAATATTTGCTTGGAGTCTGAATTGCATTTTATTGTATTCACTTTATGGTGTTAGGTATTAACCATGCCATAAAGATAACTTTAGGTTACTTGCCAACACTTAAGACTGAGAGTTTGTTATTAATTCTTGGAGTAGCAGAGTTGCATTGTGATTTTCCATTTCCATTTAGTAATCACCACAGATCTTTTCTAAAAGTTCCAGTCATTTTCTTAGTGATTTTTGGTTGTTAGATTTATATAGGTCTGAATGGGGTATCTTGAAATCCCCACTTATTATAGTTGTACTGTCTATTTCTTCTTGTGAAACAATTAACTTTTAAGAATTTTACAAGATATGCCATTATGTCAAGTATTGATATTGATACAATGTTTATCATGATATAGTTTCCCTTTTTATCTCTTTTAATCAAGTTCGTTTTTGCTGTTTCTTTGTCTGAGATCATGATTGCTACACCAGCTTTATTGAGCTCATCAGAAGCATAGAAGATTTTGTTCTGGTTCAATATTTAAGCCTTCTGTGAATCTTTAGCCTTTAAATATATTTCTTATTCAAAATCTATCTTTGTGTTCTCTTTTCTAATCAATTCTGCTTTCCTCTTTCATGTTATGGATGAATTTATCTCTTTTATATTTGCAGGTATGATTATTCTGTATTTTCCTCCATCCTATATTTATACTTTTTATTTTTTGCCCCATTCTCCTCCCCTTTACAAAGGAGGGCATTGAGAATAGTTTTCTCAGTACTAGCATCTATGCTTACTTGCTTCTGTTGTCCTGTCCCTCTTCTCTTCCTCTTACCAATATCCCCAAAGCAGGTTCTAACCTTTCTTTCCTTTTAAATCTCCTTCACTATCCACACTCCTAGGTTATAGTTTGTTTCATGACTAAACTCTCTCTCTTTTCTCCCCCTTTCCAGTTATGCCCTGTTTCCCTGTAGAGTTGAATATATTTCTATACAAAAAACTGTGTGTGTGTGTGTGTGTGTGTGTGTGTGTGTGTGTGTGTGTGTGTGGTTCAAATGATGCCTGGTCCCTGAACCTTTCCTCTTTATTTGTACTGTCTTTTTCTTGACCACTTGGATTACATGAGATAGTAAGCTTTTCCCTTGGTCTCTAATTGTGTTTTTTTCTTTTTTTAATCAACAGTACTACTATGTATCCCTCTGTCTTATTTAACTCCATTTGTAATACTTGAAGACATTAGGGTCTGAGAGGACAGCTGTTTCTTCCCTTACCATGTTGTTATTGTATAAATTGTTTTCCTGATTTTGTTCATTTCATTTATAAGTTCATACAAATTTTCCCAGGTTTCCCTGAAACCGTCTCTTTTATAATTTCTTATAGCACTATAGTATTCTATCATATTTACATGTCATAGTTTGTTCAGCCACTTCCCAATTAAAGGGCAAATCATCAGATTTCCATTCTTTGCTACTGCAAAAAGAGTTGTAAACACTTTTGTTAATCCTTATTTAAAATTTGTTATGCTTAGGGTTAATTCCTCCCTTAACCTACCCTCTCTATAACTTTCTCTCCTTTTCTTCAAATTCTTATTGAAATACATTTCTATACCCAACTATGTGTGTGTCTGTGTGTATGTATATTCTTCCCTCCTCTGACCAGTTCAGAGAAAGAGGTTCAAGTTTCAGCTGTTCCCCTTTCCCATACACGCATGCGCGACACACACACACACACACACACACACACACACACACACACACACTTTATATTTGAGCACCCTGATAATACAAGGTAAATACTTGCCCTCCTCATCTCCAAAGGTATTCCTCTTCCCTTCCTTTTCTATACTTTTAAAATCATCAAGACATCATGCAAACTACACCTAGGCTTTCTAATTAGATTCTTCCTGTGACCAGTGATGATGGTAGAGGTCAAAGTGGACACGTATCATCTCCCCAAATTAGAATGTATGTATACTCTTGGATCTGGGCATTTTATCTGGCCATCCTCCATGCCTGAAATACTTTACCTCTTTCACTCTGCCTCCTAACTTCTATGACTTCCTTTAAGTCCCAGTTAAAATCTCATCTTTTACAGGAAGCCTTCCTTAATTCTAGTGCTTTTCCTCTGTTAATTATTTCCTATTTATCTTTTATATAACTTGTTTTTATATATTTGGGTCTCCCTCATTAATTAAATTGTAAGCTCCTTGAGTTTTTTGCCTCTTTTGTATCACCCATACTTAGTACAGTGCTTGGAACATAATGGGTACTTACCAAATGTCTATTTATTTATTATTCCTTTTTACTACTGTTTACCATTTTTATGTTTCTTTTGACTGTTATGTTTGAACTTCAATATTTCTACACAGCTCTAGTCTTTTCATTAGAAATGCTTAGAAATTCTCTATGCTATTAAAGAGCCATTTCCCTCATGGTTTCTCAGTACTTGATTTATTTCTTTCACCCTCCTTGAAGGAATTTTACTTTTGACCTGGGAGCTCTGGATTTTGGCATTTTCATTGGAGATTTCATCAATGGATTTTCATTTTGGTGTTTCTTCCAGGAAGTGACCAGTGGATTCTTTGTTTCCACTTTACCCTATGTTTCTGAGTTCTGGGTAGTTTTTAAGATTTCTTGAAATATGACATCTACATTCTTTGTTGTTGTTCATGGTTTTCAGGTACTGTTTCTTAATTTTTTTCTCCTTGTTTTCCAGGTCAGTTGTTTTTGCTACGAGATTTCTTACAGTTGCTTCTATATTTTTCAGTTTTTTGATTTAATGTTTCTTGTTGTCTCACAAGAGTTATTACTTTCTATTTGGTCCATTCTAATTTTCAGGGAAGTTTGTTGTTGGGACAAAGGTTTTTTTCCTACCTCTTGTGCCAAGCTGTTAATTCCTTTTCCAATTATTTTTTCCTTAGCTTCAATTTACCATTTTCCCCCTTTTGTGCTCTTATTTTATTCCCATATTTGTGTGTGTATATACATATATATGTGTGTGTGTGTATAAATAATATATATGTATAAATAATTTTTTTAACTTAGAAAAGACAGTTCTTGCTTTATCTGTTCTAGGAATTCTAACTGAATTTGTAACTGAGTTGTAGGTTTGTGGTATGGTTTTTTTTTTTGTTTTTTTTTTTTTTTTGCTTTGCTTGTAGATGTTTTATCTTCTTCTGGGTTTGTGTCTTGAGTGTCTTTGTCATTATAACAGTTTTTTGTGGCAGAATTCTTTGTTCCTTCTTTCAGCGACTTCCTGACTTCTGATTTGATGTTAGAGCTGGCTTTGTGCAAGTCTAGAGGGAAGGTCTAGGCTGATCTCATGGATGCTTTCTTGGGGATAGTAAAAATAAGGATCTCAGCAACAGGTTACTTCCCATGTATCCTGACCCCTTGTAGAAATGGAATGAATAATAAGTTTACTAATCACCTTGATTTGCTTGAACTCCTTTATTATCCAAGAGAAGTTGAAATAATATGGGAATCAAAATCAGCCAATCAGGAGGCAGAATATGCATTTATTATTCCCTGGTCTTAGGTGAATGACTATCAAAATGCAGAGTAGACTAGGCTATGACCTCGGGAGCTTTGGAAGGTCAGGAGAGCCATCAGAAACTTCATCAAAGATGGAAGCAAGCAGAATCTCCTAGAGTTGGTAATGGGAGCTAACTCTGGTAGGCAGAACCACACATGAGGAAAGACTGGCTTCACCCAATGCAGCAGTGAATGAACCAGGGAACCAAGACACTCTCATAAGGAGCTAATATATTTGATTGATGGAGCAATTCCTCCATTGGTTAGGCCATATCCAAAAGAGAACTTGCTGGGGACTCCTTCAAGGAAAAAAAGACCCTCTGGGGGCGGGGTCTCACTGTAATTTTGGTTCCACTATTCTTTATATAGGGGCCCTCTTTTCAGAAGGAATTTTTTTTCTAACTTCTGTCCATTATACTTTTTCAGTAAGTATCCCTTTTGTAAGAGATAATTTATATCAATCAATTGACTAATATTGGGGGTAGCATGTTAACTGGTTGATACTGGAGAGTACATCAGATGAGGAACTTGTGAATGATAATACTAGAATATCACAAATTCTTAGGGTTATCCTGAGGACCCTGGAAGGAAAAGCAGTCAACTGCCTTTTCTGCAAAAGACTGGGCCCATTATACAAACAAAATTTGTAAGATAATTTTCCAGATCTTTCTCACTCCAAAATGCTTTGTTTGCATATATGTGTGTGTGTGTGTGTGTGTGCATATATATATATATATATATATTTATTTATTTTTTTTATTGTTGTTTATATCTTCACTGGGGTTGTTTCTGATATTAGGGGTTCTAGCACTAGAGGATCGAAAACTCATGCCTTCTATTGATGAAGTATTCAGTATTCCTTGGTTAAAACATTCTTTGGTTTGTGGGACATCCTGAAATACAGTTTTTGTGACAACATGCAGCTCAGTGAGGTCATTCCTGATCCAAATTATTTATTTTAATAAAGATAGGGTCATGTTGTTCTTTCCAAGCATGAGCTTTTTTGTTTGTTGGTTGTTTTGCTTTTGTTAGGATCAGGGAAGTAGAATAAAAGAAGCTATCTTCTCCAGGCATTACTGCTAAGTTACTAATCACTGAACCAAAAGGATTATCCGACTATAGACTATAGAACATCTTCACTTGTATGTTCCATTGGTACCTCAGACATAACATGACCCCAAATGAAGCTATTGCCTTTCCCCCAATCCTGGTTGTTTTTTTGTCTGTGGCACACTTTGGGATTATCTTTGATTTTTCCCTTCTCATCCCTAGCCTCTCTTCAGCCTCTTCTTGAATACCCTTGGGAAAGGAAGCATACAGCATCCCAAAGTAGCCTTTTTCATTGTTGTACAGTTCTAGCTGTTGGAAAAAATTATGTACTGGGGAGAAACTGGACTACTTGACTTCTAAGGTCTCTTTCAACTCTGTAACTTTATGGTAATGAAGTCTGGATAAAGGATCTTAAAACCTCTGATTCTTTGTGATGTCTGCTGTTATAACTAACTTTAGAAAACATGTTCCCTAGAACCTGGTTACTTTATTAGATTCTACATTTACAATTCTGATAACTGTCAAGAAGTTCTAATAGTGCCTTCACTATTAAATCTTACAAATGTACATCTCTTCAAGTTGAATTAGTCTACTTACCACTATTTTTTCCTACAATAGAAAGAACACTGAATTTCCAAATCAGGCAAATCACTTAATGGGCTGTAGTTTCCTTACCTGCAAAATGAGGGGGTTAAACTGGCCTCTGGGGTCCCTTCTTCCTCTAAAACCAATGATCTTATGATTTCCATGTGCATATTTACATGAATAGGAAGTGGAATATTTGGCACAGGTTGATGTCTAAGTTAGATTTATCCTAACACTTCACTGTATATATTATCAGGTTGTTGTGATGAAAGTGCTCTGTCAAGTGTAAAGGACTTAATGTCTATGAATATTCGTATGTCTATACAAAGTGTGACTAGGAAGATCCTGGGAAAATTTAATAAGATGAAAGGATGAATGAGAACTTTGTCATGATATTGAAAATATTTTCTTAGGGAAGAAAGAAGGGAGAAACCTGCCTCTTCTTGCCTTTGTGGAGATCTTCTGGGTCAAGGGAATTATTCAAAGAAAGGTAATAAAAACAGAACTGAGAGTATTACAGTTCCCTATCCCCACATCTCCCAAATGATTTCTGGGTAGGTATAAAGTGGTCCAAGTTCTAATGTTTGGTAGGAAAATGAGCCTAAGAGAATGATTTGTGAGAAATGAAGAAGTATATTTCCTTCTTCTTCCCCTGAGGTTTGAACCCAGTTTTGTGCAAACCCAAGGCTTTAGTTCTGGGTGATGGGTAGTACTCTTATTCTTCAAAAGATCTATGATCTCACTGACATGGCTGTTCCTATCATTGGTATAAACTGCATTTCAGCCATGCCTTTTTATCCTGAGATTCTTAAGGTTCTAAAAATCCTCCATAGACTGGATAACCACTGAGTTGGAGCCCTTCTTTTAAATGTCTTGGCATTCTCATACTAGTGCAACTCTTGGAGTCATCCTTTGTGATCCCTTTCACTGCAATTCTTCTTCCAAAAAAATTCATTTCTAGACAATTCCTTATTGCCTTCTCTTGCATATAAATCAATGCTGGCAAATATGCCATGGCCTGCTTATAATCACTATGTCTCTATTCTTTGAGTTACCCACTATTGCTTTAATTTATTACTTCATACTAATCCCAGGCTGAATAAAATTTTAACTTCAAAATGTCAGAGACTTTGTCAGTATGTGGTTATAATATGTGTTTATAATATGTATTCTGGTCTTCAGGCATACTATGGAGCAAATTTTTCCTTTAGAAGAATGGAAAAAAAAATATAACCTAAATTGTCTCCCTAATTTCTATGTATTAAAAAAAGGCTCTAAACATGGTTTAAAAAACAAGAAACTGCTTTTCTGGCTGACATCTTTCTTTTGAATCCTAGAAGCTAGTTATCCTCTTTAAAAGGACCAAACAGTTCATTACTCTTTCCTGACTCATGTCAACCCCAAAATCCAATAAAAAAACCATGGAACCATAAATTCCCAACTACCTCCTAGATAAAATTTCCCCCAAACAAGATCAAGTTTGCTTTTACAACTTCTGCTACCTACCGTTACTACCAGCTGACCAATCTCTTAAGTACTTGTATCTTGGGCCAGCCAGTATTTGATTGTCCATGTGAAATACTCATTATTTTGAATGTAATTGCTTAAAACCACATATTAAATATGCACACAACATTCATCTTCTTTACGTTTTAAACCTCTCTTTGTAAGGATTTTGAACTTTTCAACGCAGAATATTTCAAATGCAATAGTTTAAAAAGTTTTACAGTACTTCCTCCACATCTACATCCAAAAAGTAAGGGTTAGCCATATTAAGTTATGTACTAGAGTTGAAATGTCTTGAAAGATTTTGGATTTCCTTATGAAAATTAAGATATTTCAAAGGAGAGTAATGTGACATGATCTTAGGTTTTCTTAGATTTCCTACTCCTCTTAGATTGTTTCTCCATTCATCATCAATTCATCATCAACTTTGAGACTGAAAGCCAATATCAATAGTAATATCAATCCTATTCTTAGGTGTTTGTCTATACTTGATTCTCTTATTTAAAAGACATTTTGCTTTACTTTTAATTTGAAGGATTCTAACAGGGAGAATTACCTAACCTCTTTTAGTCAGGCTCAACTTAAAATTGAAAGAGGGAAAGCAGGAACCATAGGTGAATTGTTAAGTCCTTCTAGCTCTAAAAGTTAAATGTATAATTTGAATAGAAATATTTAGAATCTGTGAAAGCTTCAGTTTAGATTGTTATTTGCTATATGGGTTATTATAAGTAATATTTGCATTTTCTACTCTATAGGATTATCAGGAGGAACTTACTTTGTAAAGTTGAAAATAGAAATATAACCATTTTCACTTATGACAGGTTTTTAAACATTGCCCACTTCTTTTTTTAAAAAAAAATTATTTTCTTCTTTTATAAAATTTCATTTCTAGAATTGAAATTTTAAAAGCCAATTTTCCAAAATCAACATCATTGGTTAATTATCAATTTGTTGCCTGGTACTAAGATATAAAACTGTCAGAGGCCCAAGTGGGGGCAGTGCCCCTGAAGGAAACCAGTACAGAAGAGGTGGTCTTGCCACTGTCACTATCTTCTTTATCCTATTTCCATCTGTAAAGACTGCTCAATCTCACTTTTCCTCTCTTGCTCAGTTTAATCATATTGCCACTCTTATTTCCTTTTGCTTGAGGAATGAAGCTCCCTTTCTCAAATTATTTTCCAAATTCCTTCTCCCTCTCTCAATGATGCTGATCCATTCCATAAAGTTTTTATTATGACTAAAATATAATTAAGATGAACTAAATTTGATAATAAATCATTGAAGGATACTCTTTAAATATTCGGAGAAGTAGCAAGGAGACTGAATTCATCTTTATCTCTGAAGATTAAATCTAGCCTTCATTCCTTAAATTCTTTAGAACACTTTTTCCTTTTATTTAAATTCCAATTCAACAGGGCAAAAAGGTGGATAGTAATCATAAAGGAAAGGGTTTTTTTTTGTTTGTTTGAGAAAAGATTATTATATTTAGGATAGTTGAGGACATCTTGGATCAGGCCTAAGGTATTTACCAATGAATGGGATCTTTCACTTCAGCATACCCTGGTTACTACTAAAATAAAAACTTTATTGTAAACTTGGAGATTTCAATCTGAAGATGAACATTAATAATGGTGTCTGAGGAGTTTTCCTTTAATAAGACAGCTTTCCAATTAAGCAACTACTGAAAACAGGTACCTTCATTGAACAGAATGCATCGAAGTACAAAACCAAAACCTATCTACAAGGATATTATGGAATAGAAGAACATTATTATCAAGTTTTACTCCTTATTCCTTTTCCATATTCCTTATTTTGCAGCTCACTGAAAGATTTGAAAAGTTAATTTTGTGTGTGTGTGTGTGAATTAACTAGCCAGTAGAGAAGGGGGCATTTTGGTTAGAGTTTGTTACCTTTTCTCCTTTATCATTACATGAAAGTTTCAACTAGATTTTAAAAGATGGCCATTATTCATTCAGAGCCCTGAGAGGCTCTGAAAGTACTGCTTCAGTTTTTTTCTTTGAACTTCTGCTGAAAACCCTTCTTCTTTTATCTGAATGTAAAGAGATTCTAGGACGCAGGAGGTATTCATCGGGTCCTCTTTACCCTATTTAGCTTCTCTTGTTCTTTATTCATTTCTCTCTGAAGCTGTAATGCCAATAATCTATCCTCTTCCTCTTGCTTATGCCTTTCAAAAAATAAGAGCTCTAAATCTATCAGTTTTTGGGTAAAGGTACTTTTTCTTTCCTCTTTCTCTGGGGTGGTTTCTGGGCATATTTTCCTTTTCTTCGAAAAGATGTCTGAATCAGTGGGGGATTCAGACAGCAATTTCAAACTTTTTGTTCCAGGAATTTCTTTGTTCACCAACAGACTACTCCCTTCATTTTTCATCTCTGCTGTGCATTCATTTTCTGATTTGCCTGAAGAATTAGCTACAGCTTCCCCTGAGGAGAAAAATTTAGTTTGAGGCAGTTTGGGATGTGCAACATTAGAATGGCTTATAATTTTATTCGTGCTGCTTGTTCCTGGCTTACTTTCTCCTCTAAGACAAGTTTCTATCCCAGCTGCCTGAGAAGTCTTTGCACCGATGTTTTCAATTTCACAGGCTTGTGTACATAGAGTTGGCAAATCTCTACCTCTTTCCCCCTGCCACCTGGTGCTCTTTCCTTTACCAATACTGACCTCCTTAGGCTTGTAGGATCTCTCGTCTCCCTCGATTCCAAGTTCATTCTGCAGTGTTGGGGAAGTAAGTGGGGACCTGGGTGTCATGCACTTGTGAACGTCTCTAGCCTTGTTAGGTCTGCTCTCTGTTTTCTCTGGTGATCTGCAAGGGGCAAGGTAAGACGAATTGGCAACAAAAAGGGAAGTCAAGACACATGTCGGGGTTTCTTGGGCCAGTTCTTGACCTATTTGCTGGTGGTCCTCCCTTGCTTTTTGTCTCTCTTCTTCCTCCTGCCTCAGGTTCTCTCCATCCTCCGTAGTTTGCCTCGAGGCTTCCTCGTATCTTGGCCTCTTTCCCTTCTCCCTAGATTGAATTTCTTCTGGCTTTGACCTCGGATTCTTTCCTTCCTCCCGATTCTCTTTTGGCTGCAGCTCCAGTCCCGGCTTTGGCCTGCCTTCCTCTTCCTCCTCCTCCTCCTCCGCCAGCAGTCGGTTGATGTATTCCGCGCTGAGGCGAGCCTCCTCTTCGGCGCATGCTTGCCTCTCCGCTTTCACCTTGCTCAGCTCCTCCTCGTACTCCCGCCTCAGCTCCCCGGGCGCACTCAGCCTGCGCGGTGGAGGATCTACCTCCTGGGCCTTGCGCTTGGCCCTCCCTCCCCAGCCTGCGAGCCCACGCTTCTGCAGGTACTGCTTCTGGATCCTTCGCCGTAGCTTCTGATTGATGAGCGTGTTCTGGCGAGCCTGGGCCCGGGCCCACGAGGACACCCGGCGGCGGCAGAAGGGGCAGTACAGGCTGGCCTTCTGAATGGTCTGCTGGAAGCACGAGTGGCACAGAGTGTGGCCGCACGGGAGGCTTATGGGCTCCGCCAGGATCTCCGTGCAGATGGAACAGAAGCATTCAGAGGGCTGGAGCGGAGCCTCTGGGGAAGTGGTCATCCCCGGGGCGGCCGGAGGACAGCTCCCCAGCCCAGGCTTGTTGGGCGCCCGCAGCTAGAGATCAGCAGGGCCAGATTCCTCTCCCGCGCCCTGGCGCCGCCCCTCTGGGGTTGGAGAGGCCGAGCCCGCAGCTTCGTCCCGGTATGAGCCCCAGGAGGGCGGGGCTTCACCTCCAGCTCTCCCTCTAGCGGGAGGGGAGCCCACCTTAATACAGCTGGGCGGTACCGGGTCTGGGCTGGCTTTGTGAGGTCACCAGCCTCCTTTCTCCCACCCCTCCCTACTCCTCCCTCTGTCCTCCCAGCCACTGGCGGCTCCTGAGAGTGCTGGATGTGTTAAATATTATTAAAAGTGGCATGGTGTAATAAATCTTACCTTAGACGCTAACTATATGACCTCGGACAAATTAAAAGATAGGATCATCACTTAGCTCAGAGGACCTCAAAGGACAACTAGTTGACCCCCTCATAATTTACATGTATCTTTTTTTTTAACATGATGTATTAAAATTGTATTTTGTTCTGGTCTCCTTGACCTTCCCCTTTATTTATTATGCTTTAAAGATAATGTGTTTTTGTACAAATTGGAGGTTGTGGCAACCCTGTGTTGAGCAAGTCTCTTGGTGTCATTTTTCTAACAGCATATGCTCATATTGTGTATCTGGGCACATTTTGGTAATCCTCTCAATATTTCAAACTTTTCCATTATTATTATATCTGTTATACTGATCGGTGATCAGTGATCTTTGATTTTGCCTTGTGATTGTTTTGGAGTACCATGAGCCATACCAAAAACTGTTATGTGTGTTCCAACCATTCCCTGTCTCTCTTCCTCTCCTTGAGTCTCTCTATTCCCTGAGACACAATAATATGGAAGAATATCATATAAAATACAAACATAAAATTATCACATAAACTTAATTGATAAACCAGTGGAAGGGTTTAACAGAATTGATTCCAATTTTGAAAGAAGTTCTACTGTGGATAAAATGCTATCAAACAGCATCACATGCTACAGAGAAATCTTTTATAAAAGGTCTAGTCAATCCATGGGGCAAACCACACTGTTATCTTAAGAAACTGTCATAGCCACCCCAGTCTTCAGTAACTACTGATCAGTCAGCAGCCATCAACATCTTGGCACTATCTTCCACCAAATAAAAAAAGACTTGCTGAAGGTTCGGATGGTAGTTGGTATTTTTTAATAATAAAGTATTTTTAAATTAAGGTATGTACATTTTTTTTTAAAAAAAAACAATACTATTGCTCTCTTAATAGACTATAATATAGTGTAAAAATAAACTTTTATAGGGAAACAAAAAAATCCATATGACTCACTTTACTGTGATAATTGCTTTACTGCAGTAGTCTGGAACCAAACCTGCAATATCTCCAAGGGTTATCTGTAAGTTTATAACAATAGCAGGAAGTAAGATTGCAAAGGGGAACCTAGAAGTCATAGAACACACCATTCCAAGGATCAAAGGAGCATAATTTGCAAACTGTACCATATATTAACAAAATTTCACATCCTGAGAATATGTGCTATATCATGTAAGCTTTGCTGTCAGAGCTTCTTAATGCTATGATATGTAAATATCAGATAGGTTCCAGACATCTGCAGTAAAACCAGGAGAATAGGAGATGTTAAATTCGAGATGACATGGACATGTTAATTTTGACTTACAATTTTGAGATAATTTGGATATTTTGGCAAACTAACCTCAAGGTCACACAGATAAAACTATAAAAATGAGACCTCAAACTTCTGTACCCCTGAGCATTCTGATACCTTCATCTGGGATCATGCTGTTGAATGATCCCAGCTCTAATCTATCCTTGCAGGAGTGACTTTCCTACTTCCCATTCTCTTCCTCATGATGTCTGCCTCTTTCTCCCATCCCATCTCAGTCACCATGCTATCTGACTCTATATTCATTCTCTGTTGCACCATTTGTTTCTTTTTGTACTTTCTATACCTTATGTGTGATTACAACCTTACTTCTTGCTGCCTTCATGGCCTTTCCTGGTAAGTACTTAAAGAACCAGGCATGCCTGTCCCATTTCATAATTACATGAATTAATTAGCAATTCACATGGCCACCACTCTACTTTAGGCACTCAGCATCACTGGCCTGGAATATTTCAGTAGCTTTATAATTTGTTCCCCTTTCCTAATTGTCTCCCTTCTCCAATTCATCCTTCATCATTCATCAAGTTTTACCACATTCACTCAAAAAGTCTTGGTAGTTCCCTATTGCTTTTAGAAAACAATTCTTATAATCCCTAGCTGCTTTCAAGCACAGCTCAAGTGGTACCCAAGTTTACTTCCCACATGAAGCCTTTCTTGATCACCCTTACCTGCTCGTAAAGCACCCCATTATTTTGTATTTACTTTGGTTATATTTTGTAGTTATATTTGTTTATATCTTCTTCCCCAGTTGAACATAAACTTTAGGGCAGGGACTATTTTCATTTATGTCTTTGTATCCCTAGTGCCCAGCATGGTGCCTAGTAGATACCATAGGAGACATATTAATATGCATTGCTTGACTGATTGTTAAATGACCAGCTACTTGTAGTAGCAGGCATCCTGACACATCCAGGATGGGGGAGGGTGGGGCTTCTTAAAGGCTACCCAGAGTCTCTTGGGGCACATAAACCTTCTTCCAAAGAGTATGCCCCCAAGCAAAACCTCACCTCAGAGTATATATACACTTTTCAGAGCCAGAGGACATCAAGACCCTTGTGACCCAGTGCCTCATTAGCAATTAACAAAAAGGTGGGCCTTCCTACAAAACAAGTCTCCCCTATTCAAGCTTCCCTTTTAATGGGATTCACCTGAGGCCTATTGATGGACAGGGAAGATCTTTTATTAACATTATTACAACACTTTAATGTGTCAATGTCAAGTTTGGACCACATTTTCTAGTGAATTAGATGCCTCAGAATTCAGTCCTTGGTACAGTAACCGATAAAATTAATATGGGGTGAAGTTATAAGTGGCCTTTTTATCAAATTTACTGATGACACAAAACTGTGATGGATCTTTTGACAGTGGAGTCTATTGTTTGACATTGAGGTTGAAATCTAGAATACATTGCAGTAGAATAGGCTGGAGACCAAATCTAAGTATAAAGAATTTTTGATCTGGATTTAGAGAAACTGAGTTTAAACCTGGGTCTTCTACCTGGTATCTGTGTGGGCTTGGGCTAGTCTCTTCTCTGAACCTCCATTTTCTTTTATGTAAAATAAGAGTGTTGGACTAGATTTTTTTAAAAGGTCTCTTACAATTCTGAGTGTATGAAGTCAAATTCAGGATAGATAAAGTATGGTTAAGCAACAGTAAAGATGAAAACTGTCTAGAGTTATCAGTGGACCACAAAGTCAATGTGATCTGATGTTTCCAGGATTGGGAATTAACCACAGGAAGCAAAAGCTAAAACCAACTTAAGCTAATTTAAGAGAGGCATCTTAATTTAAGAAGCAGGGAGTAAGCATTTTGCGGTACTCTGATCAGATGACTTCTGAAGTGTTATGTTCATCAAATCTTAGGAAAGATATTGAGAGGTTGAAGCATATCCAGATGATGATATTATTGATCATACCATATGAAGAATAGTTGAAGGGACTGAGAAAGCAGGTAGAACCTATGAAATGTCCTCAGATATTTGAAGCAGTGTCACGTAAAGGCAGATTTGATTTGTTCTGGTCAAACAGGCAATGTGTTATAATAAAAAAAGTTCTGGTCTGAAGTTAGAAAAGAACTGAGTTCAGATCCTGCCTTATTACTCTGAGGAAGTCATAGGATTATAGGTTTATATACTCCTGGGAGGACATAATTCATATATTCCTTCTGGGAGGAACTAGTTGATGGGTCATGGAGTCTAACCAACCTCTTCATTTTCCAAATGATAGAATAGAAATCCTCTCATCCTTTCTGATCCACAACTTCCTAATTTGTACAGTGGAGATATTCGTACCTGTAACACTTGTCTTAGATTGTCCTTGTAAGAATCTAATGAGGTAAGAATGTAAAGTGCTTTGTTAACTTTAAAGGCTATCTTAACATCAGTTATTTTTGTTAGCCCCAGAGGACAGAATTTGCACCAGTGTTTGGAAGTTTTGGAAGTTTCAAGGAGGCAGAATTCTATAGAAGGAATAAATTCCCTAACAATTAGAGCTATCCCAAAGTAGAAAGATTGCCTTTTCGGTGGTAGGCTTACACTTACTAAACTTCTTCAAGTATTATACTGGAGATGGATCTCTAGAAATCCTTTTCTATTCACAGCTTCTGTAATTCCAGGAAATGTTTTGAGGCTAGTAGTGAAAGAGAGAGGTTTCATTATCTTACCATTTGCCCTTCCTTTGTTTTGTTGGGTGGGTATTTTGAGAATTTGGAGGTTTTTAGGGTGAATGTGCAAGAAATGGAAATTGGAAAGGTTTACCACTTGATAATAGTCTGCTTAGCTCAGTTTACCACACCTAGCTTAGGCTATGCAAACAAGGTATTTATTATCTCATTCTTTATTTATTAAGAATAGTGTCACTGCTATGCCCTCTTATTGAATTTGAGTACACCTAATATGACACCTACGGTAGAACTTACCTCATGCTTTGTCAAGAAATCTGATGAATCAAACAGAATTAAGTTAAGAAAATAATAGATGTGCTCTTTTCAAAACAAAAGGAGAAACTTACAGCCAGTGTAGTCTAGGCATATGCTGGCAAAATGGCTTATCAGGTAAATGGACAAGAGAATTATTCATCAGTACCCTGGAAAGAGAAAAGAAATGCTTGTTGACATATTTGCAATGAAAGAAGGCAAAGAATTCCAGGAGTCTTTTCTCATCTCACTTGCAAGCTGGTGTCATTATATCCTTTGATAAAGCTTGCAGAACCCAATAAAACACTGAAATTTCCCTGCCACACAAAGAAAGCCACAGTAACTGACCTGAGTAGTTATAGGCTGATGAACAAACCTCTCTCCTATTCTGAGGTTGCTTATAGACAGTAGTTTAAAGTAGGGAGGATAGGAGCTCTAGGGCTTGTGTTTTTGAGCCTGGTACATTCTACTATTCTATTGCTGTGGCAGAGCTATTTTTTGGAAGGAAGGAAAACTGGTGAACTGAGCAAAATGTGTGGGTACCAGTATAATGAACATGCTTTTAGGCTTCTGTTATTTCTGAGTGTCTTTCTTTGCATTCCACTGTGTTTATTGCATGCTGATTTAGAGAAATCTTATGTGCCTGGCTGTGTAGGGATTTGATTGAGCTGCTGGATGCAGAGAACACTGAAGTATGTGGTGGATGATCCCTTTGTGATACTAGGTCAGTGAATGCTGCATCTTTGACAGCAGCTGCGCACTGTTCTCTCTAGTGCTCCTATAACAGATAACAGAGCCCAATAGTCAGAGGTTGTGGGTTCCTGACACTACCTCTTTAATGTCTTCTTAAGTTTTGGAATAACCAAATGCTTACCAGTGACTAAATTTCAATTGCTATTATTTGTGATGCATGAGAATACAAATCTTTTGAGTTTCCAATTTAAAAGATCATTTGTTTTAAGTTTGACTAGTAGTATTAAGGAAAAAGTTGAGTTTTTCTAATAATTAAGACAAACCTGAGTACAATCTTGGTTTTTTAAAGGCAAATTACAACATATGTGGTAAGGCTGTATCCAACTTTAGAAGGTCTTATAGTCCAAAAATGTTCTTTTTACTTCTATATTCAGAAAGAATTTGCCATGGAAAAAGTTGAGGATAGAGATTTCAAAATGTTTTACAATCTTTCAAATTGGACTGATAGTTTCCTTTTCCATGATAACAATGGGGGAAGAACTTTTAGTATCTCCTACTAATCCAAATTTATCCCTATTAAGCTTAAACTAGTAGAACAAGAAGTTCATCATTATTAAATTGTACTTACAAGAGGATAAGAGAATTAAGTCCATAAAATGTTAATGGAGAAATTCTGCTGAGTTGGTTGTCTTCAATTATCCTGCCAAGTAGAAGAAAATTTTGTTTTCATTAACATATTACAATGATGTAAAAATGAATGCTTTTGCCTACAAAGAAAACATACAGCCATTCCAGTCTGTGGAGATCTTCAAATACACCAGGCTTCAAAACAGTTATCTTGTTGTGGCTCAGATACCTGAAAAAAAGATAATGGAAATATATTTTAGAGTTTATTCTATTTGTCAAATAAATGTAGGGGAGAATTAAGCTAATCTAGAGATATTAAAACATGTGGAATTTTGGTGTTGCAAAGAAAAAACATCTAATGACTAGCCTAATTTTTCATTTCCCATTTGGAGGTTACTTATTCTATAGACATTAATTTTTACAAAGAGTAGCAGAAGTTTGTACATATATATTCTCATGTCACTAATGACTAATATGATTGGGTTTTTTGGGGGGAGGGGCTATGATACCACCAACAGTACTGTGTTTGGAAGTCAAAAAACTTGGATTCAAAATCGAGCTCTGTTATTTTTACTAGTTAATATGATTGGAAGGAAATCACTTAATCTCTCTTTGATTCTATCAATTGGTACATAATAGGTGCTTAATAATGTTCATTCACTTTCTCCTTTTTTATCTATAAAGTGGTGATAACAACTGTGTTATCTGCCCCACAGCACCTTTACTTTGTGAAGAAAATAACCTCCAAAGCACAATTAAAATGAACATTTACAAAGGGTATTCTGTCTTCATTGGTGTTCCTTTGTTCCCTTTTCTTCTTTCATCTGCACCCTCAGTATAGTCATTCCTTAAAGCTCAGTCTTTTGCTAGAGATTTCTTCTTTTTTTCTCTGTAACAGGGGTTCTTAACCCTCCCAAAAAGGATTCTTTTTTTGTATCAACTGATTGAGGAAATACATGCTGACAAAAATTTACCTTAAATTTCATAATGTCTTAAAATGAATACTTTGTTAATCATTACACCTTGTATATACATTTCAAAAGTGATTATACATGCTCAAGACATTTATTTAGTTTATAAAATATTTATTATCTTGAATTATGCAGCTCATTTTGTTG